>OY735211.1:27783277-27998277 GCA_963457665.1 Thysanoteuthis rhombus | reverse complement strand
TCAACATCTTCATGGGCAATTTCGAAAAGACATACATCTACCCAGAGATAGACGAAGATTGCATTTTCTATGTCAGATATATCGATGATATCCGTTTTATATAAACAGGAGTTGAAGACCTAGAGAAATTCTATACATATATGAACACACAACTCCATTGAATTTGATTACGAAGAATTCACTGACTTCATAGCCTTTTAGACACCTGCATATGATAGATATTAATAGAAATTTCCTCACCACTCTATAAACTAAACCTACTGGCACTCACTACTATTTTCACTTCAAGTCAGCCCATCCTAAACACATCGAAAGAAACTAAACATTTTACAAGCATTTAGAATGAAGAGAATTTGCTCTACAGATAGTTAACTTAACAAACACAACCACAACTTGCTACAATATTTCACTAAACGAGTATATTCACTAGAAGATACAAAAACCAAAATAAAATGTCACTACATTACCCAGAGAAGAAACCCTAACACTCCAACAACTATAAACCCGACCACATACCACTTATAACCACTTTCCACAACATTCCCCTATTCTCACATGTTATTAATACGAGATGTAATATACTTTCACTTAAGACAGAACTCGAAATATTCCAAGAACCAAGTGTCATCGCCCATTGCAGACCCCTAATCAACAAAGACATGGTAAGTAGTTACACTGTAATGAATAACACAGTCTCTCATGACATCTACAAAAGAAATAGTCTATGCTGCAATGATAGGAATAGTTTATGCTGTAAACACTTCAGGTGCACGAACACCTTCACGAGCTCTGCAGCAAACAAGACTTTCTACGTCTACCTTGATTATAACAGAAGCGAAATTGTAACCTACCTCTTTGGATAAAACTAATGCAAGCAACAGTATGAAAGCAACATCCAACACCCCCCAATATATGTGAAAACCAATTGTTAAGAATGCCGACTTTTCTCTGATTAGCACGACCAATAGAATACCCAGAACTGCTACTACTAATTCCAACGAGATATTCAATCAAACTACCACAATTTTTTTACAGACATGAGAACAGTCTAGACTCACTATCATGACCTCCAAGGAATCCTAATTCTTGATTTCCATTTTTTTGTTTTCAAAGGAAAATATCCAATGCTAATTTTTTTTTGTCGGGAAGCTCTATAACCACTAAAAGGTACCTGTTTTCCAGTGTTAAGGTTCCCTCTTATATGATCCTAATTGTTAGTTTAATTATTCTGGATTTGGTCTGTTTTTACTTGTTTAAGATAATTGTGCTGATTGGGTTGTTCTTTAAAGTGACAGAAGGTATGAAATGATGACAATGTTCATAGCAGTAATGGGGGGAAATAGATGTCTTTGGTGGGTGATTTTGTATACTTATCAGTAGGGTATCAACTTATGTTTATTAAAAGAAATTTTGAGCGATGCCAGCATTTCGATACTTTTCTGTTTTATAATCCTGTTTTTGTTTTGTTTTTGTTTTTTTTTGGGGGGGGGGGCAAAAGTGAAGATTTCAAATTTTTCATTTAAGCATAAATAACAAGAAGTTTCAAAATTTTGACGTGTTTTTTTTTTTAATATTTCCCTTTTAATTGCGGGTTTGAATTTGATATCAGTTAGTTTCCAATAATATGTTGACGGTGATTTACTGCTTTTGTATTTTTTGTTTATAAATAATGATACATGTATGGCTTTCTTATTGATTGATGTTTTAGCTTGGTGTACAATATTCGATTTGAGTTGTTTGTTTTGCAACGAACATCCGTTTTACAATTTCGTAAAATTTCAATCTGGTTTATTTATGCTTTAGTATTATTTCTAATTACTTTATTGGTATGTTTTGTAATGAATTTATCAAAATTATCTGCACAATTATAGTTGATTTTCAGTTTGGTCTGGTTAAATATTTTACTCATTTGGTTGCTCAGAGGTAAAGTGATTTTCTATTAAATGATTGAATATTTTTTTCTAAGTTGGTTTTTATTTGCCAGTCGATTGGCAGTGTAAAACAGATGATTTCACTCCCTCTGCTCTTTTTGTTCTTGCTATGTTTTACTCTATCGGGTTTTACTTTTTCATCATATTTAAAGCAAGTTTAGGTAAAACCGCAGTCTTCCAGGGATTTATTATACTTATTTCTAAATTGTTGAGAATTGTATCATTTGAGAAATTATTGATCAGCCTAGTTTCTATTGATCTGGAGATCCTTTCGATGAGTTTTTTGAGGTTATTAGAACTCTTGTAAATATAAGTAATAACAGAATTTTTCTATTTTCTGTGGTTTACTGGTGTTATTATTCAACTGAAAGTGACATTAGAAAAATGTAGAATTTTTACATTGTCTTTGGTTTCAACTTCGAAGTTAATTTTTTTAATTTCTTTCATGATATATCTTTTTCAATTTTCTTGCATGTTTGTGCGTTGCTGTTTTCTACAAATAGAGGGTCGTCATCCTGGTATAGTCTTATATTTTCAGAGTCTTGTTTCCTGGTGAGGTTATACAAAATATTCAGACCAATCAAATGAATCGAGACTCTCCATATAAACAACAAAACTGCAGACGTCGGTTTTTCAGTCAATTGTTATTCATTTTTGAACAGTAACGCCTGTCTACAGTATTTGATTATTTCTCTATCTTTATCATTGATGCTTGTGTACAACATTGCAAATTTGGTTTCCTCAAAGTCTCTTTGGGATATAAAAGTCCATAATGTCGAATTGTACAGAAGCACAGTTCTTTTCCCACTTAAAGTTGCTAACAGCCAAAAGAAGCCCATACAAGGCAAGACCATGAAACATTTTTGTACGGAAAACCCTTACTTCATCATAATTTGAGCTCTCCTCTAAATGAACTCTATGTTCAATCTTGAATGTATCAAGCACTTCAAGCAGTAAACCCATCTCACATCGGATATTATATATATATATATATATATATATATATATATATATATATATATATATATATATATATACACACACACACACACACACACACACACACACACATTGGGGGGTCTTAGATAAGGATAGTTCTGCAGAACATGTTTATAAACACTTTAGCCTGACATAATATATTTTTTAACCTTCAAGCAATCAAAATTTTCTCTAGAGACAATAGTTGTGGATGATGAAATTGATACTTCGATGTTAATTTACACCATTGTTAAAAATCATATCTATTAATTTGTACTCAAACTAAAGGCAATATTAATAAACTATAACAAAATATTTTTCTTAAATGTCACACATGGGCTAAATGTGACACAAAATTGAGGTTACTGTGGGCCAATTATTTGTACGCGAACGTGGAGGCGATAATTATTCAGTTCCTTCGGCATATCCCTTCTGGACACCTCAAGCATGGATTTATGCATTAGAGCAATCGGAACAACTGTGATAACTCATTTGTAAACTTACCCGCATGAGGCCTTCAATTTGGGGTAGATTGTTGCTCATATCCCACCTGCACTCGCAACCGGTTATCGAGGATTGATTAAAGCCACAATTTCGTAAAATTTTCATCGATCCAAAGCAGGTCTCACGCAATAAGAATATTGATACCGTATGTCTTCATTTGATCTTATGTTCCATTCATCCATGCTTCGTAAATATCCAATCTTAAACTTCATACAGTTATCTTCAATATCTATCATATTGGAAACTTGTCCTCTTAAATCATATAAAGTCTTTTGCAAAAATGTATGTTATATACATGAAATGATATAAACCAGTTTATTCGCGTGTTGCATGTATCAAGATAATCAATGGAGATAAATAAAACCGAGAAGATATCTTGATTATTAGTTGAATTCTCTCTATTTGAGATATTCCATGTTGAATCAGGTGTCAGGATGTAACGATAAAGGGTGGTGCATATGTTTGTTTACGTATCATGAGTATTCATATGGGTGAAGATTCATGAGATGATTTGAAGAGGTTTCTTCAAATGATTTTCTGTATGGAAAAATGTTGCAAGTTCTATAAATACTGTCTGATACATATCGGTTTATTGAAACTCTTTAGTTAATATAGGTGACAGAGTGCTTGATTTGCCTCAAATGATACACGGATAAAAAGTATTCGTTTCAAATAAGAAAAAAAGTTACTTCTATCAATTGACGATACAAAGTTAGTTCTAATCATACAACATGCACACTAGGAAGAAATGTTGTTTTTTCTGCTTATTTTCTTTTCAGCAAAAATATTAATTGCTCGAATTTTCACCACAATTTTGCCCTAATTTGATTGGATTTTTTGCCCTCTTCATTCCATATGTGTATCCGTTTCTGTCTGTCTGTCAATATATATATATATATATATATATATATATATATATATATATATATATATACATATATATATGTGTGTGTGTGTGTGTGTGTGGTTTGTACTTGTGTGTGTGTTTGCACTTGGTGTAAGTGTGTGTGGGTCTATTTATCTGTGTGTGTGTGTGTGTGTGTTGTCTATGTTTGGGTGTTGATTGATTGCTGAGTAAATATGTTGATCTGAAATGTACCGATATACCAAAGAGAAAAAAATCAATTATTTCAAGGGAAAAATAAAGAAAAAAAAATGCATTTTCAGATTTTAATTTGGACACATTTTCCCAGGAATGTACATCTTAAAGATTCCAAAAATATAAGTATGGTAAGAAAAAGACGACAGAAAAAATTATTTCACAAAAAAAAAAAAAATGTAAAACTTATTTCGAAATAAGATTGATCATTAGTACATTCAGAGGGAAAAGATACAGCTGTAACTATTCCCAGACGAACGAAGAAAATGGAAAATATAATTTACATAATATAATTCTCCAAAGTTTATTTTTCTTTTTTTTGTAGTGTTATGTCTTCCTTTAACCAAACAGTCTAGTTATTTTCTTTCTCTATTCGCTTGTTGTTCTTTAAAAATATCACCTTTTTATTCTTTTACTGTTTTATGTTATTTTTTCCTTCCTTTATTTGTTTGCCTTTCATTCATTTATTCATTCTTCAAATCATCCAGTCTCTCTTTTATTCATCTCAACTTTTTCCTTCTTTTTAGATTCTCTCTTACATCTATTTTGAATCGTCTTGTTTTGTTCCTTGATTTTTCAACGTTTCTTGTTCTTTTCAAATATTCTCGTTCCTTCATTTTTCCATTCATCATTTGATATATGATTTTTTTTTTACTTTTTACGTATCCTTTTTAACCATCACTACCCACAACATATCGGTTTTACCACTGTTGCTAGGTTCAAGTTATTCATGTGTTCTGATATTCATATCTATCTATCTAGTTAGCTAACTGTCTATCGACCTGGACTTCACCCAACCCTAACCGTTTATAGTAGAAATTAGAAATTTCGCACACACTGCACGCATACACCCCAAGGAAACATGTCTTCACCTAACCCCCAAAACAGTATATTTGGGGGTGGGGATTTGATTCACAATAAAAGCTCTTGCCAAATTGGTCTCTGAGTTTGTGTCCATTTTTTTTAATGATAAGTTCATTATCTAACTGTACATGTAGCATTTTCAGCAAGGCAACATGATTTTACCCCAACTGCTCAATTCATGGGATAAAAAGCATTATACATAGATGGCGGTGATTCATAATTTCACTTGATATGATAGTTTTCAATTTTTTTTCTTGCTTTTGCCTTTGTTTCATCCAATCATTCCCAATTTTGTTTTCCCCTCTTTTTTCCTCCAATCCTCTAGTCATCAAGAATTCGCCTATTTTATACCTCACCTCCTACATCTTTTAGTTGAGACATACTGAAGGTTCTTTCGGGGGTTTTTTTTTTGTTCATCTGTTCTTTTCCTTCTTCTTTCTTTCCTTCTTGTTTTAATTCTTTCATCGCTTGCCTGCTTCTTGAACCTTTTATCATCTAATTCTTGACATCTTCCAACCTTCTATTCCCTCTTCTTTTGGTCGTCCTATGTTTTTTTTTTCTAAATCTTTTTTTCTTTCTCTCTCTATCTTTTCTCTTTCATTCCTCGCTTCTTCCTCTCTATAACATTTTCTTATACGTTCTTTCTCTGTGTGTGTGTGTGTGTGTGTGTGTGTGAGTGTGCTTGTTTTTTTGTTGTTGTTTTTTTCGTTCAAGCGTGATTCTGGCTTACCTTTTCTTTGCTCTTTTTTCGTCAGTTTTATTCTTCTCACTGTTTACTTACAATCCACTCAACTTTTATCCATTCCCAGATTTATTTCTTTTTTTCTCAGGTTCTTCTCTCTTCAACCTTCCTCTTTTTTCACTCATTCAATAATTTTGCTGCTCTTTTTACGTTTGTATTTGCCTCTTTTATAAACCTTCCTTCTCAGTTACTTGTTCCCATTCATTTATTTGCCTTTTTCCATTCTCCAGCTTAAGAACCCCCATACAGATTGAATTTTCATTTAGTTCCTGCAGGTGGCCTAAATGGGGCTCCTGACCCTGAAAGAAATCACTCATTTGAACTATGTACGTATTGGATCGTACCCTTGCAGGAAATCATACACTCTTTAATCATACCTGGTTTAACAATTTTGGAGTGTTTTTCAAAAGATCGGTGAATTATGCAAGATAGATAAATACACAATATCATTCGTGAGCGGGATAGGTTCTAAACGTAAGGTGCTAAAAATGATTGTGCATACACACCGAAAAATTCCTCAGAATACGTTGTGTAGGTTCTTGATTACGTTTTCACGTACAGATTTAGTGAATTATGGAAGGATTCATTTGCCTGCATATAATATTGTTAACTTTAAACTATGTTAAATCTGCGCTCTATCCATTCCAAAGCAATTGGGTTTGTGTATGCGCATCTACTTGAGATGGCAGTGATTGCCCAAAGAAATAAGTCTGGAACAGATTTATTGTACTCGGGAGAAGCGTGGCACTGAGATCCGCATCGTGAAAACGTCATGGAGAAAAAGGAGAGAAAACGCCGATAATCTCGGGGATAAAGAATCGCAGCCGAGGTGCTTTCGAGTCAGGAATGGAGAAAAGAGACGGCAAAATGGTAATTTACTCTTTGTCAGAGAAGGTGACAGGGAATCAGTTGCATCTCAGAGAAGCGCCTGGCACTGACAAGCAATTTGTACGATGGCAGGACCATATCTCTTCTGCGACAAAACTCGGCGACATCAGACCTAAATGACGGAGATATTCATTAGCAAATGTGTACCTATTCATTCATCTCTCTAAACTACATATTTTATTTCTTTTCCTGTTTCCTTATGCTAATTTATACACCAGTGTATATATATATATATATATATATATATATATATATATATGGGGGGGGGCTATCACACACCTATGCATGTGTCTTGTATGCAACAACAGTCATTGTAAATTCCTTGTACGACAAAAGCCTTTCCCATCTTTTTCCATTACGACCGTGATTGTGGTAGTCTTTTCTATGTTATATTTGGTGCATTATCTCTATATATGTGTGCGTGTGCCTTGCATTACTTAAGTAACGAAATTAGCTGCTACCCAATCCTAACCAAAAGGTGATCAAATCGTTATTTACGAAGTTTACATCACTCTGATGCCAGACCACGAATTTGGAGCTCCAATGTTGGGATCGAACGTACTACGGTAGTGGCGATCTGCAAGACCAGTCTGGTTACCTCTACTCGTGTGCAATGGAACGTGTACATGTGTACATACGTTGGCAGCTGTACGATGTAACAGTTTGAATTCTAGCACAAGCTGTATGCACTCAGTTTGTATCAAAAACCTCTAGAAAGTTGCAAATCTACATTTCTTGGTGCCTGTGCTATCAGATGATAAATTGCCAAGGCTATATTTTCATTATTAACACGAAAGTATGCAGAAACTTGTCCTTGTCCATGAAGCATTTTGTTTAGAGTTTATTAAGTTTCACCAATGTAATTATCATCGCAGTTTTTACATGGTATTTCATATTTAATAACAGAAAACATCATAAGAGTTGGTGGCACACTCAAAACTCTAGATGTTTCCAGATGCTGTTTCTATATTTTAGATGTACTTCAATGGAATACGCCAGTCATGTTATCACACTACTTCAAAGTTTGTCGATAAGATTGTTTAATTATTGACTGTGATGACGAATATATATATTAGGTTAATGGAGAGGTTTTCAAAGCCTCTATTTCTTATGTATCAGAATAAACTTCAAATTTTGCCTTAAATTTACTTAGCTCTATATTGCTTGTCCAATCAGTCAGCTGGTGACCAATCCTCACAAAAAATCAAGAAGCAGAGAAAATTGTCGAACATGAACTCACGGAAACAAACTAACAACGACTAAACATCTCTCTCGTCCGACATAAAATGTAATTTATGTACAAGTCATTGGCTATAAAATGGACTTATTACGGTAATTTTAAACGAATGAAGTTGTAGCAAAATTGGGATCAGCCTTTAGCATTTAAACATAAAATTAGAATCAAATGATGGAAAAAAAGATTCTCTGTGTTCGATCGAATTTAAACGGTATTTTTCATTACGTATGATTAAACTCAATCGATCTGTAGGTGCACAACGCCGCAAAACAGGACCAGTACTACGTACCGGCGCTTGCCTTGTGTCTGAGATAGTATGACTTCCTGAAAACACCGCAAAATTTGGAAATGGGATACATCGAACGGAATAAAAGCAATCAAAAAAGAAAATTCTCCGTTGAGGAATCAGTTTATTCAGGAATATTCCGACAGTCAAATGTTTTCTGTCGTGATGGAACTAAGGGGATATTCTCATGACCAATTACGAATTTTGTCAATCTTCAAAGGGTACCGAGATTCAGCTTGCACAAGTCGCCAGGTACCCTTATACTGGTCCTACCTACACGATAAGAAAATGAATTTGAACTGTGACCTTGCTGCATGATAAAGGGAGTCAAAATTTTTAAACATTCAAGGAAATGGGATGGGGAGCCCTTCAAATATTTGGTAAGAGCTACGCCTGTGGCCCCTCAACCATTTACTGTTTCGATCCATGCTAGTTGAATATATTTAGAAATTCGTGGAAGAATCCACTGAATAACGGGGAGGAATCGTTTTTGTTGTTATTGTTGGGGTTTTTTCATGATAGAATGTACGATCTACCCCAAACATTTTGCATGGTCATTAAAAAATATATATTTGGTAGCTGAATCATCATCCTCAGTCTTTAATCATCCGTCGTTTGACACAGACTCTCCCCAGGATTCGCCAAATCTCTTCATTGTGAGCGTGGCGTAGAGAGTACTTTTTAAATTTGTCTAGTTTGTCTCCATCTTGTATTTTGTCGGCTTCAGTTTCCCATGAAATCTCTAGAGATTCATGTTGTGAGTTGTGATGTCCAGCAGTCCTCTGTAATTCTTGCAACATGACCAGCCCATTGCCATTTGGGTTTTTTAGTCGATTCTATGATGTCTGATACAGTAAATTCTATGGGTCTTATGATGACACCTGTTTTCTCCCTGGTATACTCTGCTGTCATGTGATCTTTCCATGAGAGATTTAGCATAATTTGCTCACGCACACGTTACATGCTTCTTAGTCTGTCTATTGCTTAGGTTCCATGTTTCTGATCCATGTGACTATTGGGAGGATGCATTGATCGTGCCCTTCTTTCAGGATTAATGGGATCGTTTTGTATTCGAATGTTGAGCTTGCTCTGCCGAATGTTTGCCATTCTATAGTGATTCTTCGCTTGATTTCTTCTTCTTTCGTGGGTTTCATAGAGATTTGTTGTCTTGGATAGATGTAGTGGTCTACTCTCTCCAGCTTTGCAGTTTCAATTTTGATGGTTGTGTTCTTATTCTCGACTTGGTGGTTGTATATTGACCTTTGTTTACTAAGGTTCATGTGTAGGCTGACTCTCTTGCTTTCCTCATTTAGCTGATCTAACATTAGTTGGAGGTTGTGTAGGTTCATTGCAAAAAGACATTGTCGTTTGCGAATCTGTATTTGCTCAGATATTTGCTGTCTTTCTTTTATCCCTCTATTCTACCTGTACAGGTTTCAGGAGAGCATCTTGAGTCGGGCTTTTTTCGAGCTGGAAGGATTCAGAGTCTTAATGTAACCGGGTAAAGGAGTTGTTGTGATTGTATATAAGTCGCTGTTCTCGAACGCGTACAGGTTATACACCCTGCAGATGGATGGCCGTCATGACTATGGGAAATTCCACTGAATTAAATGTCTTCTTGAGGTCTACAAATGTTACAGCGAATGGCACTTTGTATTCTGCGGCTTTCTCTTTCAGCTGATTTATTGAGTGGGGATGGTTGATTGTCGAGTAGCTTCTTTTTCAAAGCCAGCTTGTTCCCGTGATTTGTTTTCATCTGGTGTTCTAGTGATCCATGGTGATGATGTTTGTGGAATGTTTGTAGATGCAGTTGAGTAGTCTTCTAGGTCTATAGTTGTTGAGGTGTCTCTGATATCATTCTCCATGTAAAAGCATTATGATTGCATGCCCCAGTCTTCACTCCGTTTTAGACACAAGTTGAATAGAGTAACTATTTTTTTTATTGATGATCTTACCAGCTTTTTTGAGTAGATCAATGGTCATATTATTTGGTTCCGAGGGTTTTTTTTTCTCTTGGTTTGTTTGATGGCTCATTTTACCTCCCATGGTGTAACTTCTGGGAAGTCTTTGAACTGATTGTCGGCAGGTTGCATATCCTCTTCGTTGTTTTGTTGTCCATGCCTTTGAGAGTAGAGTTCTTGGTAGAATTCTTAGATGCGTTCGACAATTCTGTCTCTGTCTGTTGTTAAGTCCCTGTTTTCTTCGAGCATTCTAGTTATTTGTTTCCGTCGTATACTGAGAGCTTTGTTTATTGAGTGGTATCGATGATTGCTGTCTTATACCTTCTTTTGTGTTTTAGTTTCTTTTGATTGTTTTGTCCAGTTCAGTCTCCTCTATTTTTCCCATATTGTTATCGATGGTCTTAGTTTTCTGTACTTTTAAATGAATTTCCAGTTTGTTTTTTTTGTTTTGTAATAACTGCTTGAAAATATCCTATCATTATCTCATATATATATATATATATATATATATATATATATATATATATATATATATATATATATATATATATATATCAGTAATTAGTCTGTATTCTGGTATTGAGAAAAGAAATAGATTTATTCTACTCAATACATCTTTATTATTCAACATAATCTTTTTTCCTTCTCAATGGATTTACCTTATTCTTCTCTAATCATATTGATCGAACATAAAACAGTTATTATTTCATATTAGAATTCAGCTAATGTCAGGAACGAACTTACTGACCTAACTTTTTATGTATATGAAGAGAATTACAAGAAGAACAAAAATGAACCCTTGGAGAAATTATTTCCCCCTTTCCCAACTTTTTGTAATCACCATGAATGATTAACGTCCTGGACTTCATTTTCACTTTTTTCCCCACACCCTTTCCAGCCCCCACCTTCCTTTATTTATCTATTTATTCACTTTTCTCTATCTGCCCATCTACGTGTCTGTCTGTGAAACCAATTGATAATATACGGATTCAAAGTGGATATCAGTGAAATTTCACGGTAGGGTCGGCCATGTTTAATGTAAGAATCGGATGTATTCAGGGGCCGATTAAAGAATACTTTTATTTGGTCATTCTGTTTCATTCTGCTTGAAAGCAGGTTTAAAACTGACAACTAGGAAAAGGGGTCAGATTTAATTTTCAAGGGGAAATATATCAATATCTGAAGTTTTGAATTTCGCATTCTTTTTTTAATTTTTTTTTCTAATGTTATTTTATTCAGATTGTATTCAGTAACGGCATTTACAGAGGTTTGCTCTCTCTCTCTCTCTCTCTCTCTCTCTCTCTCTCTCTCTCTCTCTCTCTCTCTCTCTCTCTCTCTCTCTCTCTCTCTCTCTCTGATAGCTTCCAGGATTCAAAGATTGTCAGTTTCATCTTCTGGCAGGCAATTTAACCCCCAACCATCCAGTCGTAATGAATGTCACTTCCTCTTACTCTTCAAAGCAGGAACACGTACTTAATCTATCGCAGTGTGGAATGTTAAATCTGTCAATTTCCATCTTTAGAAAGGTTAAGTAAAAGCAAGGACACGAGCGTGCATTAAGAAATTCTCTAGAAGAGTTCAGGAGTGAGCAAAGTAGAAGAAGAAAAGAGAAGAGGTATGTGAAGAGATCAAGAGAAAAAGAAAAAAACGAAGAAGAATAATAAGAGGAAGAAAAACTAATAGCCAGAACGACATGATAAAAAAAGAAGAAGAAAAAGAAGAAGAGACGGAAATTTCAGAACAACAAAATCAAATACACAGTGCATTTCGGTGGTTTGGTTGGTCCGGCTGTCACGGAGAAAAATCAAGTATGACGTTTTAATTCAAATTTCTTTACGTTATATTCCCTTCTTTCCCCTCACTCTAGCAAGTAACTGCTTCGCTTTGTCCCCCCACCGAGATATTTTAAAACTATTATGGGAAATTTCAACGACAAATCTGGAAGAGGTAATGGAAAATGCGTTGTCAAGTTCGGACACAAAATACGGAACCAGAGGTTTGAGGTAATTTTGTAACAGCAAACAGGTTCAAAATTATGGATACCTTCTCCAAGAGGAAAGCCAATAGAAATTAGATTTTGAGGAACCCTAACCACGAAATCATGAACGAAGTAGACTGCATCCTAGCAAACAACACCGATACTGTCAAAGATATTCGGTTCCTAAATGTAGTCAATGTAGGGAGTGACCGAAGAATGATAAAATGCCAAATTCAAATTAACCCAAAGATTGGTCAGGAAAATGTTTAGCACCAAATTACAACCACTTAGCGTACACTAGGAGCTCATGCAAGCATCCAACCTGAAACCAAAAAATAGATATGAATTCATCACTGGACCAGGAGAGAACGTCAAAGTTCTTAGGAACAATATAACAACCTCCTTGACTGAAGTCGCTGATATGTTTAAGCTACTGATCACTCAAGTCATTGGTTAACTCTCAAAACAAGAAACAAAAACAAGAATCTCATGGAAAGACGCAGGAGCCCCAGGCCACCAACAATAGAACAGGCCATAGCACCAAGACTGATTAAAACCATCCGGATAAAAAACAAAGAAGAGATAAACAATGATAAAGCACATTAGTCATAGAAAGAATTCTAGAAAAAAACTGGGGCTTCAAAACTTTGGGAAAATAGTCACAGGAAGAGAGCAAATAACCAGTGAGCTCTGAGCGAATAAATACTTAAAAACGAATTGTAGAATGGACTCAAGGATTCCACAACATATACTCCACGAAGCAATCAAACAAACAAACAAAGGAATAGCCCCTGGACTCGATAACGTCACCATCGACCTACTCAGAATAGCTTGAAACGTCATCACCATGATTCAAGCCATTCTATTCAGTTTATGCGACAAATACAGGGAAGTCCCAGATTATTGAAACCCTGCATTCATAATGCTGTTATATCAAAAAAATCTGATAGACCTCCACTGTTACAGGTCAATACACCTACTATGCCGCATCTTCTAGCAAAATAATCACTAACCGAATCATCGAAATATCAGATGAAAACAAACCAGTGAAATAAACTGGCTTCAGAAAAAAGCTACCCGACCGTCGACTATTCCCATTCATTAGACTGACTAAAATAGAGAGCAGCTGAATATAAAATCCACTTGCTTTAGCATTCAATAGACATTTAGAAGGCCTTCAGCTCTGCAGAGGTGCCTAACATTATTAACGGTATCGTACAAGATGAAGACCCCGTATATATCAAATCATTGCAGCATATTTACCGACACAGCAGTTGCTTCATGAGGCTATATGGAGACTTTGAGCCTTTTCAAGTAGAAAACGGAGTGGGATAAGGTGAGACAAGCTCCCCGAAACTTTTCACAGCTTGTTTTGAGATGTTCTTCCGAAACCTAGACTGGGAACACAATGGAATCAGGATATACGACTAATACGCAAATAACCTCAGATTTACTGACGATGCCATTTTTGTTTTTTTTGGGGGGGGGTCTTTTTGCAAAGAACTGATGATCTCCAAATAATGATAGACGAACTAAATGAACAAAGGGAAAAGTTCAGCCAATCAAATGTCATGTACAACGAACACGTCGAGAATAAGGATAGAACGATCGGAATCGAAAATGCATAATCGAAGAAAGTACGTCATTTCATCTAAGACAACAAATCTCCATGAAATCCTTAAAGAAGAAAGTATTCTAATGAAAAATAACACTAGGTTGGAAGGTTTTTGGTAGAAAACTTGACCTTCAAGGACAAAAACGACCAACCAGTCCTGAAAAGATGAGCTTACAAACCATGCATCCACCTGATGGTCACCCACAGAGCCAAAAGTTGAAAACTAATCAGAAGGTTGACCTTCAAACTGAGAATCATGCAGGGAGCACATAAAAAATCGTCCTCAACCACACATGGGAATATCAGAAGACAGCTCGGTACATTAGATAAAAGACAAGAGTCCCATATATCACAGGAGTCATTAGCAAACTCAGACAGCAAAAGACTGGACATGTTGCAAGTATGTCAGACAAATTTAGAAAGTACTGGCCCTACAATACCTACGATACAGAGGTGTGGCGAAGGTTGAGGAAGGTCTCTGTCCAACGACGGATGAGGAGGATGATGATGATGAAGTTGATGATGAGAAGAATGAGGTATTAATTTGAGATAATTAGCTGCAGTTTTTTTTCATTTCCGTTAATAAGAACAAATTTAAAAGATACACACACATACACACACACACACACACACACACACACATACATGTATGTGTGTATGTATGGGTGCGTGTTTGTGTGTTTGTGTTCTTGTGAAATTTGATTGAGAATTTTGGAAAATGATTAAATTATAAATTTTCATTTTTTTTATCCGCAATTCCTTAATTTAGCCGTTTTTCCAAATCGGTTATATAATACATTACACATAGTCGGAAGAAATCATTCCAATATATATATATATATATATATATATATATATATATATATATATATATGTGTGTGTGTGTGTGTGTGTGTGTGTGTGTGTGTGTGTGTGTGTGTGTGTGTGTGTGTGTGTGTACGTGTGTGTGTACGTGTGTGTGTGTGTACGTGTGTGTGTGTGTGTGAGTTTTGTCGTTTCATCATTATGGGCATAAATTAAATAGAATAACAGCAAACTGATGCAAGATCTCACGTCTTTACGTCTCTGCTGGATTGCACTTTGCGGGGCGAGTCAATAAAATATGCATTTCACCGGCAGAATATCTGTTTATTTATTCATGGAGAAAGGATTTGATGGCACCGTCTGGATATTTATCCAAAGAATTTACCCTAAAATCCATCTTCAGATAATTAGTCGAGGGGAAAATTATAAAATAGAAAGAATATTAGATGAGTCCATAGCAATTAATTTGAAAAGCTGGTTTACCGAGTTAATTACGTTTTCAGACATTGCTAATTGATTCGGCAACACCCGAAGGAGGTTAGTGATTTAGAATGTCTTCAATAAATATTATGTATGCAGAACGGTCGGTTCTCAATATTTCATGGCACATACTTGGCTAAGAGAGGAAGATGGCCGTGAAGAAAAGAGAAGGGAACCTGAAATTACATGCAGATAACGAAATATTTCTAATTTCTTCTTCAATGTGAATGATTTTATTTTCACCTGAGACACTTTCAATAAACATCATTTCGATTTATATAATTCTAGTAAATTCCACAGAACGAAATATATTCATCTTGGTTTACTAGCTAGATGTTTAGGGCGGGGGGAGGAGGCAATAACTATATTGAACAACACATTCAGCATTTTGTTTCATCATCTCCCATCTTCTTTCTGGCATCATCATAACTCCCAGAACTTTTTCATCTTTCTTCAGAAAGATGTACTCTTTGATGTCTCACGAAGAATTGATTTTTTTATCAAGTACATTCAGTGAAGACCGAAATAAGATTTAACCTGTAGTTGAATACAGAGGATAGGAGATAACTTTCCGGTCAATTTAATAATTTTTGCCTTGTAGCCAAAGAATTATGCTGTCTAGTATTATGGCTAACTAAGCAATGAGTATTGAACACACTTTGAAAAGCAGACTCACCCTTGAAGCAATGATCTATAGTGACTACTTTACTAACAACCATCATTCTGCACCAGACACGTGGATATAGATATGACTTGCTTTCTCTGAGTTTACATTACAGGCCCCTTTCGTTTTTAATGTAAAAGACGAAGAGCCTTTGCTTAGCAGTGAGCGTTTATAAAAGGAGCACAAACCTTTTGCCTGTTTTTTTTTCCCATTTCACATTTTACCCCCATCAGAACCAACCTATGATAATTCCACCAAATATGCCATCATCAGTATTTTTTGAGTCTGGAAACGGTAAGAAAAAAGAACTTTCCCATATCATATGGTACTTGTTTCTTCTCTTTGCACCGTTCTGGGTCATGGAAAGTTTTCAAAGGAATCCTTTAATTTCGAATAGAAAAAGAAACCTGTATTAACCAGGCTTAAATAAGTCTGGCAAAAGGACATGAGTGTGGGTTGACAAATGACATTCAGACTTACTAGTGTGGCAATGTTCTCTGAGATTATTGTGCTAACCACTGCTCCATGCTGATTTCAGATTTCTTTCCTCCTTTTTTTTACTATCTTTCTTACCTCTCCTTCTTCTGCCTTTCATCCCCTCTTATTTGGCTTATCTCTCTTTTCTACCCACCTTCTCTCTCTCTCTCTCTCTCTCTCTCTGTCTCTCTGTGTCTGTGTGTGTGTCTCTCTCTCCCCCCTCTCTCTCTCTTTCTCTTTCTCTCTCTCTCCCTCTCTCTCTCTCTCTCTCTCTCTCTCTCTATCTATCCATCTTTCTATCTATCTATCTATCTATCTATCTATCTATCTATCTCTGTGTGCTTTTTTATTCGTCTTTTTTGTTTGGGTTGCCATTCTGAAGATCACACGTGTGCACTCTCAAAATCTCTATCTATTTTTCTTTCATTTTTCCAACCCAAACAAATATTTTTTTCTCCATTTTTAATCATTTTGCATTATGCATTAGTTTTTTTCTCTGTTTTCTCAAAGAGTTCACATTTTCTCTTACTCTCGACATCGTATAAATTAGTTGATTATTTTCTCACGCTTCTTAATACGGTTCAGCAAGTTTGTTTGTTTGTTTGTTGTTGTTTTTGCTTCGTTTTGTTTTTTGGTTCTTGTTTTGTTTCAGTTTTTGTTTGGTTTTGTTTTTTTTGCAGACGAGCGACAGGTGTCGAAGGTTTTGGTTGCCCATGGGTTATTGACACGTAGAATAGAACTGACAAACCGATTTCAAACTCTGGCTGGGACAGTTTACATTCACTCTGCACTAATATCTTTAGAAGAGTTATGAATCCAATTGACCCTCCCCAGCTGTAGTTAAATAGCACAGCAATACTACCCTCTGAGTTCTGTAAGGCAGGCCGTTTCGAGTGCTGGCTAGTGCGTCAGCTCTGTGAAAAATCTTAATTGCTACAGGAACAATAATTGGGTCTCTGTGGATTGTTCAAGAAATGGAAACAAAATCATATCTATATGTGCTGTGCAAAACAAGTCAACTGTGTCTGAGAGTTTTATGAAAGATGTCATCTGCTAATTATCCACACGAATCTGCTCCAATATCCCCTTTTCGGGTCCCAGTCTCGAACGAATATCCTTGTACAAATGTCATAAGCAGGTATTTTGGTCTACCTGGTGAATAGTGCTAGCCATGATTAACAACAACAAAAAGAAGAACAAGATCAAGAAAAAATAAAGGTAATAGTTCGGTAGAGGGTTTAGGGTAAGAAAATTACAGCTTTGATATGAGATTGAACGTTTGGGAAGGCGTTTCGAATCTATTCAGAAAACGTCTGATCATGTCAAAAAATGCGTCTTGCAAGCATGGTATTTCGTACTGATCATTGAATAGTGACTTATATCACTACACTAAATACCTCCCAGATTTTTGGAGAAAATTTCACCCCCAAAAGAAATAGAAAGATAGAAAATGGAAATAAAGAAAGATATCGTTTAATCTATGTTGCTTTCAATATGATTTAATGCTACTTTCTACACTGTTAAAAGAAAAGTTTAGCCGATATTTAAAGAAAGATGTTTGGCTGATGTGAAAAAAACGGT
Organism: Thysanoteuthis rhombus; assembly: GCA_963457665.1. Classification (NCBI taxonomy): domain Eukaryota; kingdom Metazoa; phylum Mollusca; class Cephalopoda; order Oegopsida; family Thysanoteuthidae; genus Thysanoteuthis; species Thysanoteuthis major. Next base: position 27,980,188 of record OY735211.1, on the reverse strand, counting down.
CAGGCTAATGTAAAAAAAAAAGGTAAATATTTTTAGAAAAATTTGGGGCTCGTGGGAAGGAGAGTTAAAAATGGGCGTTGATGCAAAAAGGGGTGGGCTGAGGTCAAGAAAACATGAGTCAGAAAAGGAGAGCTATAATATAGAAAATGGAGACGTAATATCAAGGGGAAAGAGAATAATGTTAGGAAAAGTACGACAATGTTTAAAACAAGAGGGTTGATGTTGAAAAATTGTGCAAACAGTGAAAAAAAAGCATTAGGGTTGATGTTGAAGGGGAGAAGGGCCTAATGTTGAAAAGGGAAAGAATTCCCACTTTATTTTGACCCCATGAAATGAAAGTAAACAGTCCCTCTAAATTTTGCCTCCTAAAAAAGGGAAAAGTGATGATAAATGAAGAAAAAATCACCCCCTCAACTTTGACCTCTGAACGTAAAAAAACTTTTACCCTCAATTTTGACCCCTGGAAAATGAAATGAAAATCCCTTGCATTTTGACCGCATAAAGTTTTTTTTAAAATAGCTCTCAATTTTGACCTGTCAAAGTGGAAAAAATGTTCCCCTCAATTTTGACTCGGACAATGGAAAAAATTCTTCCCCCACAACTTTGACCCATGGAAATAAAAGGAGATTTTCCCTCAATACTGATCAATAAAGATGGATGAAATTTCCTTGCTTTTTTGAACCCTTAAAAGTGAGGAATGTTACCTTTGAATTTGAACCCCAAAAAGTGAAAAATCATCCCTCGATTTTAACTCTTAAGAGTTGAAAGAAATCCCCCTCCCGTAAAGAAAGAAAAAAGAAGGAATCATCTCCCTCTCAGATTTAGAAAGTTCCCTTAGTTTGAACTTCTTTTTGATTTCAACCCATATGTGGAGAGAAAAGTTACCTCCGTGTGATCAACGTCTGATCTCCACAATCTGTGTTTGGGAATGTACCTCAACCGTACTAGATTAAAATATGCACAAATCAAAACACTGCTATTCAAGGTATATATGTACAACCAATAAACATTGGGATATGATATGTGTTTAAAAAATCATTTCTTATTGAATGAGGGATGCAGTGTATGTCACATTTTTTTCTTTTGAAGATTTATTTAAGAGAAAAATAATGAATGATATTCTTTTATACCATCATCAAAAAGTACGATTAATAATTAACCAGGTAAACGCAAAACATCCTTAATTAAAAGGCCCTAAAACATGTTTTGCATGGTAGTTTTCAACAACTGATTTGCTAAAAACGCTTTCTGGAGATCAAATCCGTACCGACAGAAAATTCCATGGATTTTCTCAGGCAGTTTAATGTGATGGGCGTGTACATACATCTATATAGGCAAAGAGACTGACGGACTTTTAGCGAATTATGATTCGATTATCACATTTATTACTTCCTTTTTATCACTTTTATAACATCAAAGGAAATTTATATTATTCAAGTTTTTTTTGTATTTACAGGATTAAAACTGAGTTTTATTCAATAGAATGGATTCTGGAAAGAGAAGCACTTAGATTTTCAGCCAGAGGAGAAATTTGGGTAAATTAAATTTCAGGTTGGCTACTCAAAAACCAAGTTATCATTTAGTTTGAATAATTGTATCTTTTTTTTCTATTATCTTGGATTTGAAAGAAACTTTCTGTCTTCTGTTGATTTATTCTCAGGTTCTTGGATGATAACAAGACGTTTTTTTTTCTAAGAACAGATAACTGCATATCCTAAAGTGATGTTCAGGTTTTTGAAACCGATTTATAAGCCAACAGTTTCGAAGTTGAACATTGCACAAGCTGTGCTTTTAGAAGAGTAAAGCCTATCGATTAGAAAGTCAATAAATAGACCTGCTTCATATAAATTATGTATAAATTCATTACAAATGTTATTTTACTAACTGTATTCCATTATTTTTATACACGGAGTATATACAGTATTCTTTTTTGAACAAGCACAATCACAATTCTAGTTTTTCTTTTAATTTCTCAATTTCCTTACTGGACACCTAAATTTGATGCCCTGGGAAGATGATTTCTTAAGAAAGTACAGAGAAGTAACTGAAATAGTTGAAACACTTCTAAGCCGAATTTTAGTACGACGAAATGAAAGTTGGGATCCAGTTTAGCAGTAAGGAACCCCTTACAAAATATTTCATGTTTCATGTTGTGGAAAGATATTTCGTCATAAGAGTGAAGGGAATTAACTGCAATGCTTCAAAGCCGTCTTTCCGTACGATGCACAGGATAAGAGGATCCAGTTGAGCAATATTGAAACATCGTAAATAGAACCCTAGAATTTGTAAGATTTCTTAGAAAAATGATTCCTATAATGAAATTAAGGCAAGTAACCGGAATAATTTTAAATTGTAGTTTTGTACGATACATGGAAAGACTCCACTTCAGCAACAGTAAATTCCCCTCAACCACCTAAACAAAATTGTTTGCACCTAATGAGTTCTTAATGAAGAAAAAGTAATCGTAATACTTTGGGGCTGTAGTTCCGCGCGATTGACCGAGAGAGAGGGTGTAGTTCAGCAGTATAGTTCAATTATGTTTATACACCCACTCTCTCCCCAGAATTTGCGTTGATTTCAAGATGATAAGGGTACCAACAGTAATACTTCAAAGCCATAGTTTTTCATGATATGTATTGCCGAGTTCAAATACAATAATATGAATAGGAGGTCAGATGAAAGAGAACCAACTTCTTAAAGGAAGTTTATCCAGTGCAATAAATCAGAAGAGGATATCATGCCAAAACAAAAAGATTTTCTGATGATGTCATATAATTTCCGTATTGACGAAATTAGCTCTGATATAAAATCAAGGTCTACTTACGCATTGTAATTGTAATACTAAATTAAACCCCAATAATAATTGGTTAGGTAGTATATCTCACAGATAATAAAAATTCAAATAAATAAAATGACAACTAAAAAGTTTAGCAGCCACAATCTTCTGTCTTATTGCTGTTTCGGTTTATGTGTGAATCATCCAGGTTTGTTTTATTCTCGAAGTTTGAGCTAAAAATACTCAGCCTACCATGTGCTGTTTTTGCCGTTTTACAGTAATATACATACAGACAGACAGACACACTATCATTATGATAAAGATTTCTACGTCTTTTTTTCTTTGCTAGTTGCCCTCCTCTGTATTTCATGTCTTGAACTCAAGCAGTTCTCTTCTTTTTCTCGTCTGACTATCTCTCACTTTTCTAAAACATTTTCTTTTTTTTTTCTTCTCCTTCCTTCGATCTTTTCCGCCTGTTTCTTCCCACGTCTCTTTTCATTCTTCCCATAATCCTCCAAGAAGCGTCCAAATATTCTCACTTCACTAAACCCATATTCCATATTTTCTTACTCCACTAAAACCTGTCACAATTCAAATGCGCGTTTTCAGTCTAACTTCCAATCATTTAGAAACTCATTCCATTTCATTTTATCCTTCAAATCCCTTTCATCTTCTCCTTTGTAGAGTGTTCTTGCAAAAAAAATTGGCAGACTCCGATTTGGCGGTAAAGATAGGAAAATACATTTTTAGCGAAATTTGAAGATCTTTGTTTTTATCCAAATATTATTACATGTAACTACTACCACGACTTTTTTGTGGAGGAGCGTAACCTAATGCCACTCAAAGTAAATCAGGATATAAGTTCAACAGAAAATCTCATCAATTAATGATAATGATAAATGAATAAAATCCACCCGTTATACCAGTAAAGCCACCCTTAAATCACCTAAAGTGACGTAAAAACGGTGGCCAACCGTATTTCTTTCAATTTATTCTGGTTGCTTCTGAGATTCAGGCTGTCATTCTACAAGCGTTAGTATCCAGTTAAATCACTAATAAATAAGTTTCAGATATTCAGAATTGCATGAAACTAGGTTTGTATTTCGTGGCAAGTAACAAAGGGTTTTTTAGCTAAACTAGAAAGCACCCACAGAACGCATAGCACTGCTAACACAATAAAATCAAACTAGATAGAATCTGAAAGATGAAAATATATGAAAAAAAGAACAATAAAGAGAAATTTGAATGTACAAATAGTGAGTTACTTCAAATTCAACGATTTGATCGTAACTTCTTTTTCTGCCGAGTAATGAGAAGATGTCTCTAAAATAGAAATCGAATTCCTGGAATCTCTTCAAAATTCAATAATCCTTCTGTAGAGCAAAGCCCTTCAACAAATTGTCATTGAAATTCATCAAGAACTTCTAGGGATAGCATGTTGACAGGCAAACAGAGAGACAGGCGGACAGTCAGATGGACTTGAGTGGATTCATACGTCTCTTTCAACTTCCTTGACAAAAGTAAATAAATGCTGTTCCATGTTTTTGATTTTCATTAGATTCTTATCCTAAATCTCGTATGCAAGAGAGGCACATCTGTACGGGTTTTGTACTTTGGTTCTAAATCAAGTAAACATGTAACCGAAGAATCTTGTGAACAGAAACCTACAACAAATTGAATCGTACATTTCACAGCTAATAAAATTGAAATAAGTAAAATAAGTACTATTAAGTTTAGCAGCAGCAGTACCGCTTTCTCGGCTCATGTATACACAAGAGTGTTTCAAGATTGCCCTCTCAGCTGTCCGCTTTTTCTACTTGTAGAAACGGGAAAAGTTGTGATGAGCAAAATTGCTTGTGTGGGCTTGCTTGAATACAAAGGCTAGAACAAGTACAAAGACTTTTACCCAATAAAAGAACAAATTAATTTTATTGCTTCAAATCAAATTAAATTAAAATGAGAGTACGAACATTCCCAAAGTTTTCGTCAGTAAAGCTCCTACTGCGGGAGGTACACTAAAGCTATCAGAAATCGTCAATCAAAACTGCTAACACTGGTTTCTCCAGTTACTTAATTAGTCCGACTGGCTTGCTGGCGATACATGTATCACACGTGCGCGCCATGCTAATATTAATAAAGCGCTGAAAACTTACAAATTTCCTTCTCATTATGTCTTGGAAAATCATTTTTTGTCTTCGTATCCTTCAAAGTTACCAATCTAAATGTATGCTAATTTGATTACTTAGTTTGAGTGCAATAGCATTTGCAAGTACCTTTTTTGAAAAAAAAAGACTTATTTAGCGATCCCTGCTCGCAAGAAGCGAGAGAATTTACTTTTTCATTGATCACCTTTTTTTCAAGTTTGTTTAATTATTCACTCCCAAACATTGAAAGACATTGGTAAGATGACGGTTTTCATTGAGTGACTAACCAGATCTGCATTCGCATGCCCATGAAAACAAATATTTGAAGAGGGTAATAGAAAAGAGTGTTTGTTGAATAGACTTACTCGATAGGCTTTTCAAATGTTCATCCATGAGTAGAATGTTCAGTGCACGAAATTCACCTCTGTGAATGCTGGGAGGGCTGATTCGATGAGTTTCAAAGATGTTTTATGCTGGGTCGGTGAGTCACCCTGCAACATACATTGTGTACTTTGTTCTTTTAAAAAGTTTAGCAATCTGGTCTCAAAGATCATTGTCTGAAGTTTCGTGATCAATTACTCAGTATACTACACAAATACCCACAGAATATAACACAAGTTCCATATTAAAGTGGGTAGTTGCCAAAAATACTTGGCTACCTCTATTTGCCGCAGATTTGGGGGCGTGCCCCTGACCCAATCTCATATAATACAATTGGGAAATACTGACAGACCATCGGTTCAACGGGCTACTTTTTCTTGAATAATCTTGCACATGGCGTATTGCAATGTTATCATGGATTAATCTAACTAATAGTCATTTTTGTAGTTTCAGTCTCTAGCTGATGTATTCTCCATGTTTTCATTACAATGTCATGTAACGTAATCATTATTCCATGAGTTTATGAGCCAAATATCTTTATCGTCATTAATCTTTGTTTTCACACCGATCTTCCGTGTAGTGCATTTTCCTGCCAGTCTGAATTTCTGTGTCAGAATGCTACTGTTTAATGTATCATTCAGACGAGTATCCTCATTATCACCCTTGCCCAGAGATTCGAGATGAGTTATTCTAAAAATGCATGCTTCAGCTGGATATTTTTGAATGAATTCCCTTATCTCACCCATGCTTTTTTTTTTAGATTGTCTATAAGCAAATTCTGATAGTTCACGGATCAAAATGGCAAAAATTAATCCAGCACCTTGGATTTTCTTTTTCAAATCAGAAGTGCAGCAGGGTATTATGTCAATTTGATTAACATGACGTTCACAAGATGAAGAACAAAGAAGATGTTTTGTCAAAACGTTGATCGAAACTCTCAACTCAGGACTTCATTATGAAGACTAAAAGTAAAACATGTAATGTTGTTGATGATATTTCGCTTATAATACATGCTTCATGCATTAGACATTTCTCATCACAAATAACATTGCAACAACGTGCTTTGGGATCATAATGGGACCTTGAAAGAGACAGAAACATTCGAAACTGCTCGGCCTCTTGAGTAAGATTACGGTGGCTGATATAAAGCTGTTAAAAGACGGAAAAAAGAAGAAAAATGTGAAAGCGGAACCACTAGGGTTCCTCGCATATCGTAATTCTCGAATACCGAAAGGCTCACAGCAATTGGAAAAATTGACAAAAAGTTTGAGTCTCATATTAAGGACCACATACCGATGAAGAGAGAAAAATATAAAAAGACAACGTTTAGCGTTTGGGAATAGGAAAATTATCAAATTTCATTCAATACCTAATATACGTCCGAAATGTGTACTATTTCTATGGCCAGTTACAGCTCAGCACATGGAAAAAATATCTGGATGTACTCATGAACACAATCATGGAAACCACTCAAGTTATTTTCATAACACCCCAGCTAGAAACAGACATTTTATACACCTCATAAATTATTGAGATTAGCAATGATAAAACTATTTGTCAACCATTACCAAATATTACTGCTACTATTCCATTCATCTCAATCTTAGTCTCTTCACATCACAACTATCCAGACAGCCACTCTATGTCAGCGATTAAAAGCATAGATCATTAATGGAGGATAAGCCCTCAAAGAGACTCTAATTCGTATCCTTTCGCTTTATGGAATTCCGATTTTCCATACCAGCTGCTTCACCGCTCAAGCTATAAGATCCAACGGCTGACAGAGGACCGAATCAAACTATTTGCGCTCTATTTTGCACCATCTTTTCTGATGATGATGTTTTACATACACGAGTAGTATTACAAGTAGTAATGTTTACTAGGCTTTCATTTGATATATTGTTTACATTGCAAGTAAGATTCATAAGGATGATGATGTTTCAACTTACAAAAAGTTGATATAACCACGATTATTAAGTTTTATAATTCAATTCACTTTTGACCACCGGATACACTGCTCCTAATGCACGCATTTACACTTAATGGTTCTTAAAGATCTTAACTGTTTCATCTATTGGAAAAGTCTGTTATTAACTTGCAACGCTGGATGACACGGTAGTCTGCCACTTTTCCCCTCCATTACTGTTCTTACATAATGCAAGACGGTCAATTCTTTGATGTTGTTAAACCAATCATACTCTGACCAAACACTATTTCTTTTTCCGTCAATATGTCTTTCTAGTAATGTTCTTTAGATTTTATTTACTAAGCTGAGCTTAGTTTGGGCACAGAGCCACATGCAATAGCCGCCCATTTAGTATCATAATAATGATCGGTAATGTAACGTAGATAACGTTTAGTTTTATTAGATATCCAAAATATCTTTTTATTTCCTCTAGAGATTATAGTTTTCTTTTTTATTCATTTTTTGGAGCACTTCCACTTTTGTTCATTTATCAGATCGTGACAGTTTCAACATTGTTTGGTATTATCACATTTCTGATGCTTTTATACGTTTTTCAAGAATTGTTTTTCAGTTCATGCCTCTTGTCCATAGTATAGGGTATTCCACCAATGACATTTGATGTTTCGTACTACAGGTGTGCTCTGGGCCACAGCTACACGTAACGCAAAACTATTTTATAAAAGCCTTTTTGATATAATGTAGGGTGAGCGGTTTTCAGTGGTAGAGTCATTCAAATTATTTCCAATATTTTAAGCATTTTCTGATGAGCATGTCACTTGTATAAAGCTGTTACGGATTGTTGTTTTTTATTTGTTTTTTCAAAAAAATAGATTCAAAACTTGTATCTTCTATTTTATGCTTCACAATGCATCAAGTGATTATTTCTCTAAATTCTTTTTATTGGATCATCGTTCGTAACATCGAATGAGCAAGGGAGCAAAACCTTACAATTTACTATCGGGACCACCAAAAAGGCTATTTCTGTCCACTGTTTCTCATAGACACTAAAGAATTTTTTTACTTTTGAGCATCTGTAGCACAGACCACACCTGTGATACAAAGCACCATACACCAGAGTATTCTGATTCTTTTTTTTTTTTTTCAAAAATTCTGTTATGTAATTTCTGACAAAATGAAGATTGGGCTGCAACTAAATATAGGTATTTCGTTATTTTGTTTTGAGTATCTGTAGCACAGACCACACCCGTGATACAAAGCACCATACGCCAGAGTATTCTTATTTTTTTTTTTTTTTTTCAATAATTCTGTTATGTGATTTCTGACAAAATGAAGATGGGGCTGTAACTAAATATAGGTATTTTGTTAAAATTTCAAATAGTTTAGCTTGTTTTAAAGATAAAGACAGATGCCAAAACACCTTATATATGACTTAGATTGTGTCCACGACACACGTTTGAAATGTGGAAATGAGAAACTAACAAAAAAACAAGATACGTAAATAAACAAGATGATCGTTTGAGATAAGGAAAACGGATTTTTTTTTCATCGAAACGCAACTAGAACGTTTGCATGTCAAGATAGAAATCTAAAATTATCAATCAATCTTTCCGTTTTTCTTTGGATCTCTCGACATTTTCGACAGAAACCCGGTAATTACTGAATCATCCGCCGAATTACAGTTCTTAAATGTATATGAAGATGTATGTACGTATGTAAATTTATGTATACGTTTGGATGTTAATATACATATATATACAAATATGCATGTGTATATATGTATATATGTTTGTATTTACGCAGGTGTATATATATATATGCATTTACACACACGTACACTCACACACACTGATATATATATATATATATATATATATATATATATATATATATATATATACATATATATATATATATATATATATATATATATATATATTTGCACGCTTTCGTTGCATTTAATTTATAGTTTTGCTTCTTCGATTCTAAAATGTATGGGAAATGCATACGGAAGCATATCTATTAAAAAGAAAAAAATCATGAACTTATATGGAGACATCAACATATAAATATATGTACATAAATTTTTCTTCATGAAGCTGAGTATATGTGTACATATACGTTTTCTTTTATATTTACTCTATCTTTGTCCTGTCTATATTCATTGTGTACAGTTGAGGGTTAATAAGTATTTGGACACTTGCAAAATGTTCAATTGATATACTTCCACAGCTTAAAATTACTTCAGCTTTACACAGATGATGCATTTTAATATGAAATTAATAATTATTACGAAAAATACGTATCTCCAGACATACAATGGTGAATGAGTGAACAAAAGTAATGATGGGAAAAAATAATTCCAACATATCACCTCGCATATTAACACTTAGTTGCCTAGGCCTGTTTTGCAAATACTGCCCAGAAACGTTTTTGTTAACCCCTCACACACCTTACTTCGAAATTTAGACCACTCTGCCTTGCAAACAATTTTACAACCATTAATGTTTCTGGGGGCCCAAAATTCAATCTTCCAAGGTCTTCGATTAGAATTGAGTCAGAACTAAGCTACTGGAGCGCATCTACGTTATTCTGACGAGTTTGTGGGTTACTTTAACTGCATTATTCTGATAGTTATTTCATTGATCAAATTATCTCCAAAAATACTCCGATTCAAGCATCTATTTTCAATTTCCCCAATCATACGATGCACCCTCGTTTCATTGGAGAAGAAAAATACCACCAGATCGTGTTATTTCCATATTTACTGAGCTAGGTTGGGTCTGAAAAAGATACATTTTTATTTCGTCTGACAGAAAATTCTTTCAAAAATAACATGGCTTCTTAGAATTCTATAGACCCAACTGGCGCTTTTTTTCCACAAAAATGTAGTACAGGATTTCAAACTATCCCGCTGCACTTTGTTACTAATAGTTATTCTAGTAACAGATCTACCAGCTACTTTCAAATCACACTGAATCTCTTTCCAAGTTACTCTTAGATTTGCTTCGACTTTTATGAGCATTATTTGAGTTGTTTTTGAAGGAATAACCCGTTGAGTACGAGTTCAAATGCTTATAAGTAGACACAGACAGACTTAGACCTAGACTGTCATTCGTTCTTAAATAAGATTTATAAAATTTCCTAATGATACCCGGATATTTTTCCACCATTAATTTTCTCTACATTTTACTCTGCATCGTATCTTTGGAAAAATGTATGTTTTTTCCAAAGTGATTGTTGATTTTATATCAAAATACGTTAGCTGTGAAAATTTTAAGTGAATGCGAGCATTGGAAGTATATTAAATTAATATTTTGCAAATGTCTTGATGCATCTTTTTCTCCGCTGTAGCTATCCAATATGAATAAGCCTGTTTATATAGAAGTATATAAGGAAGTTTTCAAATTGAACAAATACACAAGATAAATATGTCCACGCATCCAAATGTATATACATAAATTTATATACAAATAACCATTGATTAAAAGAAAGTACCGCTCATAAGTATTTGAGCATAACAAAACTTATTTTTATTTCCGAATTTTGCACTCACTCGGGAAGATATGGAATTGGAGCAGGGGTGATCAAAATTAAATTACCACCTTAGCAACTCATCAATGTAGTGATGTAAGATCACTTTTTTTGTCTCCTTGTTCAATTCTGAATCGGATTATTGAAAAAAAAGGAACAAATACTTTAATTCTATTGAAAAGAACATTTACAAGAAAAATAGCATTCAGAACCACAAAGCATAACTAAATGCATGCCTTGTTGTGGCAATTGTTGAGCATCTATTTCTCGCGTAATATAATTGTTTTTACCTCTCAAAATTAAGCATTTAGAATCAATACTTGTGCCAGGTACTTTATATTTATAGTTTTACTTGATTATATTCGATTTGTTGCAATATGAAAAAACTGAGAGGAAATTGGTCAAAAGTGAGTCAGTGTGATATTCATATATCAAGCATATATCCATCATACCTGACAATTACATACATGTTTATAGTATTTTACATATACGTTATGTTGTGTGTTACGTTACAGATTTTACGTGCATTTATATTATCAGCGGCAGCAACCTTTTAGCTTCCGTTTTTGGACATAGACCTTCCCAAATATTCGCCAGACTTCTCGTCCAGTGGCTCAGTGAACCAGTACTTCCTGAATTCATCCAGTTCGTCACACCATCTCACTTTTTGTCGGACACAATTTTGCATTTGATCTCTGGGGATCCACGTAATGAGTCGTGATGTCAAGGTCTTGTCTGAACTATTGCAACATGTCCAGCCCATTTTCATTTGAGTTTTCTAAATGTTTTTATGATATGTCAGACCCCTTTCTTTTTTGTTATATATTTTGCTGTCTTCTGATCCTTCCAAGTGGGGTTGAGCTTGATTCTCTAATGCACAAGTTGCATTGTTCTCAGATTGAGGGTCAACCTTTTGGCTAAATTTCATGATTCAGCTCCATAGATGACTATCCGTAGGATACGTTGATTTTATACCGTCCATGTGAGATCTAGTGGGATTTTCTTGTTCTTGACATTGGGGCTTGCTCAACCGAAGGCTTACCAACCTAGCTTTATTCTTCGCTTTATTTCGTTGTCTTTTGATGACTTCATAGAGACCTGCTGTCAACGGCCTACTTTCTCCAACTCTTCATTATCGATTTTCATCGTTGTGGCATTGTTCTCAACCTGTTTGGCGTTCATGATTTTTTTTTTTTTTGCTGAAATTCACGTAAAGGCAAACTTTCTTCTTTGCTCCATTGAATCTGTCTAACATTTTTGGAGATCGTGAAGGTTCTTAGCAAAGAGGACGATGTCGTTAGTAAGTGCCAAAGATATTTCAATTGTTTCTCTTTGAACAACGTCGTCATTTCTCAATCATTATTGATTAATTTTGGCTAAGAGATCCAGTTGCTTCCCAGTATATTGCATGAACAAAGTAAATCTGGGTCTGGACCCAAAAGGGGTAATATTTGATGTAACTTCCTTCTGGATGAGGCTTTTTTTCATTATGATACTTTCATTATTATATGGTTTCTTCTTTCAAGTAGATGCACCAATCATAATCAGACAGAGGTAAGGAAATATGCCTAAAAGAACCCTATGTTTGGAGATGAGTGAGAATGCATCATCTTCCTACCAAAGTGAGAACTACACTTGTCTCAGCAGACCAATTTGTTTTGTTTCGACTGATCAATGGCCAGTAGACACTGAAAGTAGAGATGTCACAATACCAAGCAATTGTAGAACAATCGTTGGACGCTTAAAGATACTAAATTCTGACGCCAAGGAGCACGAAGATGTTAAATTCTGATTCCCAGGCACTGGAAGATTTCACATTTGAACGCTCGGGGACTGGATTATGCTATTATATGATACTAAATTGCAACGCCCAGCCAATGAGAAATACCATATTCTAACATCAGATCAATTAAAGGTCATAAATTTAACATTAAATTACATACATTAAACTAGCAGGGAATCCCGGCGTTGCCAAGGGATAAAATAACTTTTTGCACAGCCCAGCGGGATCATGCACATCCCAAAGTAGAATTTATTATTATTTGTTCATTCATGATGTCGATTTTGAGGTTTTCCCGGGAAACGCTGGGAGTCCCTGCTAATTCATAATATACAATCTACTTCCTCATAGTATGCCCAACATTCATAACTTTGAGCCAGACTGACTAAAGCTAAATAAATAAGTCCATTTTTTTTAAATACTCTATTTTTTCCAGAAATATATGCGTTTAATGATATTTATATCGTTCATTGCTTTAAAGTAACAAATGCGCACACAAACACACACACACACACACACACACACGCAGATACACACAGTAATCGTTAGTTTTTAAGTGAATCTTGCTGGCTAGCTGACTCCTTATCTACTTATGTGTCGCGTAAACCACATTGAGGAAACTATAGGGTTGAATATTTGAACATTCACTCCTTATTCTTTTTTGAATGGAGCACTCCGATGGATGAGGAATATATACGAAGGATAAATATATCGCTTAAATTCAACATCAATGGCCGTCCAATTCCATAGAGTAGAGGGAGGATACCAGCCTTCGGGTCTGAAGATAAAGTTTTGATCCTACCTCGTGTCACTGGACGGGACAATCGATAGTCTATAGCCACACTGAAGTGTTGTAATACAACGGAACACTTTTCTGTGGATGACACTATATGTATATATATATACTTTTTTTCGTTTTTTTAAATATCCCCCCTGAAATAAGTTTTTAATTAAAGAGAATGGATTAAATCACAATGTAAGCCTATGCTAAAGTGGTACCTTAGATTTTTTTTTGGTCCGGCAGCGTTGGCACTTGTTTCTGAAAATTCAGATCATTCAGTGATCAAACTAGGGACAAGAGAAGTATTTTTTCCATCACTCACGCCTTCTTCCAATTGTTTTATTGGCGAACCCCAACACGGCATGTTTCTGGTAGACGTTGTTCTCGTGACAGTGTTTATTGCAACTAACCAGAACTGCAAAATATCAACGCCCTTTCTGGCATTTTCTACCGAAGAACTTTCATAACACAAAATATCATTCACTTCATCTTATCTTTTTTTTCTATTACGCTACGTTTCAACTGTTATATAATTCCTAGGTGTTTTGCTCAGTGAATCCATTTATATATGTCTTAGTATGTGCAGGAGTTTTCCAGTTTATGCTCGACTAACATACATGATAAATCATTGTCATAATTATCTAGATAAATGGTATTTTCACATATGTATGTTTTTATTATATCATAGAGATACATACACACGCATGCACGAACACACACCCATATACATACATAGATATATAGATATCATACATTTCAAAATGCATGTGTGATAATGTCCATGTACTTAAATCGTATGTGTAAATGTATAAGTGTATAGTATACATACCAGTTCATCTTCATGTATATATGTATAAATATACAAGTACATATATACATATACACACATATATATATATATATATATATATATATATATATATATATATATATATATGTGTGTGTGTGTGTGTGTGTGTGTGTGTGTTTGTGTGTGCGAGCGTGTGTGAGCATAAATATTTGGAATAAGATACATCTAAAGCCGTTTCTATGGGTAGAGAGTTATGTAGTATTATAGTAGTGATAATTTTTCCCAGAATCAGTAGTAAGAGTTTTCCATTTCATTTATATTAAACACTGAATTTTCGTCAGAGCAAATTTAATAAAAAAACAGAAATACTTTGGGGGAAAATCGAAGAAAAAAGTATATATATATATATATATATATATATATATATATATATATATATATATATATATATATATATATATATGTATATATATATATTAATTTGGGTGCAGATGTTTACATATATAATTCCTGGTTGTCGAAATTATTATTTCAACATATTTTGTAAAGGTAAATGGGAGAAAAACGAAAATTTCGGTTAATTTAAGTTTGTCAAATCCGTTTTTTACACTCCCAATTAGGATTAAAAATTTGCATTTAGATATTTTGTATAAACTATTCTCCATAACCCATCACGTTTATATCCACACGTATATAACTCCAATGTGGATATATTTTTATGCACACGTACGCAATTATTCAGAGATACGGACAGAAGAAGTAAGAGAAAGAGTGAAATCAGGTATATATATTGCAAGAAGCACAGAGAGAAGTAGAGAACGTAAATAGAGTAGAAAAGCTATTAAGATTCCCTTTCCTTAACTACAACAGCAACGTTGATGCGAAGAAAATAAAACCCGCTTGGAAATATGTGTACAAGTAAATATGTATGTTGAGGATTAATATTTGCAGGCATATTTTTTTTCTGGAAGTACGAGCTATGCCAATGTTTGCGCATATCATCGTTTTCCGCTAATACCATCATCTTGAATGTCATTGGGTTAGAGACTCACGAGCGATTGATAGTAAGACCTACTTCCAGCTCGTTAGATCTGTTGAGGCTTTGTTCTGCGTACGGCAACCAGCCAAGTGCCAACCGGGATTGATGTTACCTGACTTCAATTATCTTGCGTGAACCGATGTAACTAACATAATCATATCTTGAAAAGGTTCGTCAATCTTTGGTCATTCTCTGAATGCTTAATGGAGAGGTACTGAGCACTCTCTTTGGTATGAATCGGCCGTAGACCGAACCACAGCCTTCCGAGACAGAGACGAGCACTTTACCACTGGGTTATGGTGATCCGTTGCGCAAAGTCAATGATATATCAGAGTGGGCACATTCTTCTAAAGATAAAAATTACACATCTCTAAACAAGTACGAATGCATGTAAGTTTAATTACTAGGTTGATGCAGAATTTTCGAGGGCAATTTTATGCATAAAAGCTTTTTGGAAAACTAGAGAGCTTCTTCTCACATGAACTCATAAACAACTACTGTCGTTTTAGCACTTGACTTTTGCAACTTGTTGGACTTGGAAAAAGTTTTTTTTCTGGTATAAAATCGCCATAGAACTGTGAGGAAAGATGAGTGAAATGTTGTTAGATCTAAGAAAAACCTTCAAACTCACCACCTAAACTGAGAACAAAAAAAAATAAGATCTTTATTTGGTGGAAGTCAGAAAGAATTTTCAAAAATCTGAAACTCGACTATGCCGAGTAGAATGAGCAACTGGCTCATTCGAATGACACATTTTATCAGAAAAGAGTTTGGTGGACATGGAAATAGACAAGTGATTTTGGTGCATAGCAACCCCCTCTTCAAGATGCAGAAGGGATCAGCGAACAATATGGGACCCAGCATGGGAAAAATATGTTTTTGGACCCGTCATCTCCTAGGTATCTTTTGTTTCTGTCAATGCGACGCAACTTATTTTCTTGGCAGGTGGAATATTTTGAGATAGCAAAAAATATTTTTCAACAAATCATGGCATTAAAACTAAAATAGCATACTTTTTTTTTATAAAAGCCACAAATTTGGGGCTTCCATTCCTAGTTGATGTGATGCATTGTTTGTACCGAATCCGTTGCGTAGCAGGAAAAATGATCCGATGCATTTACTACCTCTCTGAATGGCTGCAAAATTACATCGGATCCACGAGATGACTGAATTTTTCACTGACAGACTTCACACACACACACACACACACACACACACATATATATATATATATATATATATATATATATATATATATATATATTAAAAGTGTGACTTTCTTCGTTTCTCTGTCTTAAGGTATGACGATTTATAAGAAATATATAACTTATCTATTATTGTAAACAATAGACTCTTCCATTGAAACACGTTTCTGTTGTTCTGTTTCTAAAAATAATCTAAATGCCCCTGCTTTCCAAAAGCTCCCTTTACGCCACTTCCATCAATTTTTTAAAAAAAGGTAAAAAGCGAAAATGGTTTCCAGGTTTGTTCTTGTAACAGACCAACAAGAGGCAGCGCATACCTTTTTCCCTCTCTTCAACACTCCAGCCTCTTGCGCCTCCCATTACGACAACATCCAGTGACTCAGCCAGATATATGACCTTCGCACTTTTGATCGTCCCTGAACTGAAAAAAAAATCCGATATAAATTTATGGTGATTGCTTATTTGCTTCATGCAATTTTTGCGTTCAAATAGTTTTATACGAACGCCACAGTTTTCGATTGTGGGAAAACCTGTATATCCCTGATTTCTTTTTTCACTTAAAGTGACTGGTACATATATGAAGAGTTGTGTGTGCAGATTATTAGATACATTTGTACTCAACTAGATGTTCATGATTACCTACACTTGCAGATAAAATCGGTTGGTGGGTAAGAATATACTATTTCTTATTTACTGTCCCCCTGATTTATGGTGGAAACTTTCTCCTCCTGTCTAACATCTCAGCACTAATTCCTGTTAACCTTTTTCCAATTCTTCCTTTTACACACTTGATCGTTAAGCGTAAGCCAAGGACCGCCCGCGTCGGGACGCCGGTCCGGCCGAAAGCAAGCGATCGGCACGTGGTAAATATCGCTATTTTTACTATTGGGTCGGCATCTTGCCACGTTTGACCCGACCCACGCCCCCACGCGAACCTCTCTCACATCACTTTTCCACGGAACCGCACTTCTAGGCATTCTTCCCACTAACTTTCATCTTAGTGGAGCCACCACCATTTGTGCCAAGACCAATCGCTGAGAACCTCTGAGCCTCAACGTCTGATAATGGATATTTACTTGGTGTACGTCGATGTTTATTCATCTCTCTTCTTAACTTGTTTTTCTACATCTGTGCCGTTCATTTATTTACAAGATATTCCTCGTTAATAAAATAGAAGATTTTAGATATACAGGTTTCCCTCATTATCCATGAATAAAATGTTCCTATACGAGCCTTTCGTAAACCCAAATGACGTAAAAGGAAGAAATAATTACCACGAATATATATGGGTAGAAGAAGGTATGGTATGTTAAACCGAGTCAGGCCTAGGTCATGTTGGAAGTGGGTACAGTATACTTCGATGAAGGAGAGAAACGAAGTGTGTGTGCGCTCTTTCCATAATAGCTCGGTGAAAAACAAAAGCTGAACTGTATTTTAACTTCCTTTTTTGGGGAGGGGTGTACAAAAGAGAATTATTTGAACATTTAAAAACCGTCGGCTACCAATACATTAGTACGATTAGATTTTATTAAACTAAGAAAAGGAATCGTTACAGTGGAATAAACCATAATTTTGAATGGTGTGTAGGTGGTATTTTCATCAATAAACATATTACCTACAAATTGAAGAGCCCATGTTACAGACAGAGAAGCAAGAAGAGAATTCTTTTCATTATATAAGTAGATTGTTTTTGTTCGATTTCCAATAAGTATTTACTAATCTTAGCTTACTGTGGAGAATCCGGCAACGATCGAACTCGCCACGCTGTGGCAATGTCAGCAGAACGAACACGCTAAACATCACTGCCTGGCGAGGCAATCACGATTTCCAATATCCTCTTTTAGTTTTGTCAGACAACAGTTTCCTTTTTTTTTTACTTACATATTTACTTGTTTATCCATTGCCAACGAATCTGGGGGAGTCGTATGCATCCATTCGTGGCCGTCCGTCTTTCTTCGAGAGTTCGAAATTCCTTTCACTGAAACTTTATGGGAGGGTGGGCATTGCGCTACAAACGGGGTTACGTTTCGGGTGGTTGGTTTCCGATTGAGAGATATTTCGATTCTCCTGCGAGAGAATAGGTTAAAATGATCAGTTAGTAAAACAGGAGTGGATTCAAAATTTAAGGGAAGTAACTCAATATTCTTATCATCAGATTTCTTTGTTGTCTTTTTTTTTTCAATGATTCATTTTCATTTATCTTTTTTAGTTAAGGTGCGTTTTTGGCTAAAGAGTGCATTCTCTGAGTTCTTTCTAGAACATTAATTCTTGATTCCCTATTCTAAGATTTCCGTTCCCCGTTTATTTTATTTTCATTGTCCTCTTTCCAACTGTCTCTCTTTGATTCATTAAGCCGTGTTAATTCTATGTATTTCTATCCCTATTTCTTGCTTTATTGTTCCTTTGTTTCTCTTCTTTCTTCCTTTCGAATTGTGTCGATCGATTAACTGCGGATGTCGGAAATATCCGCCATTGCATATCTCAGACAAACTCAGTGTAAAATCTGTTAAGGGTTGGTTGTTGGACACAGGTCCCGCTCTATTGAGACATGGGACGGTTGATTGGTTTCATCCAGTCCCACTGTCCCCTGTTGTGTTGACAGGGGAAGAGATGGATGCATGCCTTTCACAAGGGCAATAGAACTCTTTCTGATCTGATTTTCCTTGTTGCCGAGCATTCGACCACTCATACCTGGGATCCATCCTTTTCTCTCTCTCTCTCTCTCTCTCTCTCTCTCTCTCTCTCTCTGTCGTCTACAACCCCTCTATCCTCTATTCAGCCACAGCAGCGATGTTTATCGGCCTGACAGCTTTTGGCTGATTAGAGGAAACCCAATAGGCGATGGCCGCCAAGCAATAGCGTGACAAGTCATTTCTCCATCGTCATGCAAACGACAGTTGTTTTTGTTTTGTTTGTTTATTTGCAAAAAGCTAGACTATTAAACTGCTTCTCTCAAACATCATATGTCCCTCTTTCCCTACCACCATCTTTTTTTTCTTTCTGATTTTTCTCTCCTCAAAATCTTCATTTTAGGTTTTGAATTTCTTTATCAAGGGATGTAAATGGAGGGGTTATGTGTGAGTACAGCATATACCTAGTTCTCAATTTCCAGTTCGTTTGTTTGTTTGTTTTTTCTGTGCTTCTACGTCTACTAATAGAGATACTACTGTCGAAATACTTCTAAAAACAAGGTTTTAACGTATACTTAATTCCCACTACCATTTCACATCACTGCTTCCATCACAATACATGATTTTTCCTGCGATCAATATATAAAGGTATATATTTTTTTCCTTTCAAATGTGGCAATGAAATGAAAGAACAGTTAGTATATGCTTGCCTCGTATGTGCTGGGAACGTACAGTTAGCTTTATTTTCTGTTTCTCTTCATTCCTCTCTGTAAACAAAATACCATCAACTCATAAAGCTATCTCTGACGAAAAAATATCCAGTTTATATTGAGTTTAACATCCTGACCCATATAATCATGTTTTCTTTCGTCTATGATGTATATCATTGCAGAAAAACAATGTTGAACCTTCTACCATATTAGTAATGTTTATAGATTATTTTTTTACCACTTTGTTGACAACAAAATAATTATCAGCAAAATAGATATTGGTATACTAGCATGGGTGTCCGTTGGGGCAGGACATTCTTCACACTCAGGATCAGGCCCTCTCACCGAGGGCAAAAGGATTTTGAAGTTAGAACCTTATAGTCAATAATGGATTATGACGATATACCATTGCTTAATGAAAACCTATATGAAGATGTTTTAATCTTTGCCTGTAACAGGGTGGCTGCTAATGTTTAGAAACGTGTGCATGGAAGGCATAAGGCCTCTGGAAATGATGTCTTCATATAAAAGATAAGCGTCTGTTCCTGTCTTCAAGTGTGTATCTGTATGTATACGATTGTAGGAATAACTATTAAATAAATGCGTTTTTTTTATATCCGAGTATAATTGTGTGTGTGTGTGTGTGTGTGTGTGTGTTTTGATCTGTTCCCAGGGATTAAGATAATGGATCAAAGCGTTTCACCTAAGTATGTCAAGGGTCGACCTTTCGTAGATGATCACGCTAAAAGAGTTACAAACCGATGGATACTGATTATATGACTTAATTAGTCATGCCATTTCATCTGGCCATTTCCTATGTTAGTATCTATGCGTGTCACACCGCTGACTTACATGTGTCTGCGTATGTTTGTGTGTTATGATACCCGCTTTGGGTGGATATCATTTGAGAGTATCCGTGTTGGCGTGGTATGCCGCACGTTGGATAGACTCAACCGAGAACATCACGGCCCACAATCAAATTTCTCCATCTTTTGTTTTTTTAATGCAAAATGAAACTATATCTTCCACTGCAATGAATAACTCACTTTATGTCTCGGGACAAAACAATAACACCCGTGCGAGAGGATTATAACAAAAACTTAATCTTGTTCTTATTATGATATCCGTTGCTCGTTGCCACGGATGTACATTCTCTTGGTGAATTGCATTTTCCCAACTGCAACACTGGCCTAGTGACCTGTTTGACACACAACGGGTTTTCGCCGCAGTTCCATCGGTACATGGGCACAAATGCAAAAATGCTCGCACACAACACCACATATTCTTACATGAACGAAGAGGTCACTGCAAAAAATGTTTACGCGAACCCAACACTGTTCCCACACTAAGATATATTCTAAATAAATCCCTTGGATGCCTGCAGTCATATGCTTTTGTCCCTAATGGACAAGTGGCAGCGGACGCCCATGTACACTATTATTTTTTTAATACATGTTTTTCAAATATTACCAAGATAGCAATGATAAAAAAAATGAAAAGGGGACAACAAAACAATTGCTCAATGAAAAAACCGGCAGAAAAAAATCAGTTATAATCGAAGCACGTAAAATATCATCATAGCAGCTTGTGTCAATAATCATGTTATATGCACAATATATATATATATATATATATATATATATATATATATAGAGAGAGAGAGAGAGAGAGAGAGAGAGATACTGTGCCCGTTCACCGATGCAACTATATATATATATATATATATATATATATATATATATATATATATATATATATCATCTTAAAATTTTTCAATGATACAGAATGTGAATTCTGCAATGAATTATTGAAAAAGTCTTCACTCGTGTATACTGGTATTCAGGTTTTTGGATTGATCAACATTACAGTTATTAGCAGGATATTCATCATAAATGTTCTCAGTATAATGTTTGATCCGTGCAATTAACATGGTTAATCTGGTAAATTGTGTTGAGATAGAAAGAGAATATGTTGAAAAAGAATATTTACCGTGTGAAGTGAATATTTTTTCTTAATCTTTAGACTGCTGACCTACTGACGAATCTACGCGTATATGTATGTGTGTGTGAGTGGGCAACAATAGTTTCGACTTTTATTATTATGTTGAGAATTTCAAAACCGAAAAAATAGATAAAACCAAACGTTAACTTCATGGAATAACAGAGACGGCTAACTGCAGAACTTTAATCCACGGAGTACGAAGCAAGAGGACAATTAGTGATTCAAAATACACATTTGAGTCTATTGGTCGGACCAATTCATGGGATGAAGTCTATTGTCAATCTCAGAAACTTGTCCAATTTTGAGAAAGAAACAGGAGCTGAAAGGTTGGTCGTCCAACTGATAAAGATAAGGCCATTTGTCAAGATTATTCACGCTAGCAAGGCTTGGGTATTGATAAAGGCCTGTAATTTTCAATATAAAAATGATGTCCTTTGCAAGTCCATGTACACTGAAACTATAGAGCTAATTTTTTAGAATTTTAATGCTAACATAACATCACCAAACATATGTCATAGGAAAAATAAGACCCTCAATTTCGTTAAAAAAAAAAAATTGTTGAAATCATGAACATCGAATTCATTTGATAATTTTTAGGCCTGCAGCAATGAAAAAACAATTTAAAAACGGGTTCAATGTTTTGGAGAATGAATCGAACGAAAAAATGGAACCATTAATACAGACTCTCCAACAGATTTTACCATAATATGTGCGGATATGAATGCTACAATTGGAAAGAAAAACAACAAAAAGGCAAGAGAGAACTGTCTGGAGAAAAAAAGAGCATGGAAAAGAATGGTGAACGTATGTGAAGCCAAAGTAGTTACGGCCTCACTTTACCCAGCATATATTTGATAACAGATGATAAATCTACTACCACAGACTTTTGACAAGAAGCGATATATGTCGAAAGGAAATTCTGAAACTTGTAACCAATCAATTTTATCGTAATAATTTTTGTTTTATTAATAAGAAGAAAGATTGTATGAAATTATCAACTCACTATTATTTGCGTAGCTGCGAACCAGTGAACTTTGAGAATTTGCCATAGAGAAATTTCACCCAGATTTCACAAAAAAATTCATATTTTACCAATATTTACCAATATTTACAATATAAAAATGACAGTATAAAAAGATATATAAAAAAAGATAGAGAAAGTTCCCTAGAAATCAGTTCCAACTTTATTCGATGTTGCAGACTTTTTTTTCAATTGGTCCCAAAATGGGAAAAAAGAAACGCAATAACATAAAAATATTTTTTTCTTTGAAACATTTTCCTTTTTTTTTTCTCAAGTGAAATTAAGTGAACAAATTTATTTTTACAAATAAAAGATATCCATTGGGATTTCCCTATGAGTATTTGAAAACATTGGCATTGAATTATCTATGTCTGTGTAGCGTGTATACAACTGGACATTGTTAACCGGTGTTATGAATGTAGATGATTATAAATGTTACGAATTTTCATTAGAATTTTTTTAAAAAGAATTTTGAAAATTTTCTGTTCATATACAGAAGAATTCATATGAATGGTTAATGGTTAATAGTTTACTGAAACACGGTCAATCGACCATTACATTGAATAATTTTCATCGAATCTATTTTCTATGAAGTCAATTCTATTTTTGGAAAAAATTTATAGCTTGACTTCATATCTTTGGTTTTGCGTCATCATAACTTTTAACCCTCGTCAAATTCGACTAAACATGCGCGAAGTCTCTAGAATGTTTCATTGTCTGTAAAAATAACTGACAGTAGGAAGAATTTCCTCGCCATGAAGAGAATGTGATCCCGATCGAAAATTGTACATTCACACCTTTGCTCATCTGATGTTAAAACGATGCACGAAAAAACGAATTAAGAAAATTACTGAAAGAAAATCAGAATTAGGATTAGGATCTTTTATACACCTTGATCATGATATACATCGAATACTTATTTATTGAATAATGAATGAGAATAGATATGATAATGAATCGATACATTTAAAAAATATTTGGCGGCTGCTAATTATATCAGCCCCCAAAATAATAAATTATCAAAATTGATGTAAGAGGATAAATTCTGGTAAATAGCGTGTTCACTGCTCAAGTGCAGATCAAGGTTAGAACACATTTAGTTTGATTGTTAACAAACGCCGGAAAAAGAACAAACGAATAACTTAACAACAGTGATAAATTTTAATTCACGAATGAATTTAAATGATGAAGGACTGGAGTTTTCTGCCGATACAAATATGTTTGGAGAGATCTACCGCAATAAGGATCAGAAGAAAGGAAGAATGAAGGGAAAGCAATGTTACTTACTAAATGCGAGAGAGAGTCTTTAGAATGTCCGTCAGTTTTGGTTATCTAAATTATAGCCACTAAAATGTTATCTTTGGAAGTCTGACCTAAGTACGTTGAGAGTGTTTAACTGACATTGGATGTGTTCTTTGGGATGAAAGAAGAATGGATTACTTTTTATATGTGAGGATGTGTGCGTAAAAAGTAGGTGAGTGTAAAAAGTATATAAACTACCCTAACTAAAGAGAGAGCGAAAAGAGCGAGCTTACCTGGGGGCAGTCAGAATAGAGAGAGAAAGAATGGCTGGCAACAAGTGCCGGTACGGACGGCAGCGATTGCCGGGGCCAGAAGCGTAATCAGCTAGGAATGCCGGTGCTAGTGAACATTGGACCATGTGCGTCCAGTGGCTTTATAAGGGTCGTCGGAAGAAGTGACGTTTTCGATATCTTGGTAAAAAGAGTTTCGCATTTATTTCCTTATAAAAGAATAGGAGGCGAAACAATATCAATAAGTCAGGTAGACGTGCAGTTGAACTGGTGTTTAGATATAGATATAAATCAATGATTAATGATATAAATAAATTATGTAGACATGCAGGTGAAGTGATGTTTGTAATTGGGCAAGTGAGCTTCTATTATATTTTGTTCATCTGCAGTCAAATCCGACAAGGTATGCAGACACAAAACGATGTCTTTCTTAGCAAATTACGATTATTCATATTAAAATTTTGGTGATAATTTTGGTATTTTGTTTTTTGTTTTTTTTTTCAGGGGGGGGGGGGGTTCTGATAAGATTCGGATAAGGGGATAAAACCGAAAATCGTGTTAAAAAGTTCCCTGATCCTCATCCGAATCATAATTATTTCTTCTCTCTTTCTTAGAGATAAATAAATTTTGATGATTACTGCTGAAACAAACAGGAATCTGTCAGTTTTATGGATATTGGAAACATTTATGTGCACTAAAGATTGGAACAAACTGTTTGAGTTTTACTTCCAAACAAATATGATTGAGTTTAGGTACAAAAAGGTCATTAGCTAACTCATAAAATAGTCTTGACTTCGATGTATTCAGTAAGACGAAAATTACAGAGAAGGAATCTTTCAGAAAATATGTTGTAAACAACTTGAGCGACGCTTGAGGTATGTAGTTGATTGTGCTTAACCATTTGAATTTCATAAGTTGCCAGAATATTTTTGTTAACACTTATTAACATTTAATTGAACGTCTTCTTTAATGATGGAATAAAATGTGTGCATTCAGGATCTAAGATAAACTTTGAAAGGCTGTAGATTAAATTTTCCGGATCAAAACATTGGAGATGGGCTTGATTTGAGTGATTGCACTAGCTACCCTCATTATATTCTCAGATCCCTAACGGGTGCCATAAATAAGCAGATTCTAATTTATCAATTGACCAAAATAAAAGATTAACAACGATAGATAATAATAACGTAGGACAATTATAATATGATATACTAAAAATTAGATTTCAGATAGAAGACCGTTCTTACTGTTGTTCTTAGTAATCTCGGCATATTTTTCCTTTATTAAATGGAAAACTTTAATTTTTCTTTTCACCTAAAATGAGCACTTCTTAGTATATTCAGATAGCCAGTGCCATCACTATTATGTGCTGCGATCTTTATCAAGTAGAATATATGAATTACATATTTCTAGGGTTGATAGCAGGTAATTGAAACCTTGGAAATTAAAACCATGGATTGAAAGTGACCACTCTACGGTTCATCACAAATGAACGTCGGACGACAATTTAGCGATGCTGGAGTTGGTAGATTTAATTTTTAAAACAAACTTTCGTGCCATTAATTGAATTTTGACGTGAAAAATCTGGAAAATGCCGCATCATACTTTTGATTTGATTGGGTTGTTGTACCTGATAACTGAAAAAAAAAGTGAAACATCAAACATAGTATAAAACTACGCACCAGGAAAAAAAAGGTCATTTCGTCCTGGCTCAACAGTGAAGTAATCGTTAAAAGTGGCGACTTTCTCTCGAATATCTCCTGGCTCAGATTTCAAAGACATTTCCCTGCAATGGCCATATATATGTTTGGCACTGGATAAAGCTGAACGATAAAAAAAAGGAAATTAGAGAATAAATGCCAAATTCATAATTGAAAAAAAAAGTACATCAGAGTAACATCGATAAGTATAAATGTAATAGATAGAATTTGTGTTAATAAAAATATACGTCTGTTGCGAGGCTGTACTCGGCTAAAATTAGGCGACAGAATTGTGTAATTACTAGACGAATATCCGTCCAAGGACGCGTTATACGGTCAGCGTATTCGAAAAAAAAGGTTGTTATGAATCAATTGCAATTTTTATCGTGTTTTTTTTACACGTCCTTCTACTTACGAAAAGTGATATTTTATTATTCATTGCTCTTCTGGTAGATGTCAATCATCAAAATTTTTTGGCTTTGTGCGAATGTGGACCCCACACTATTATGTTTCAGATGTGAATCTTCTGTTTTTGAGGTGCCTCAATTCTCTAGCTACAACACACTGTTTAGAGGAAAAGGGAAAATGAGGTTTACGTAACGCAAATTTATTTGAGATTATGGCATTCCGTCATCTCATTTTTCAAGTGACCTTTGCTTGGTATCAAGTGACAGAAGTGCTCTGCAAGTCTATAACGCCCGTTTCCATATTACGATCAATTTTATGTACTTGTTGAGAATTCACAGCGTGGGACCTAGCTGGAGGTCAAATGATCGCATATCTTCTCAACAACCCAGCATTCTTACGTGCCTGGGCGTCCGCTGGAAGATTGCAAACAAAACATTTTTATAATTCGTCGTATGCATTCCTTTTCAAATTTTCGAAACGTTGCTTTCGTGACAGTTTCTGTTGAGTGACCAACCAGACCCATTTTCTTCAAATTCCACTCTGTTATCTGTTGGAACAGGGGAATCCATATCTGGCTTGTCAGCATTCTACACCACGAGGTTACAATCATCAATCCATTAATTTATTTTGAATTTGAGTTCTTATTATAAATATGCTATATCACTATAATGTAGTTTGTTTGATTTGTTTTTGCTTTTGTTTTGTTTTTTGCTTGGATTACAGATTGATTAAAATTGATTTGAAAACTACGACAACTTAATTAACTATCTGATATTATTCCCGTTATTTCGGGACTTGATCAATAATTTTCAAAATTAAGGAAGGCAAACCTTTTCGGCCTTGGACTGTCATCTGCCCAGAGAGAGAGAACTCAAAAATTTACGTCAAAACTAATGACCTGACTGTTATTATCAGCGTTTGCTGGATCCTTAGAGTTGTCCCTGAATTAAAAGGTGATCACAACCCTCAACATCATTTTTTTTTTTCGTCAGTAAAATCTTTCTTCATGTTCTGTACGTATTGTATACAACATCATTGAAATCACCAAGAAATCTTTGCGCAGCAGTGATGTAACCTGAGAACTCTCATCTGAAGAGGGAATAATTCAGTGCAAGTATGAACAGACACTCTTCAGGGAGGTCGGGAGGTCAGACATGATTGATAGATTTCGGTTACCACGTGGCTAAGCGTGTTGATTTTTCTCGTTTCAATCAGGGCTTTTTAGAAAACAACGTATCATCCATATCTGCCCCCCACCCCACCACCTCACACCAACTGTTTAGATTTGGTTCTCTGTGACGTCTGACTTTCCACCGTTGAAAGTGAATGGACTTCAGACTGTGGATGAGATTAAGGGGAACTATGCAAAGCAGCTGATGATGATTTCGAAAAGAAGAGTTTTCAGGCTTTTGAAGAGCGAAAGGGACGCAAGAAGAAAAACATTGGAGAAGACCGAGGCGTCATTGTCCTAGGTAGGCTATTTTCCTTGATATCAAACGGCTGGTTACTTTCCCCTACGGACGCAGTAAACCAACGGGGATTCTACTAATTTCAAGAATCGAACAAGTCAAAAATTGTTTTCAATATTTCGACGTCAAACATTTTTTGGAGAGATAACCAATTCATGGATACCAATCGTATTTTATAAACCTGTATAATGCTGTAAACTTGAAGAATAGTGTTTTGATGACCATAAACACACTTTTTTTTTTTTTAGTCCATTTTATATTTTTATTTAATCTTACTTATCATTCTGTACATTCTACGTTCTGGGGATTTGTAAAAACATTTTTTACAACCTTACTAGAACATATTTCTTACTACATCAGACACGTTCCTCAACATGACAGAGCACAGTAACATGTTGGTAATTAATTCCTGTGCGGATACGATACAAATATATCGTTAAAAAGGCGACTACAGAAATAGTGATAAATTTGGTGATAAATTCTTAAAACTTTTAAACAGTAATTTGCTTGCGTTGTACTGTTTCGCTTCTATATAATGTCGAATATCAAAATGTTCGTATAATCACACTGCCACATGAACTAATATTAACAACAGACGTAATGTATAACAACAACAAAACAATAAGTAGGATTCCTCTTAATAACAATCATGTCGCTGATAGTTATCGCCGCTACAAAGCGTAAACGGCAACAGTTTTAATTAAGCTAATAACTAATCATATTTTTTTCAAATGCCAAGCTACTGCAAATTCATTATCAATAGGTACGAGGCTGGGGCGGCCATTTCTTTCGTACACAATTAATTAGTGGTTCAATTTCTCTCACTTACCTTTTCGCTAAGGCAGCCACTATTTCAATCAATCGATAAGACGTAAATTAAAAAGGAGGAAAATGTAGGAACGGGATGAAATACAAAAACGGTGGTGGCAAATAATCTTGCGTTGAGCAAGACCATAACGAGATACAATTCAAGTAGTTTCCGAATTCCATTTCTTTCTTAAGCTATTTTAATCTCACTTATCTTATTCGTTTCACTTTATTCTTTCTTTTCTTCTGTTTAATTTCCTCTTTTGTCTTCTTCCGTTTATTTCGTTTGCCAAACTCCTACCACTGGAGCTGAGTTTATATTCCTGTCAAACAACGATGTCGTTCAAATTCGGACTAAAAAGGGTTGAGACCAAAGTATTACAGACTAAAAAGGTTCAGACCAAAGTATTACAGATTAAAAAGGGTTAAGACCAAAGTATTACAGACTAAAAAGGTTCAGACCAAAGTATTACAAATCAAAAAGTGTTAAGACCAAAGTATTACAGACTAAAAAGGTTCAGACTAAAGTATTACAGACTAAAGAGGTTCAGACAAAAATGAAAAACGGTTTGAATCACGTGCACAGACCTCTAGCAGGATGGGGGCTGTTCGAATCGTGCACTTGATGATACATTTTAAAAATTTGACATGGTGTTAAGGCAGGTCATGGGGTATTCAGAACCCACTTGCAACTGGTTGGCTCGTCTCCTGGTGGATCGTATCTGCAAAACCCGAAATAGCCGACGACGAATGCCAATCTGATATTCTATTGACCAGATAGTCCACGGGTATTTTTTAACGACAGCTTCTGCTTTATGTCGATACCATTTTCTAGTCAAGTTGTTTGCACAATTATCGGTGAACGACTCTCACTACTCTGTCGGTCTTTTTTTATAATCATTTTTGCCGGTTCGATATATTCTTATATGATGTGGTTAAAGGTCTCATCTTTCCCATCCCTGAGGCAGCTTTTAGTGGGTTTTTTTCACGGTGTGTATATTTTTGCTTTGAAGTGAATTGTGCTGATGAATTCATTCTGTGCCATAAACATCATGAGTTAGCATTGAAAACTGTCAGCTGAAATCGTCTACATATATTTCATCAGTTTTTAAATGGGTCCATCTGTCAGTCTGGTCAGTTGGCATATATATATATATATATATATATATATATATATATATATATATATATATGTGTGTGTGTGTGTGTGTGTGTGTGTGTGTAAGTGTGTGTAAGTGTGTGTGTGTATGCAGTGCATACAAGTCGCTCTTCCAATAGAAGTAACAGGATAGAAATCTCAAGATTTAACTTAATTATGTCTGAGGAAAACGTTTTTGCTTGTTTTGTTTTTGTTTTTGAATATTTGCACCAGCCAGGATTTTAGTGGAAGTTTATGCTAAATTGGTCTCCTAATTTGTCAGTGTTCATGCTTGTTTGTTTTTTTTTTGTTTTTTTTTTGTTGTTTTTTTAAATCTAATTCAGAACCTTTTAGTGATCATCGCCCAACGGAAGGCTAAAGAAGTAACGCATCTATTTTTTCATCGATCATGGCATGTTGCTGGCAGACGTTGTTCACATGACATTCTCAAATGATTGACAATGCCTGTTTTTTCACTTCTCTGTCTCTGTGTTTCTCTGTCTCTCTGTCTCTCTGTCTCTCTCTCTCCCCACCCCCTCTCTCCCCACTCTCCCCCCTCTCTCTCTCTCTCTCTCTCTCTCTCTCTCTGCATCACCATCTCCATCATAGTTGTCAGTTATTGCTTCTGAAATTCTGTGTGGAGGATTTTCTTTCCCAATTTTCATTCCTTCAATTGCGTGCTTCCGTCTGCCTGCATTTGTGTCGTCTTTATCTCCCGTTGTGCTTTTTCTAACGCATTCTTGTGTGTATTTCTCCCAGATAGTCTTTGGACATAGTCCTTTACTGGGTTGCTAGAAAGTTAGAAACGTAACTGAGCCTATAAAACATACTAAAAATGGACACAGATTTCAAAACGAACATTGCAAAACAGAAAAAACACACCGAAAATGAGAATCCATCAAAAATGCTACTGCAAAAAAGTGGATTTTTCTTATTCCGAACGAATTGTAGGAAATAAGTGTCCAGTTTGACACAACAATAAAATAGTAAATAGAATACCCTGCATAAAATTAAAATTGACTTTCTTTTTTTTTGAACTGACAATTTTCCTGAACAACGGAAAGTGTTATAGGTTTAGCTGAAACTTGAAATGCTGCATGGCCACACTTAAACTAATAAAAAATGTGTTTTTCAAATTAACTCACTTGCATTGAAATAAACATTTACCAATTTTTATCCGACTATGAACATAATACCCAACTTCAACCACTTACTAGACGCTACACACGAATACAATTAAGCCATCAGTTGAAATGGGAGTTGACAAGTACTCGTCATGCATGTGAAAATATCTTGGGCTTTTGTATTTTTTTTTTTTTTTGCATGATACAATAAACTCTTGCTATAATGGCCCTCTTTTTTACTACTATTACATACGAATTGGAATAGCACGTATGTATTCATATTCCTGTAAGACTATTGCCAGGATTTGTTCAGAGCAAATATATCCATATATGTTTTATGGCGATTTTAGGGTATTATAATGAAAACTAGAATTAAGAAACCCTTAAAATAATACCAGCGAAAAATGATATTAGGCGATAAAATAGAAATAAAACGTTTTTGTCCGTACTTATTGGTTTTTAGCTGTTTCAATAGTTCGTACAAAAACGTCAAATCCATCATAATGGCTTTCTTAGGTCGCTGGATATACGGTAACAAAGGGTCTCTACCTTAAAAAAAACAAAAGGCATTTTACTGAGGAACGACCAAATATAGAGAATTTATTTTGTTCAGCCAATTCATCATATTTGTTGGTCATTTTCAAAGTATAGTCGAACGAGAAAAAGATGGTGGATTTTACGCGCAAATCGTCGACGTACACAACACTGTAACGCCACCTTCCAACTTCTGGCTTATAATTACCTCAAAGCCTCATCTGATTGGAACGGCAGACCGCTGAATGGATATTTGTGGGCGCCTGGCCCAATAACCAAGGTCAAAGAGGAGGTCAACTGGTGATATTTATCCTGGACTGGCCGGGCAATCCAGGGCCACGACTTGTGATTATTATCTTTGTAATTGTATTTCCTTTTCAAAGGCGGCTTGTGACATGGAACAGAGATAATGATGCGCAAACAGTGTATATAAAATAAAAGTTCATGTACGCATCATGTACACACACACACACACACATGCACACACACACACACACACACACACATATATATATATATATATATATATATATATATATATATATATATATATATACATAGATATATAGGGGTCGAGACTAATCATGTATATATGTATCGATGATTTTATCATATGTATACATACTTTATATATAGCTACTCGATAATAAACAGACTGACTTCTTCCTGTTCTCTATTGTATCAATGGACACTTCCATTCAACGGTAACTATTTTGCTGATAATACTTTCATCGACTATCCAAGTGAAAGAATGGACTTTCCATCGGAATGAGTTCAATAGTTCATTTTCAAAAAATTTTCTCATTGGGATAGAATCATGTTCATGATTTTTTTTTTCTTAAAAACAAATAAAATATATATCTCTATGTGGAAAGATTTTCCCAACAATGTGCAGTTTATCAATTCGGTGATTTGGAAAAACGGCTAAATTATAGATTTCGTTTATTTTATTTTTTTTTTTTTTTCTCTATTTCCGATAAGGCATTTCGCAAACAGTTGCCTTGTCAGATTGGATTTAAATATTTTTTAAAGATATATGAAGTCCAACATTGTTATGGTGGCCATGTGATGATATCTCGTTTCAATTCTCTTTTGGATACTTGAAGTTCTTTGGCTTCGATTATTCGGAATTTTGGCTCGTATCCCTCTTTTTTTATCTTTGGAGGTACTTTTTTCAAATATTTTTTTTGTTATTGTTGATGGTATGTGCCTTTTTTTCGGGACTTTGTTGAATCATATCATATTCTAAAATTAACGCCAGTTCTAAGATCAGCTGTTTTTTTTTTGTTTTTTTTTTTTTGCTTACTTTTATTATTTATCATAAATTCTACATACGTACATACATATACATACTAGCTTGAACCCCACTAAAAGTGCTGGTTTTTCTACTACCTCCTGAGTGGACCTATGGCCACTCCCGGAAAGAGGCAAGATACATTCCGCAGAAAGTATCTGAACACTGCTCCATTGATTGTATATATATATATATATATATATATATATATATATATATATACATCTGTGTGTGTGTGTGTGTGTGTATCATAAATTGATAGATTCGCTCAACAGATCTCTATTCAGAAACATAATTGGGAGGTAGGACCCCATTGATTTCCCCAGGTGGAAAGCCTTGCTATATCCTACTTATACTTCATTTTCCCTGTTTTGTTTTTTGTTGCTGTCGTTGTTGCTGTTTGATATTCTTCTATGGCTTTGATGTTTCAAAAGTGAAACTGGATTTAGCCGGGATTTCATATTTGATCCGTTAGTACATTTTATACAACTGGAAAAAATATACTGAGGGCATAACAAAAATGAACTTTAAAGTCAACATGAAAATAGTTAACTTCCTAGATATAACTTCCAACCTCCATAATAGACAGAGAGGTCTGACGATTTCGAAAGAGGTCTTTGCGTTGATTGACAGTGGATGTTAAAAGGTTATCGATGTTGATGATAAGAAGAGAGTTCTCTTTTATTGGGGGGTTGTTCCCATTCCATAACGAGAGACTGAAGCATCACTATCCATTCAATATATGTATAATAAGTAATAATTGTGTCATCCGACTCTTCAGTGTGACTATAGACTATCCAATATTCCATCCAGTACCACGAGGTAGGATCAAAACCTTCGATTCAGACCCAGACGCCGGTGTTTTATCCCTATCCTATGCAGAACTAGACGGTCAGTTGGATCAAATTCAAGTAATGTATTTACGCATAATTCCCATCCACCAGAATGCTCCATTCCAGAGTTGGAAGAGCATATATACTTGTATACATATTATTCTATTTTGTGGCGTGCAAAAATACATTTTTTTGTTTTTGAATAAATGAGCGTTATTTTGTTATTGATTGTGTCAGACAAGAGTACAAAATGTTAATCATTCCCTTCAAACTTGGCTTTTGCGACTAGGGAAATTTATAATCTACCTATTTGCAATTGGAATATTTTTCAATTTGTAATCAAATAAAGTGAGAAAAAACAATTACACATGTATTACACTGCCTTGATCAGAAGAGCATAGTTTGAAAGGAACAATAGTCATTTTCCACATAACAAAATTATAAAGTAACATTCAATACCCAAGAATAAGAATAGCATTGGATGCTGCTATCCATTTTTTAAAAAAAAAACGGCTCTGGGTATATTCTATAAAGAAACAACTGACTCTGTTTTTAACTGTCCTCCTTACACATTGGTACAGCTCAACCAAATTTGGTATGCATACTGAACAGGTTTAGGGGAAGTAAAAGATATTTTTCAGGGTCTTTGGAGGGTTGCTTTATTGAAAGTGTAACTATAATGCTGAACTGTATATTAAACGGAGAGCGAGGTCCAGTTTAGCATTATCAGTAGATATGTTCTCTCATTCTTCCATACATTTACACGAAACAAATGATGGCGTTTGTGTCTTTGAAACCCCTTCAACATACGATAGATTTTGACGCAGTTTAACCAGAATTGGCATAATTTGGAATGCATATACATATGTATATATACTAGCTGAAACTGACGTATAATATAAACAGATGTACTGTTGTTCAAAGTTACATGGAGGTGCATAGCATTGAGTGAGTATATATATATATATATATATATATATATATATATATATATATATATATATATATATATATATATATATATATATGCCCCGAGAGAAAAAATACTACTTGAAAAAACATTAACTGTCACATTGAAAAAACGGTATCCGATGAGGGTCCAATAGCAAAAAAAAGGCCGAAAATATCGTAACGAGAATATAACAAAAATGTGGGACTACCAATGGTGATCGAAATTTCTACTTAGTTGTGCTTGTGTGCCTGATCAACTTCCTAATTATTATACTGAGGCGCCTGCTAATGTTTGTAAATATCTAAATGATATACTCCTCAGGGGCTGCAACAGTCTTTTTTGAGGAATTGCATTTAGATTGTTTTAAAGCTGAAAACTATTTCTTAAAGTCACGAACAATAGAATCATTACAAAAAGATGCCAATTACATACGTATTTTAGCTTTTCAATATATACTGGAAGTGTTTTTCTTTAACCAAGATGCACGTCCGCATCAGTTTTATTGCATAAACGTTTCATTACATTGGAGATCGACCCTCCTAACACAATACATAAGAATAAATGTTTGAGATAGGTTAGTGCATGAAACAACCTTTTCAACTGTTAAATACTGATGTCTCTCAGTTACCACTTGTCTGATATAGTGACATGAAATTAACGTGCTCGTAAATCCAACGCCTGATCCTTACCATTATCTCCTTTATTGAATACAATTCACGACCGAAAGTGCACTTCTCGCCTGTTTTGTTTTGTTTTGTATTTTTTTTTTTTTTTTTTTATCGCTTGCAATCTTTTAGAAATCTTTTTGTTTGCTTCCTGCAAATTTCTCATTCAACTATTGTCTTCTTTATTCATCTCTTTGATACGCCTGCCCTATTTGGGGGGATTACTTGGACTTGGATGACACCTCGGGTGTCCCCTGTCATGTAATTCTATGCACGAATGTAGAGCGTAGAGTCACAAGATCGGACGAGATGAAGGGAAGGTAGTTGCGATTGGAGATTAAAAAGAGAAGCCAAAACGAAATGAAGAGTAGTAGTAAGAGCAGTAGTAATAGTGGTGGTCGAAGTAGTATTGAAAGAAGAAGAAGAAAAAGAAGAAGAAGAAGAAGAAGAAGAAGAAGAAGAAGAAGAAGAAGAAGAAGAAGAAGAAAGGAGTGGCATTGGAGACATGAGAGACAAGAAAAAAGAAGAGCCTTAAAAAGAGGATTCAAAAACTGAATATCAGAGGAAGAATGAAACGAAACCGAAGAACAAAATAGTAAAAGCTGCAACAATAAAAAAAAATGTGAATATTACGAACAGTTGACGGGGTAATAACAGCCCTGGTCCTGACACTTTCATCTATGTATTTATATTGATTATATCAAAATGTCTACGCTTTATAAATGTGTGTACACACGTATATATATATATATATATATATATATATATATATATATATATATATATATATATATATGTATGTGTGTGTGTGTGCATGTGTGTGTGTGTGTGTGTGTGTGTGTATTATTGGTAACAGGCGTAACTGTAACAGGAGAAAAAACATAGTAGTAGTAGTAGTAGTATTTGCTGTTATATAAGATTTGATGATAAGAATAAATAAGAGACCGTCTTCTTTCGATAAGGTCCTGGAAAAAAGCCTGTAAATCACACTCGCCAACCGGAAGATAGACATGTTTCTGTCACGGGCCTCTGCGCATGGGCGATGCAAATAAGGAAACGGGTTATTTGGATGTCAGACTCTGGGACTCTAAGTCTAGCAATGTCCGGTGCTATAGACGAATAATCGGGAAAAGATTGTCCCGATGCATCTTCATAGAGGTCCTTGATATTGATGGGGTAAATATACGTCGTTGAGGAGGATTTTATGAATAATACGTGTGCAGATGGGTTATATATATATATATATATATATATATATATATATATATATATATATATATATATATATATATATATATATATATATATATATATATATATATATATATATATATATATATACATATATATATATATATATATATTGCGTGTTTGGTTGAATAGATACATCGAAAACGCATAACTGAAAAAAGTAGACCACAACATCTACCTAGGACACTGAATCTCTTTGAAATCCTTAAAAAAAGGGAAAATAAAACGAAAAATAAAACTAGGCTGGCAAGCTTCTGAGCAAGCTCACTCTTTAAGAACAAGAAAATACCATTAAACCAAAAAAATGAGTATACAACAGATGCATCCTATCGATAATCACCTATAGAGCAGAAACCTGGAATCTAACCTGAAGATTGGCCGTCAAACTTAGAATCACGCAACGTGCACAGGAGAGGATCGTCCCCAACATCACATGAAAAGATCGCAAGGCGGCACACTATATTAAAAAGATAAACAGGAGTCAGGTACGTCATTTTATCATTTAGGAGGCTCAATTGGCAATGAGCTCATGATGACGAGGATGAGGATGATGAAATATGTGTGTATGAATGCTTGTAAGTATTCACAATAATTGTGTGCTTATCAAATGTTATATGCAATGTCCAAGACTTTTAGACACTCTTGGAAAGACATCTATAGAGATAAATATTTATTTGCCTCCCCACTAGGGAAAATTAGACTGGCATAGATAGATAGATAGATAGATAGATAGATAGATATGCATAGACTGAGATAGATAGATATATATGCATAGACTAAGTTAGATAGATGAATATGCATAGACTGAGATAGATAGATAGATAGATAGATAGATAAGCGGTATGTTCTTAAAGGAAAATATACTGAGAGGGAAATGATTCAGAACGACTGACATATTTGAATATCTAATTGAAATAATTGAAATGAGAACATTAAATGGAGCGCAATTTAGATTTGATTTGGAGAATAATATATTTAGTTTTTACAAATAAAGACAGAATGCAAAAATGCCGTTAAGCTCTTGTTTTACAGCGGGCTGTAACAGAAGCTGAGTGGAAGCTTCCCCTTCATCTCGTACATCCCAATCTTCTGTTCCTACCAGCATCAGATCTCTGACGATTGGCATAACATCATCATTATATTGGATCGAGGAGCACCCAAAACGCTTCAGGTCTAAACTGATGGTGATTTATTCCCTAGTTTGAAAGAGGTTTCCAGAGGAAAGCTCAGTATGCATAAAATATAGACTTGGCTTGTCTCTTGCAAAAGTCTACATTAATATGATATCCAGTAACTGTCGAACACAAAAGTAATAATCCTTCCAGGATTTAAAGCAGGCCTCCAAGTGCTCATGTGAGAGAGGTATACAATTAGCAAGTGCACCATCTGATTGCATTTATCTGCCCCTCCCAATTAGGGCATATACGACAGGGGTCAGTTTCAATATGGGGACCCATATTCCTCTATTTGTAGTCGGTATGCGCAAAACTTGTATGTTGTTTCGAGTTTATTTTTGCACACCGTATATCTCTCATAGCTAATGAGACTGTATTTGCTGATTTTGATGTAATACAAGCATGATTGCATTCTACGAAGTAACGTAAAAGGAAAGAGTGGGCAAATGCAATGCCAATCTCCTATATATGCAAACCTTGAAAGTTCAGGATCGTAACTATAACTTATATTTATCCGTCAAAGAGATGAATTAGTCCTAAATTTGATTTATAGCCATATTCGTCATCCAGCAGAAGCAGTTTTAAAAAAAAGGACCTTTGGGTGCTTTGAATGCTACACCAAGTCAACACAATAAGAGATAGATTGATAAATAGATAGATCGATAAATATGCACGGACTGATAGATAGATAGATAGATAGATAGATAGATAGATATGCAGACGCATATATATATATATATATATATATATATAGAGAGAGAGAGAGAGAGAGAAAGTGAGAGAGAGAGAGAGCGCGAAAGAGAGATTGAAAAACAATAAACAAGCTGTTTTATATGAAAGGCAGACTACAAGGGATTTCGCATGTAAAACAAAAATCTGAACGGGTTATTAACGAATAATAAATAGCTGCCATAACCCTGACATAAAACCATATTACACACGATGCTTAAAAGGTTGGAAGCATTATGAAGTTGTAAAAACCTCTTTTACCACTGCAAGATGAATTGCAAACGGTCATGGAAAGATAATAAATATACTGTAACTTCACTCTGTCAAAAGAAAGCGTATAAAATTAATCCGAACGCTGGCACAAACACGCCTGGTATTTACGATCTAATATAGGGTTCCCAAAGTTTTCTAGAACATCGACCCCTCCATGGGATTCTTAATCTTTAATCGACCCCATGATTGTACAAATGAATAAATAATGATTAAGTGTGCGTACAGTTTTGCATATGGTTTTGTTTCATCCCGGTTCGGTCTGTTTTGTATTGTTTTTTATATTAGGGGGAAAAACAAGAATTAAAAATAAGGAAAAGTCAGAGGAAACTACTTTTGTTTTGTAGCAGATGAAAACAAAATAGGAATATCTAAAAGTTTTCCAACAGAATTAAATGAAACGAAATAATCCACTTCTGATAACTGATTATCCTGATGTTCCAGTAAACAGAGTGTTAAGTGAATAATCAATCAAAATATAAGTAAATAAATCTAGAATATTTATAAGCAAGTTGTATTTTTTTTGTATTTCTATCTCATGGAAATGTCAGCCTTGGGGATAGAAATATTCAATCAACTCCCTTCGGGCGTTTATCGGTGTTTTTTCAACCCCAGGCATTTATCGACCTTTTGGATAGACACATCGACCCCCATGGGTCAATATGGGATACTTTCTAATAGAGCACAACAGTGTCTTGAAAATGATCTCCAACTTGTTGATACTTGTGACGGATGTGCTTTTTTTCAAGTACAGCGGTGTTTATTGGATTATAAAGCGGTGCCAATGACCGATCGACAGGGCGAGCTGACTTCAAACTCCGACTCCGACTGAGACTGGAACTAGTGGCTATGGCTGAATTAGCAAGTGGGTGACACCACTTCCGTACTTGCACGTCAATTTTCACGCGTCGCAAAAGCCTTGAAAATCCCTTGGACGAGGAAAACTTGTTATAAGTGAAGCCCGGGCAGGGGCTGCTGTGGCCGGTGTGAGGATACTATATCATCACCAGTCTTTAATTTTCCGTCGTTGGACATAGACTTTCCCCAGAATTTTTCTTTTTAGGACCAACGGGATCTTGTTTTTGTAGGTCGAGTTTGCTCTACAGAAGGCTTACCATCCTAGGATGATTCTGTGCTAGATTTCTCATTTTATGGGTTCCGGAGAGATTCGTTGTCCTAGGTAGATGTAGTAGTCTACTCTCTCCAGTTCTGCATCTTCGATTTTGACAATCGTGTTTTTATTCTCGGTGTTGTTGTTGCACATGATCTTGGTTTTACTAAAATTCATGTGTTGGATAACTTTCTTGCTTTCTTCGTTTAGTTCATCTAGCATTGGTTGGAGGTCGTGTAGGTCCTTTGCAAAAAAGGCAATCTCTTAGTTTATTTCATATAGTATTAGTTAGAGGTCGTGAAGGCTCTTTGCAAAAAGAATAATGTCGTCAGCAAATGTGACGTTGCTTGGATATTTGCTGTCTATTTTGATCCCTCTATTCTCCCAGTTCAGGTTGTGGAAGATCATCTCGAGGCAGGCTGTGAAGAGTTTGGGTGAGCTGGTATCACCTTGTCTCACCGCTTTTTGGAGCTGGGAAAGTCTTTTTACTCACTATTGTGTTATCAAAATTACACATATCCTTCCTCAATTTTCTAAGATGAATCGCCGTTCTATTTCAAAATCTTCCGTGAAGACTTCCGCAAGTAGAATTGGCGATTACCACTTCTTTATATAGGAAAATCTTTAGCACTACCGGATTCTTGAAATTGAGATGATGGTATGTTAATCTAAATTGTCGGAGGTGAGAGATACAGGAAACTAAGGTGTAGAAAAGACATTTGGAGGGGGCGAGCGGCCTCTATCACAGCTTGCTCACATAAAACAAACGTTGAACGCCATAATTCCTTTTCGCCTGTGTATCATTCTCTAAATTCTTAATGGATAAACATCGTCAAAAATGGGCAAGATATTATAGCATCTTCAATAATTCTTTAAAATCACCACCATCTTTTTTTAAAATCTTCTGGTTGATCCATACTTCAGCCTGTTGCTGAGAATAAGCTGAGCAAGCATCAAATGTTATGCACAGAAAGACAAAAATCTAATCAGTGATCAGGTATTTCCTCTCAGGGGACTGAGACACCCTGAAATATTTCGTTAGATAACAGCATTCTGTTAGAGCAAATTTATAGATTGCAGAAAGGTTGATACACCAACCTCTCCATTAGCGTTGCGGTTAGGATTCTGATGAACACGACTTTGATTGAAAGTTAATTCAATTAACGTGAAACCGATTTTACCATAGACATTGCAACAAGTAGTAGTATAAATTGCTGCTAATTTATGTCGAGTCGGTAAAATCACTTGATTTGCAATTCCACAGCAAGTTTTGATATTTATTCATATCGTTTTGTTTTTTTTGTCAACCAAGTTATAACAAGATGATATTAATGGGAGAGTTTGCATGTTTCTTCTTAAAAATGACGAATATTTCTTTTCGAATTTAGTTTTTGATATTTTCGGCAATGGGGCGTCGTTCCATCTTCTGAATCAGGCCCAACCAATATGGAAAAACAAATG
This sequence comes from Thysanoteuthis rhombus, assembly GCA_963457665.1. NCBI lineage: Eukaryota > Metazoa > Mollusca > Cephalopoda > Oegopsida > Thysanoteuthidae > Thysanoteuthis > Thysanoteuthis major. The sequence continues at coordinate 27,939,019 of OY735211.1, read as the reverse complement.
GGATTAATTGAAAATAGAATTGGTTAATAACATGAATGAGCATGCCTGATAGAGGATAAAGGCAGACTCTGTGACGATGCTTAGCCGAGGGAGGAATAGGGCTGTTTGCCTCTGGTTCTTCATTCATCCACATGGAAGATATTGACCCCCCCCCCCCAAAAAAAGAATCAGTTCAGCGTAAACTCTGTCTTGATTACCATGATTTTGTTACAAATAAATATCTATTAAGACTTCTGTGCCTTCTTTCCTCTTCTGTCGCTCTTTCAATGTGTTTTGTTTTGTTTTTCCTTACGATTTCCATTATTTGTTACCCGTACGTGTTTTCGTCTGAATGTTATACAAATATTGATCAGCTTCATACCCCAAATTTCTCCTGATCCCTCAGTAAACAATCTCTCTCTCTCTCTCTCTCTCTCTCTCTCTCTCTCTCTCTCTCTCTCTCTCTCTCTCTCTCTCTCTCCTGCCCTTATATCAAACTATGTAACATTTTGTGAGGAAACATACCGTTTGAATGCAGTTATTGTACTTATCTTAAATGTAAGCACAGAATTCTGGAAAGCCATCTAAAAAAGCAGAAGGTCCAAATAATGTTTGTATTGCGTGTATTTAGTATTTATAATCGACCGGATAATTTGAAGAAAAATGCATTCAACAAACCCCTCTCCTTCTCTTTCTTTCTCTCTCTCTCTCTCTCTCTCTCTCTCTCTCTATATATATATATATATATATATATATATATATATATGTATATATATATCTGGAATTCTGGAATTGAGCACTCTGGTAGATGGAGAATTATGTATAAATAAATATATCGTATAATTTGGTCCTACTGATCGTCCAATTCTGCGTGAGGCTGGGGTAGAGTTTCTCCCTCTATCTCCAGAGCGGTACTGGAAGGGATATCGAGTCTATAGCCACATTGAAGAGTTGTAATTCAACGAAAAGCTGTCTGTGGATGACACAATTATCAATTTTATACATATATATATATATATATATATATATATATATATATATATATATATATATATATATATATATATATATATATTCAATTTACATATCCCCTGCAAAAAATAAAGCACCAAATATCGAATATAATTGAGCCAGATCCCCAAAGAAATAACTTTGCTCATGATGAACACTATCAAAAGACAAATTTGCAAATAGCCTAGTCAGAAAAGTTTTAGACATATAAGTTACACAGGCATACACTTGTAAATCTTAATTATAACGAGCCCTGAAAACTCCTTCTGGAAATTTGACTGAGTAAACGTGAGAGCAAGCATAAACAGAGGATATGTAAGGTATGGTGATAAGTATGGATTAATATCATAAACTACAGAGAATCTACAAAACATGTTAGCTGATTTAAATAGTGGGAACCAAAGGAGATAGTTGAACAAATGACAGGAGTAATGTTCAGTGATAAAATATTGGAAAAGACCATAAGAATAGACGGGATAAAGCCTTAGAATAAATTAAGGATTACATTTACCTGAATCAATATTGAAGCTAGCAAATGGTCACAGAAATGAAATGAGACAGTGAATGACTGTTGGATTGAAAGGATTTCGTATAGATAGAGATATACTAGGAAGAAAATTGCCAATATACTTAACAAGTAGAATGTAGAATCAATGCATAATACCAGCTATGATTCACGGATGCAAAATCTGAAAAATTGCAAAGCTGCTAAAAATAAACGCAGAATAAAGGTGGGAGCAATAGAAAGGGCAATGTTAGGAATAGTTCTAAGCAAAAGAAGAGAATCAAGATGGACCCGAGAGAGGACAAGGGTGATGGATAGTGGACAAATGATTTAGCAAGAAGGATGAAGATTAGTGGGGTGTAAAATGAAGAGAAGGGAAGGCGGATGGAACAAATTACTTAGCGAGTGGTGTTCGTAGGTCAGTGAACGCATTAGGAAAAGACCAGACGTAAGATAGGGAGACGAAACGGTATAATATAGCAGAGTTTGGTGAGTTTACGCTCGTCATGGAAGTACCAATGAACTAATAACGATGATGATGATGACTTTCAGGACAGGGTCATTGTCAGCACTTAACCAGAGCGTCCCAGCAGTACCTGATTTTAGGGCCATACCTTGTACTGGCCATTATAATTTGAATCTAACCGTGCATGCTCAAACCACGAGGTATACATTGGCACGAATAAAACAACCTTCGAGAGTTTCAGTTTGTTCACGTTTTCAATTCACTGTCATGCATCACTTTCATCTACGGGGAAAAAAATGTCTGTCAAGTGGAACAAATGATTTAGGCGAAGGTCGTGAGGATCTTGAACATGATAAACGTTGTTGACGCCAATGCACGACAACGACCGATGAAAATGTTCCCAAAATAGAACAAATTGCCCTGAATGATCGACGATTCAGTATCAGAGGATCACAATCATTGTAGAAATGGTTCCCATCAATAAAACACTAGTTGACGTGAAAAATCACCCAGAATATATATATATATATATATATATATATATATATATATATATATATATATAGCATAAAGCATAGCATATATATATATATATATATATATATATATATATATATATATATATATATACATATATATATATATATATATATATATATATATATATATATATATATATATATATATATATATATATATCATAAAGCCGTCAAAAATGACGGTATTATCCACATATGGATGGGTACACTAATTTTTTTTTTTTTGATGATTCAAGTTTCCTAATGTTTAGTTTTTAAAAAGTCTAAACTCTCACGACGAACTATTGTGTGAGAAAAAACAATACTGATATTGTTCAGTATGAAAAGAAAGTCGTAGAAAGAAACTTGTTGCATTAAAGATATCGCTTATTTTATCACAAGATAAAGTTAAATACATTTTTTATTAAAGTTATTAGGAAAAAAATTATGGCCTAATTTTACAAATCATCTCTAAAGAATACTTTTTCGATCTTCTTTCTATTAATTTTAAACAACCGGTGTTTCTGAAATGGATTTTTCATTTTTATAGCTCAGAAGACTATATTTTAAACATTTTGAAACACTTTGATTGTTTAGGGCTCTGTTGATATATTTCACATTGACCTATCCATCAAACCGTTCAAGTTATATAAGGACTCAGTCACTACAGACAATTACACAAATAAACATACTTATTTGCATGTATGATTCTAGTATGGTAGATGTGTGCATATTTGTGTGTGCACCTGTGCTTGTGTATGTGCGTGTTTGTGTTCGTGTCTGTGTGCGTGCGTGAGTATAGCGCTGTATAAAAGGTCTGATGATGACCCTCGTTTAATTGAAACGACTAGTTGTGGTACTGTTATTCATCTGAGTTCATTTTTCAGGTTTATTGAACGATTCTGCAAATAGTACAGAGCATAAGCATCTACAAAATTAAGATGGTAACTTGTTGCATCGGTTCTTATAACAGTTCTCGATGTATCTCAGTACATCTCGAAAACAAACCAGAAAACTAATTTAATTTTTCTTTCTTTGATCAAATATAATGAGATTGGCGTAGACTTGTATGAAAGAGACTTTTACACCTCAGAAAAAGAAGAAGAAAAAACAACAATGCTTTGTGTGCTTTAAAGGAGGATCATAATTATATTAATATTGTCATCCGTTACGAATCTTGTAATATGGCGTGAACACAGTCAGTTTCATTTTTTTGAAAATTCTATGATTTTCTTATTCCTTTTGCTACAATTTCCTGATATTTTTCTTTCCTCAGGAAAATATTTTACTGTAGTGAAAAGAGTATTAGAGCGGGACTTCAAGTCCAAAAATTTTGACCCAGCATGAAAATCATGTTACAAGCAATATCTTGCAGAAATATCAAAGGACGTGTTCAAAAGACGTGAAAAGATTTTGCAAACAATTTCCTTGCTAAAATTGATGACGTTAACATTTGTAGTGATGTCCAATATCTATTAGTTTCAGCAAGATCTATTTATGAACAAAAAACGCCATACCCTCCCAAAATAGGTAAAAATACTTTGTCAAAGGTGTTTTGTGGTGTCCCGTGTGGTCACTAGCATAATCAATGAGTATCACAGTTTGACCACGGGAGATGTGCAGTTTTCAAGATGACGCCCAAGATGGTTTTCGAATCTTTAAAATATCTATTACTCGTTCATTTTCCTTGGCAACAAGTTTTCCAACAGTCTTTTGAAGTATCAAGTATATTCAATGACACGTCCGATGTCTAACCATGGAGAAAGTGTAATTTTCAAGAGGGTGTACAAGATGGCAGCTGAATTCAAAGATTCACATTATAAGTTCATTATTCACTTTGGACAAAATTTTTCAACGATCTTTGTAGTATCAATATTGTTTGAATAGTTGAAGTCCACCACAGTCTGACAACTGGGAAAATATGATTTTTGAAATGGTCGCAAGATAATTCAATGTTCACTTGTTCATTCTTTATACTAGATAAGTATTTTTCTATATTTGATCAAATGTTGTGGAGATGTAGGAATCTTAGTAATTACATCCTCTCCGTGATGAGACTATGATACACTTTTAATATGCCATCGAGCACACTTGACACTACAAGAAACCGTCGGGAAAACCAGTCCACGGAGAATAATGAACTAGTAATTGACCTTTTAAGGATTCGGTAGCCATCTTGAAAATTAATTTGACCAGTGATTTGACTGTAATTGTCTATTAGCCTGCCATCGAGTACATTTGATGCTAGGAAAAAAATCATGTTTTTGTTGTGATATTTGGGGGGATTGGATGTTTGTGCAATAAATCCATCCAATCTATTTGACAGCCACATTGGACGCCATCTTTGAATCTATGCCTCTTGTGAGGTTATACTGGGACGGAATTTTGATACGTTATTGAGCGCCTGTGTTATTGTTGGAAGCATTTGAAAAATTGTCTTGGGTGAATGCTGAACATATAACGGGTTTGGCAATCAAACTGTAGCAGACTTTTCATGTGTAATTGAGCACATTCGAAACAACACAAACCAGTGAAGTACCAATATTTTGGAATTTATTCTGTGGTTTGAGGTGTTAATTTATCCATTAATGCACTTGACTGTGTTATAGATATGAGAAATCATTGTAAGTGATGACGTCATGAAATCTTGTTTGCAATTGCTAAAAAGATGATGACGTTTTTCCTACTCATACGGCCATATGCAAATTTTGATATATTGCTTGTAACACTATATTCAAGCTACAGTACATAATACCTTTGACTTTACAGTACAAATCAGTTTCTTTTTTTACAGTGGTTCTCTCAATTTTCTAAGTGCGTTTATCAAGGCTAAAGCTTTAGTTTAGGCTCCACATATCACATCACTATTTACTCACGCCTGTTTGGAATACTTTAATCGGATCTACAAGCAGCAAACACCCGAAGTGACGTCACTCACTTCACCATGCGCTATTTAACTCATAATTGATTAAGGCCTTTCCAAAAAGCCTTACTGATAAGTGAACACAGTGTCCAAGCCGAAGTCCAAAAGTAGTCCATCAAGTCAGTACTCCGGGTGTCTGCCTACTCGGTGTCCCCACTCTTCTTATTTTTATTATCCCACAACCTCCCCGAAAGATCTGAAATGGGAATAGACGTGCAACTCTATGCCTAAAATTCTGAAGTGAAGGATAATCTTTATTAAACTCTGATTCATCCATATGAGTACCTTCATTTTCGCTGTTATACTCACAAAGTTTCGGTCGTTCTATCCTCTGACCTTCTGCAGGTGTTGGCTATTCCGAAACCAATACCTTTATTCAATTCACCGAGGTAGAATATTCCTGTTTGGCTGTCCCTCTTTAGTAACTAGTCTGTTGGCTGTGAGTGCAATCAAAAAAGTCATGGACTCTGTTCCAATGGAGGAAATAGGCTAGCAACATCTCACGGAGGAATTGACTTCCAAAAATTATCTGACACGAGATATCCTCTAGCATAGACAACAGAAAAAGAACATTCTTACCCCGTTAACTCAACGGGTTTACTTCAACATTTCTGGAGGGGAAATGGGTTGCGTACTTGTGAACAAGGGCAACGGGGCCTGTGGATGAAATCAGAGGAGTGGGAACGACATTCAGTGACCTCTAAAGGTAAATTTGGGGTTAGGTCACGAGGGTCAGGTCAATTTTTGGTATTTCTACATGTAAGGGAGACGGCTGCATCATAGGGATTCAACTTAGTGTGCAAGGGTAATTTGACCCGAGTGAATATGATTGGTAGCGTTGACGTCTTGTAACCTCTAAAGGTCAATTTTAAATCGGATTGATTTTGCCATTTTCTATTTCAAACTTTTCAATTAAGTAATTTTCAACCGATTTTGTGTCTGAGCTTGATCGATGCAAACCCTTATTTATTCTCACACAATTTTTATAAAATATAATTTGCTTTCCTGTGCTGTTTGAATTTTTTTTTTTTTTTTTTGCTTGGTGTGGGCAAGCCTGTAAGTTTATTTCAAAGTTCCTTTTTTTGTTGTGTCTGCAGTCCCGATGGAGTGCTCAGAAGCTTTAATGCCTTAACCCCCATCCATCAATTAATTCTATGAAATCTCTATAGAATGTAATTTGCTTTCCTTTGTTGTTAGTTTTTCTTATTCCTGGGCAACACCGAGTATAACAGGTAGTTGTATTATATGCTCTGCGATTTTGAAATATTGTAGATAATAAGAAGTAGATATATCTGGTGTGAGAGAAAAAACTTCTCTTAAAAGATTTGAATACAAGTGATACACGCTTTCGGAAAAAAAGCTCTACTTTCAAAAACAAGACGATCCCAATAATCCTAAAACGAAGACTATACGACCAATGCATCCTCCCGACAGTAATTTATGGAGCTGAAACTTGAAACCTACCCAAGAGACAAACCTGCAAACTGGAAAGCATGCAACGTGCGCATGAGAGAATCATGCTCAACCTCAAATGGAGAGATTAAATGACAGCACAGTATATCAGGAAGGAAACGGGAGTCTGGGACATCATAGGAACTATCAAAAAACTCAAATGGCAATGGGCAAGCCATGTTGCAAGAATGACAGACAACTGATGGATATCACGGATCCCCAGAGATCACACGAGAAACTGATGCTGACAAAATATAAGATGGAGAGATGAACTAGACGAATTCAGGAAACACTTGCTCCGCGATGCCGATGATAGAGAAGTGTGGCGAATCTTGGGGAAGGTCTATGTCTAACGACGGACGTTAAAAGACTGATGATGATGATGATGATGATGGTGATGATGATGATGATGGTGATGATGATGATGATGATATCTGCTGCACTTACTAAATGAAAATTAGCTACATCTTCTTCTTTATTAATTGATGAAATACAAGCTGCTTTACAAAAAATGCGTGTATCAAACAGGCAAATTTTATCATATTGGTGTATTACATTGTTGTTTCCATCGTCGTTAAGAATTGCTCATATTCGTTTCCAAATAAATCGATTTCACAAACATTTTACTATTTCTTTTTCTAATTCATGTTTTATATCTCAATAAATTTGTTGTACCATAGTCTGTTGCTTAATTCTTGAATAGCCACAATGTTTTGTGTTTTGTTTTGTTTTTCTTTATTTCTTTTATTTATTTTTTTATTCCTGAGTTTTTATTTGGTAACCGACAGAGACGCCGTCTAGTGTCGGGAGATGGCGAACCGTCTTTTCCCATTTTGAAACTAACTTGCAGTAGCGTCGCAAAGCTTGTCAGTTTTGACAGTTAAATTTTACAAGAGGTTTACTGTCTTAGTAAAGATTAAAGATTAAGGGCAGATTTGGCAAACGAAGGGAAAGTCGAGCTGGAAAAACAAAGCAAAAAATTAGAAAATATGAAAGAAGAATTTATAAGGCAACTGGGAAATAAAATAGCAAAAGCCAAACGGTTGGGATTTTTTTTATTTATTATTATTATGGTTTTCTTTATTGAAAAGACAGGTGGAAAACGAAACAGTCAAAAATATACACTAAGAGAATGGAAAGACTTTAGAACAAATACATGCAAATAGAAAAAAAAAACAACAGAAAAAAGCACTTTAGAATGAGAAGGAAAAAAGCGTAAAAATATTTCATGTTTAATCTTTTACTTAGTCTGTGTTTAAAGTAATTCTTTCAATATTTGTTTGAATGTTATTATTTTTTGTTGTTGTTAAAGCAAAAAAAGAGAAAACCAAGAAAAAAGAGAAAAAAGAGTGACTTGTACATACGGGTATAAACCTATGCACCTTCTTGGCTCGTCACAAAATGGTTGCTGCCAGGTAATCTTTGTACATCACTGTTGTTGAAATGAGTTCAATTCTCAAGTGATACACACCTAAAGGCATCCTTTGGACCAAGTTCAGCTTATTTGATAACACGATGACTCTTTAAATACACAAATACACATATACATGCGACCTCCTGCTTCCTAAAAGTACACTTTACGTCCCTTTCCTGCTTGAATGAGTCAGTGAAAATAGCGTTCTGCAGTCTTGCAGTGATCTGTTTAAAATTACTACGAACTTGTCTCTTAAGCATGCATTAATCCAATGCAAAAATATGCATTGTTTGGTTTTAACTGATTTTACAAATTATTCTCCAGAGATCCTTCCTTAATAGTGCCAAGATATCTAGTCTACATTGGAAAGTCGATCAAACATATTTTTTAAGTATTTACCGAGTTTATAAGATGAAAAAAGATCATATGTAAGCCAAACTCACTTTATTAAAATGATCTTTACAAATAAGATTAAATAGGAAATTTGCACACTATCATTTTGTGTTGTAATTTTTAAAAAAAAAAAAAAAAAACAAAGAATGCCGAACGTGTTATCCTTACATCTGTTACGCTGATACTTTCGTATTCTTCAGAAGTCTTCATTGTTTTTGCGAATAGATCAACCATTTGGGGAAGGGAATCTCTTTTAGTATAATAGTGAAACATTAATAGAAAGAATGGCTGGAGTATAGTGAGTTCGATGACGGGATCATGAGCGTTTTCCATGTTTTACACATGGAAGTATATTGTATCAACACATATATCCGTTTTCAAACGTATATGCATAGAACGGATGCTAGGTAAATTATTCATGACGGAATTTCAAAACTTAAAAATGACAGCTGCAGGATCGATCTCCACATCCATTTCTGTTCTGTCTTGAGATGATTTCAAGAATTTTTCATTGTATATATAATGAAAGAAAAATTATGAAAACGTATACTTTTTTTAGTCCAGATGTATTCATTTATGAGAATAAAATAGACTCTTGAGTATTTGTAAGATACTTTTTCGCCGATGTGTAAGCCTTGTAAGTTAGGTTCATTCGGTGAGTAAACCGCCGACCGATCCAAAGGGCATGCTTTTATATCATGGTTGAGGAATGACAACATTTCATGTCAGTTTCATTTAATGTGACGAGACAGAGAAGCAATGTCGAATAAGCTCCCCTAAATTGGGTAGGGATAATTTTGCTCTTGTTGTCGACGATGTTGGTACAAGGGAAACCCCAGTGACCGACACAGAGGAACTGACGAAATACCTCGGGATAATCACTTAAAGGTTTTAACAAAACTGATTGATTTGTACTCAAAATAATGGGAAAACACAATTGTTTGTCCCAAAACCTCATTTTTACGATTAATTGAAATTTTCCTACGTATGTCAGACAATTAAGTTATGTATGGGATGCTACTCCGAGACTATAAGCTAGCAAAATTGTTATTCACGAAATTCAATGACATGCAAATAAATAAACAGATAAAATGTATGAAACCAGATTTATGTGGTGCCTTCAAAGAGCAGTCTGCGGAAGAAATTTAAAAAAAAAACAGATAAAAAGATACTTTCTCTCCAGAATATTCCAATTCTATTTTTTTGGTTCTTATCTTTATTTCCTTTTTGCCAACGCAAAAGTTTATAATTGTCTATTCATGTATACTAAGTCATAGTTTTGATTTTTTATGAATCTTTATAATTGTTTTTCAAAGAATAATGCTTCACTTTTTTTAAACTTCTTACAAAATCATTCGGTCTCTTCTGCTTCGAAATCTCTGAGACTGGCTAAAAGTACTCCAAATGAATAAATACTAGAAAACAAAAAAATATTTGAGATTTTATTTATTCATCAATTTAGTTATTTTAGTTTATGTGTGCATGTGCGTGTTTGTGTACTTTACATCAGTCCACACACGCACACACGTACACATATATATATACATATTTATTTTATATGTATATATATATAAATATATATATATATATATATATATATATAGAGAGAGAGAGAGAGAGAGAGAGACAGAGACAGAGACAGAGAGACAGAGAGAGAGAGAGAGAAGAGCAGGAGAAAAAGAAAAAAAAATTACGTTTGTATGCATAGTATGTATACATATATGCATCTCTCTCTCTCTCTCTTTCTCTCTCTCTCTCTCTCTCTCTCTCTATATATATATATATATATATATATATATATATATATATATATATGTTTATATTAAAAATCAGGAATACAATTTAATATGTAATGCAATATCTGGATAATGAGTTTATTCCCTGAAGTTTTCGATACAACGTTGAGCATTGAGTTGAGTAAGAGTAGAGCTTAGAATTCACCTGAAGAATTCCAAACAGAACTAAAATATAAACATGTTTGTGTAGCAAATACTTCATTTCACTAGATATATATATATATATATATATATATATATGTACAAATACATATATGTGTGTGCTTCGAAAAACATATATAACTATATATTTATATATGTATGTATACAAACACACATACCATTCTACAGAAATACATTCAATAACATGTGCACATATTTTGTGTATTTGCCCGAGTGAATGTTTTTTAGGTACAGGCGCGGTCAAGTTGAGAGAGCAATTTATCCAAATATTCTCATTGATAGTAATTGATATTGGAGTTTAAAATGTATAGAAATTGCAGCTCTACATGTAAAAAATCTTTTTCGAAGTTAGTTATGGAAATATATTCAAGAAAAACCCTTTTTTGAAAAAATAAAAGAGCGGGTACACAATCACATTCCTTAGAAATTAAAAAATTGAACGTTTGTGAATAATTCAACTAGAGACAATAATTATGAAGTAAAGAAACCTTTATGTGCAATAATTATAGCACACTGGCGCCCAAAAAATAGGTTTTTTGCACATCTGCTGTGATTTTTTCTATTCATCTTCCATTTTTCTGATAAATCGGTTACAGAACGTTGGTTTCCTTCTCTATTCTTGCTCCTGAGATCTTCCACAGGTTCTCAAGATTCAAGACGGACTTTTGTACAGTATATACTAAGAAATACGGTTTCTATAAGTTTCAAGATCTTGTAGCAATTACAATACATGAAAATTGAATTTAAACAAACTGTTCTCATATTTTGATTGGTACTATATATATATATATATATATATATATATATATATATATATATATATATATATAACACATAGGTGCGCACGATAACTCGATTTCAGATAATAATTTGCTTGTAAATTCTCACCGATCCTCATACTTTTAGGAGTGTTCTGTAATGAAATATGATTATCGGATATTCATCTGTCTGTCTGACTTTCTGTCAGTCGGTCTCTTTTATTATATATATAGAGAGAGAGAGAGCGAAAGAGAGACACAGAGACAGATGTATGTGTCTGCAAGTATATGAAAAGAGATCTTTAGAAAATCCAATATATGTATACGTAAGTAGGTATATACGTCAGTGCCTATATATGGCGGGTTTGCAACACAATAAGCATGAAAGCTATTATCTTAAACAACAAATATTTATTTTCAACATAATCTCTTCTCTTGACAATACCTTTAATTCAATAATGTATACTGAATGGCCGTATTGGGAAAGCATATGTTTGAAAAGAAATTATAACTTGATAAAACATTGTTTGATAAGAAATGCATTGAATCAAGAAATAAGACACAATTTGATAATAATGTGCTTGATTTCAAGTCATTACTTGATAAAGCATGCTTGGAATTAACACTTGATTCGAAAAAATATGCTTTGAATTTTTTTCAGGACGATAATTTTTCTGGATATAAGAGATGTTCAGATAGTACATGCTAAAAATTAGGTCATGATTTCACGAAATGTGCTTGGAATTAAGGCATGATAAAGCTAGCTCGAAATTACAAAATGACTTTATAAAACGTGCTTAGGATTAAGACACGATTTGATAAAACGTGCTTGGAATTAAGTCATTACTTGATAATAAAAAAAGGGTGTGCTTGTAATTGGAACATGACTTGATACTAAATGAGAAATTGAGACAAGTCTTGATGAAATGTGATTGGAACTAAGGCATGATTTGATAAAACGTGCTTGGAATTAGGACAGAGTGGATGGGAAAAGGCTTGAAATTGAGACATGTCTTGATAAAACATCCTTTGAATTGGAACGTATCAATAGAAAGTGCCTGGAATTGAGACACGACTAACTCGGAAAAAAACGTTTGTAAGTAAAGAAAATATGAAACATAGAAATTATAGTTGAAAGGAGTGGGAAAATATCAGATAAAAGGAATCCATAAAGAGTGGACAATGAAAAAAGAAAGAGGCAAGAAAAAAGCAAGGTATATTTCGTTAAATGCATGTAAAGATGAAGAACAAAATGAGAACAAGAAAGTTGCTGGAAGGGAAGGAATAACCTCTTTCACTTTCATTCTTTCTTATTCCTTCTACTTTTTCTCCATCTCATTTCTCTTTTCCTTCTACTTTGTCATCATCATATTATTATTATTATTATTATTATTATTATTATTATTATTATTATTATTATTATTATTATTATTATTATTATTATTATTATTATTATTAATGATAACGATTACAATTTTCTCATAAACATCACCGAAAGAATGTTCTGAAAATGCATATATTAATACTCTTTTATTTTACGAAACACGTTTTTTGACGGGGGCGGAAAATCTCGTGCGAATAAAATGTCATTTATTAGACTTTCAAGGACATTTAGCAGAATAAAAAAAATTGACAAAAAAATCATGCCTATTTATCTGATAGAAACATTGCATAAAACAGAAAATTACATTTGAATTATTGAAGCCCAAGACAGAAACGTTGGGCTTTGTTCGAATTCCATAAAGACATTCGCACGAATGTATTAAGCACTTCAAAGACGATTTTCTTTACGAATAAACGTATTTTCTTTTTAAAATTTCCTTTCTTTTATTCGTAGAAAAGGAGTTTACTGGGGTCTTTAAAACGAATTATAGCGGCAGTAAAACACTGACGGAACCAATGCAGTGTACCGTATGTACTCGTGTCAAAGTCGACTATTCTATTCTTTGACTAAAAATCGGATTTTTTTATTTCGACATGGATAACGGATCAATGTTAGAGAATCAAATAATTATCCTGATCATGATTGTTACAAGGAGGAAAATTATTTTCTATACATACAAATGCGCCTGAATCCAGTAGTGTTTTATATTTCTTACAAAATATTCCATACTTCTTCGTGTGCCTCTTCGTCGTGAAAACAGTCACGGGAAACAACGAAGCTAGGCCAAAATTCATCAATATTAAATCATTTCTGTGTCAATATATCACACTTCATTTCTTAAATAAGCTTGGCCGATATTTATACACCGGTGTTAAACTATAATTACCACTTCCCTGAATGGGTACTTAGGGTAATGACGACATATTTTGGTAACTAAAAATCATGATAATACATGTCTGACAGCAGTTTGCAGATGCGAACACTGTTATGGATAGCAATACAACGAGGCTGGTATGCATTAATGATCGTTTTATTGCTATTGGTTTCATATTGTCATTTCTTTTTAGATACTATCGATCTATTTTTTTCATTAACGCTTTGCTACAGTTTCACAGCGTAACAGAATGTTGAGTCCTTCTTGTTTCCATGAAGGATTCAATTGGACATGCAGCTGTTGGTTGACATTTGAACTGCACTATATCTATATTTTATATATATATATATATATATATATATGTGTGTGTGTGTGTGTGTGTGTGTGTGTGTTTGTGTGTGTTAAGTGCAGCTTAGTGTAGCCCAGTTATATTGGTATGTGAATGTTGTTTGTGCATGCAATTTTGTGCATAATTATGAAAATGAAAACAATTTGATTTTCAAGTGTTCCAGTAATTCATTGGGTTTTTTCCTTCGTCCATGAACACTGAAATAAAATATCACGAAGGTTTAACTGCTTGCAATCAAAGCTGACATTTTCAAAATTGTTTGGAAATATCATTGCAAGAGTTATTATAAATGCTTGTGGTATTAAACTGACATTTTTCAAATAAGCCAGAAATATCAAAATATTCTTCAATCTATTTATTACCTTTTACGGAAGCGAAGGTCCACGTATGATATCTTTTTTTTTTTTCAGTTGTTTATCTTCCTTCCTTCTATCGACAGTCTTGCTTTGAAAACGAAAGAGAACATTCATTGACCACTCGTGAGTTACGCGCAACGTGATCGACTGGTATGGTAGTATTTCTTTCAAATTTCGGTATATCAAAAAGATTTGTTCAACGATATCAATTACAGTCAAAGTTGTGATGAAATGAAACTAAAAAGTAGGTAGAAGGTAAAAACTGATCAAAATTATTATTATTATTATTATTATTATTATTATTATTATTATTATTATTATTATTATTATTATTTATTTATTTATTTATTTATTTATTTTTTAGCTGAACATTTCAAGAACACATTTCCCTATCAGGATCGTCTTGTTTATGGAGGTTGAGCTTGCTCTGCCAAAGGTTGTTACAAGACGAAATCAAAACCAGATGAGTAAATACTAATTAATTTTTTACTTATTTCAATCTTTCGACCACTCATCCAGCATTGCTTCAAATATATTGCTCGATTATTAAAAATGCATCTTACCAATATTTCAAAGTCTATGTATAACATTGGGGAAAATTGATCATCTTATTGCGTGCATGGTGATAGTACCTTTTACTTAAAAGATCGAATGATACTTTTTTTCAGGTTGATCATAGCTGAAAGGTCCTAAATGATATTTTGAAATATTGTTTTTTTAAATCCAAACCAAGTGATCGGTGTTGTTGTCTGGGATTCGTTTCTCGTCTTTCGAAAATACAGCTGACTAATTTGGTGGCCGTCTTGAAAATTATACCTCTCCGTTTTCAGACTGGTGAACTTTTGAGATTTTTTTAACGCACTTAATGCTGTTTGAAAATTTGTCCGGAACTAACAAAAAGCAAGCACTGGGTTTTAAGATTTTGGCATCACTTTTAAATTATACCACTCCAGGTTCAATGAAAATTGAAGACTTTCTGATTCGGCGTACATTCAAGGAGAAATATCAGGATAACAAGTTTGATCTTATGTTTTGTCATTGCTGCTGGTGGTAAGCTGGATCAATGCTTTTTTCAAGGGTATACGTGCAAAGTGAATGCAAAATGTCACAGTCGGTGTTTAAACTCGGTCCTCTGATTCTATTTTTCTATGCTGCTTACCATGCAGCCATCGGTATCCCCTACTATAGTCGTTTTCTGCAGTAATAGAATGATTGCTTGCTTTTTTTTTTCAGAGTAAAATATTACGAAAATATAATGTACTGGTATTGAGAGTGGGAGCTCAATATCCAAAGCTCATATTTCCCAGAAAGGAAGTAGTGAAAATATGAAAAAATTGTGCCACTTGATAACATTTGTATGGAAGAAAATTCTCAGCATTGCAGGATCAAATATAGAATACAGACTAAAAAAATTCATTTGGCTCAAGGGTGGAAATTTTCGGACGAAACCTGCATAGCAGGGCTGTTAGAAAAATCTTTCCAATTTTTTACTAACGTCAAGTGATTTCACCAAAATTTTCACCGACATTTTTATTTCATTTTCTTATTTTTTCCTCAATTCTGTAGCATATTCTAAATGGGTGCACACGGGTGTGAGTGCAAATATTTTTTAAATTATTCAAAAATCAGTGAATTACTCGCTCTGTTTCGTTTGCAGTGATACAAAAGTACGCACAAACAATTCAAAACTATTGAAATCTTCAAAAATGTTTCATGAAATCAATGATCAGATATAGATCTTCGTTTTGGTTGAATTGAATTTTGATTGAATTTGAACAGTTAACAGTAGAGAGTACACTGCGCCAATCCGAAAATCTGAGATAAAGAATAAGCTTATAATGCCATTGGTTCAACTGTTAAGGTAAATTTTCTAACTGGCTTCGATATATTGAAACTCGTATTATTTCTGTCTCAGTTAACATTATTAGTTTTATAAAATTCAGAACCGAGATAATTTAATCAGAAGGTTCACTTGACAACAGCTCTATGTTCGTCAGCAAGTTAACATTGATTTGTTTGCTGTTTGGTGGAACCTGTTTCAGTTGTCTGAATCGCGATTAATCTTGCTTCTAAGTTTGCTCACAGACAATCCAATCATCACAAGTTTCAGAGATATGCAAATTCTATTTCGTATAGCCTCAGAGATGAAGCTCATTATTTAAAGTCTGTATATTCAATAAACAGAAGTTCTAAAACTTAAATCAAATTTAAACATCACCAAAATTATTAGGAACGTACAACATTTTCCAGTGCTTTTCTAAAAACTAGAGACTAAATTAATCGTTAAAAACTAAATTTTTTTGGCTGGAAATGTTTGCACACGCCGAGTGAAGAAAATAGAGAAGCCATTATTAGTTTATTTATTACACTGTAAACCTTTGAAAGCGTATATCAAAACTTTTACTTATCGGTATTCCATCTACTTGGAGATGTTTGAAATTTGACAATCAGCGGATCAAAGCTACAAATTAATAATAATAATTAATAATATTATTCTCAATATATACTAAAATATATTCAAAAGTTTGTCAGTCCAATCAGAAATTGTTGGATACGTCCATGATTTGTATCAACGTAACAGTTTGAGCATTTTGACTGAATGCATTTTTCCATTGAATATATTAGATAAAATCCTCTTACCATGAGCCCCGGCAACAGATTGTACCCATACTTGAATTTTGATCAATACTATATTTAAACTTTGTAAAATATGATTGTTCAATTTCGCCACTCCCAATTGTCACTTATGGAGCTGTGACACGGAACCTAATCAAGAGACGGACGTGCAACTGAGAAGCATACAATGCCTGCATGGGAGAATCATGCTCACCCTCCCCCTATTCTAGCCTTTTGGCAGTGATCAGTTCCCCGGCAGAAACCGAGGCACCGGTACTGACACTTGCCTGAACTCGACAAATTCAGAAAATAATGGCCCCACAACGCCCATGATAGAGGATAGTGGTGAATTCTGGGGAAGGTCTATGTCCAATGACGAACAATAAAAGATTGATGAAGGTTATGATGATGATGATGATCTTGATGATTTTAAAAATGTATACTATGATATAATTATATTAGGCAGGTACACATTTTTTGTCTATTTTGTTTCGAGATATCTTTGTCCAGTATTTTTTAAAATCATAACTGCACATTAAGCCAGTACGCATTGTTCTTACTGGTTCAGTTTTCTTTTGTTTTTTTTCATTAATAATAAGTACTAGCCACATCCTCAACTATAATTATTGTTGCTTTAAGATAAAGAACTGTTTGGGTGGATCTGAACCACCAATCTCTCAGTTACAGAATGTACATACCAACCAACTGTACCATTGAGACATGCGCACTGTCAGTAATATGTTTTTCAAATACTAATTAATTGTACCTGACTTTCGATTTTTTCTTGTTTCCAAACTTTTGTTACATGTTTTTAAATAGGAGAATCTTTTGCATTTGCATGGTTAAATTAAGAATATATGGAAAGTTTTGAGCAATTCACTTCTATGGTTAATGTGAGCTTGCCTTATATGAAATTTGAAGTGAGAATTCCCTAAAAGATTGGATCTAGCATTTTTGGGACATTTTTCATGATTCAGTATTACTAAAAAAAGGTTTTTCATAATAAAGATCTTTACAGAACGATATAAATTCAATCAAAACTGGCCGAGTCTTACAAAATGCATCACAAAAATAAAGTCGTCGATTTGTGTCAAGACCTAACTTACTCTCAAGGGAATGAGTTTAAACGCACCTGCTCGAATGTTTAGGATTTCAAGATAATCATTTTCATTATTCCACGAATTTTCAGATCAAACTTCTCATACTTTCTATTTATTCAATTCTCAACAGACATTAAAATGTATTTAACGGCTTTTTTTTAAGGGATACAGGGGTTAGTTAATATATCTTCGACTCAGATGGTTTAACTTCTGTGCGTTCATTAAAATGCAAATATGGCCAAAATTTACTCTGTAAAAGAGGCTTCCTTTGAACGGATTTTTTTAATCTGAGGTATTATTCAAGTCTACCATATAGATCATCTAGACATTTAGAAAATGGCGTAACAGCCTCCCAAGAAGTACAACCTGATGGGAATAGTTAGTTCTTTTGTTAGTAGGTATAGATGTGATAAATATTCTATCATAATTGAGAAATTAAAAATTCAAACAAGCCAGAATAATAACAAGTAATAAAAAATGTATTTGAATATGAAAGAAGATTTTAGGAATATAATGACCACATGGTAGAAAAATGTATGAGTTGGAAGTTTCATTGACACGTGTCCCACAATATATATATATATATATATATATATATATATATATATATATATATATATATATATATATATATATATATATATATATATATATATATATATATAAACAACATCAGTAGCCACCAAAGGTCAAATTATCAAGTAGATCCCCTGTGATAGACAATTAATAGTCAAATTCATAATCTTCAGATGTACACTTCTAACGAACAAAAAATTCCCTGTTATTTTCTGCAATGCTCTCAACGTATGCCCACATTTGAAAATATGTGCACTTGAGATTGAATAATACACTGCGCGCACTAAACAGAAGGTTCCATCATCTTCGGCTTCATCGGTGAAATGAGTTGTTCCTTTCTCTCGCAGCTGGATCCTTGCCCACTTTTTTCTTTTCATTCAGGACGTTTCTACTTTCCTGAAGTTTTTGCTCTTATTTTGCAGTTTGTTTGTTTTTTTTTCTTCTGCCTCAATTGCATTCAATTACCGCGTACCAAATATCCCTACTTATGATGTATCTACTAACCTTCAGCTCATATATTTTTACATTCCATTTTGAGAAAAAATTCTGACAGAAACTGTTCGAAATGTAGTATATACACTGTTCATTTCAAATTTTCATGAACATAGAATGCACGACCAACAACCGTAAATTACGCCATGAACAACGCGTACACTTGTCAAAAGAAGAAAAATTATGATCAAAATTAGGGTTACAGTGGGCCCATCAAGTGTTGCAACCAAGATCAAAGCAAGTGATTCAACCTACCCCATGTACCAACCAATGTCGGTCACTCCTACTATGATGTAGGTAAATGCTTGTATATCCAAGTTACTTTAGAACTCACTGATCAATGAATGGTCTGCATCGCTCAATTTGACAAAATCAGTATTTGTGCTGTAGACACTTCTCTATGATATAGATGAAGTAGATCTTCCTGCTACAATTCTCCAAAACAAGTCCATTTTAGACGTAGTGCGAAATTCTATTGTAAGTCGTTGTCATTATTCCATGGATTATTTATAATAATTTAACAAACCCAAATGACTATATCTGCATGCTGGTCTCATTGATGTCAGCAGACGATCTTCGGAGCCAGATGAAGCTCTGAATTTCAAATGCTGATTTTCATTACAACATCAACATTTACTTGACCTCCAATTTTGACCCATGACTAAACAAGGTTTTAAAAAACGTATCCGTACCAACATTATATTTCTTGTTTTACAGTATGAATGTACAAACCTCTATTTATCATCATCAGCATATTGGCCACATTGTCCAAATAAATTCAAGCAGCATTTTAAGCGCACCATGAAATGAACATTACATATATATATATATATATATATATATATATATATATATATATATATATATATATATATATATACAGAGAAAGAAATGAATTAATCTTTTCTGAGTTTCAGCACGAGGCCATAAGTATGGCACTTGCTAAGGATTTTATTCACTATTCACAACTTAGTTGTATTGATCTGAAGCTGGGCGTTTCTCCACCAAAGAAAATGTTTGGTCTCCAAGGGCAGATAATGTCAACCAACCAGCTTTTGGCTTGGTACTGTGGTCATCAAGATTAAAACAAATTGATCACTTGAAACAAATGCATAAATACAAATATCATCATTTTATCTAATAAGTGAATATAACTAATTTGAAGTTCTCGTGTCCAAGTGTTTTTAAGTTTCAAAAGAACCATCTTTAAATGATGGATCTGAACCTTTTCTTTTTCTTTTAAACAGTCTGTGACGTGATTATTTGGGACTGCCATCACTTAACTTCTCCAATATCATCTACGTACTGAAATCTCTTTATGAGAAGTCTCAAGTCACAGGATAGGGGTAAATTTGGACTGTAAGTGGACCTGGGTGAAATGATATACCCATCTCCAAAAAATAAACCTGCACAAAATGTGAAGAATAGGCTGACACAGTGAATGCAACGGTAACACTGTACATAAGCACATTCACTGATATCTCACTGTTGACTACGTCAGTCCACTTTACAGCAAAACTTTTTTTTGTTTGATTTCAATTACTTATCACCCAGTATTTGTTAAGGTTCTTCATGTAATTTTCTTTAGTGTATATGTAAATAATAAGACGAATGAGTGAATTTTGACCTCCATTATTGACCAGCATATTAGATTTTGGAGTGCTGAAGACTAGTCTTGTTCTCTGCTGTAATTGACAATAAGACAGTAGCGATTGTGCTTGGTATAGTGCAAGAAAGTGGTCAAATTGAGAGCAGAGAGCTTACTATTTCTGTCAACACAGGTCCATATCTCCATGATTTATTGAATGAAATTCAGCAGATCCAAATTATATTTCTTGGCCAATGCCCTTTCCAGAAGATTTCGGTGAAAGGTTTTTTCAAGAGTCACTCCTGCATCTTTTTGAATACTTTTGTCGGAAGCTCCCTTCAACTTGACCGGAGGTAACATCAGTTCTTACACCTTGTTAGCTTGAAAGCAAATGGAGAGGAGAAAACGGAGAATGGGAAGCAAACCAAGTCGGACGAAAAAAAAAATCCTACAGTAATTGATCCCCTCTGGGTAGTCTCCAACGAATAGCTTTCCCCGATTGTGATGGGAATTGAATTGCTGAAGGAAATTGTTTTTTCTGTACCTTGGTCAATATCCTACGAATCCTCACAAAGCTAGACAAAATCAAACGGAACGCTAAAATGGAGACAGAAAATTCAACAAATGAAGAAACAGAAAACAGAAAATGTCGAATCTGCAGTTTATGTATCAATGAAGAGAGAATGAGTACAATCGTGCCCACAAACACTGCGAAGAGTTAATTGTAATAAGCTTGCCAATAAAATACAAACAAAATATTTTTCTGAATCAAATAAATATGCAAAAACTTATGTACAAAACCAGAAATATTTGCTCCAAATTCTGTCATCATCCTGTATCAGATATGTTTTGCATGTACTCTCTCTCTCTCTCTCTCTCTCTCTCTCTATATATATATATATATATATATATATATATATATATATATATATATATATATATACATATATATGTATATATATTTATATATATATATAAATATATATATATATGTATATATATATATATATATATATATATATATATATATATATATATATATATATATATATATATATACATGCAGAAGAAACAAATTGAGAACTTTAGAATAGCACCAAATCTAGGCATAACTTCAACACAAATGCAAATGGATCTAAGAGAGGAGTAGGTGAAGGATATTATACAAATAATTTGACCACAAAAACGTAGGTGGGATGGACACTCAGGATGACGAGATAACACATGGTAAAACAAAAGACTAACTGATTGGTCTCCATGCAGCAGTAAACACGGAAGGAAAAGACCAGACCCGAGATTGGAGGATAAGATAGAACGGTTTATATATATAACAAACCTTTACCAATTACTGAATTCCTAAACACATTGAACGAACAAAGTGCACAAACAACTTTTCGAAGGAGGCATATTTTTCCTTTTCAGGGGTCGTAATGGGGAAAAATTTCACACAGTGGGAGGGGGGGCTAAATTCCAAGAATCAGCATCTAATGGAAGTTCTTTTATACACTTTTAGAGGTTAAAATCGAAAGGTAATCTTTTTTTAGTTATAGGGGTCGTAAGGTTTTTTTTGTTCACTTTTTGGGGTCAAGATCTGAGGGAAAATTTTTCTTTTTCAATTTTAGGGGTCCCAAATGAGAGATAATTTTCCCGCTTTTAGGGGTCAGAAGGCTAGGGATTTTTTTCACTGTTGTGGGTCAATATCGAAACAGATTTTTTTTATTTCTAATGGTCAAAGTTTTCTTTACATTGTGCCCACATTTCCCGCATTATACCTCTCCTCTTGCAATCTTTTAATCTTTTTTTAGTATTAAACTTCTTTTACTTTAATCTGACTTTTTTTCACATTAGCTGAACATCTGTTCTTACATTAGAAACCCGTTTTTTAATATCAACTCACCTTTGTTCTAACAGTGTAAAATGTGGTATTAAACAAGTTTTAAAAACGAATCAAATTAAACGCTATTTCCATTTATCTATCTCTTTATTTCTTTTTTGGACGGCAATTGATACCACCTGTTGAGGCAACTGTTTAGTCTAGTACATATAATTTGTAGATTTATATGCTCTACTGATCCCAATAAGCACCTAAGATTTATTATTTATTACGAGAAATTTAAAACTTATAACCTGGTGATTACCAACAACCCCAACGATTCAAGGAATAAAAATAGATTTCGGGCTATGGTGCCTGTTTATATCAAAGCCAGATTTTCCCAATGTTATCAATGTCTCTGACGAAGTGAGAGAACGTATTTCAAGTTGTTTCTAACTGAAGTCAAAATACCAATACGAGATACTTTTTAATCAGGGAAGTTGAAATAATGGAATTCTGATATAATGTACTTTTAAAGGAACACGTTGATTTCACGTGATGAACGTTATCATAGGAAATAACATTATTAGAAATTAACCCTTACTCCGAAGTATATCCATTATAATTAGATTTGATGAAATACAGTTTTAAATGTTCAAGGTTTCAAAAGTTACAGCCGCTGCATAGTCAGCATAATCGGTTACCTCCCTTTGATATTTAGTTTATGAACCAAGAACCAACAACTACCAAAATATCTCTTAGAAGAAACTTGATTAAAAAAAAACAAACAATTGCTCCCAAAATATCATTCATTTAAAGTATGTCCAAATAGACATTTTGAAATGTATCGAATACTTTTTGCACTCACTGCATAGGTATGGGAATTAGTAGACGTATCTCTCGCATTATTGAGAAATTGATTTTCAAATTTTCAGGTCATTGGTTTGTCAAATATGATTGGGTCTCAAATAAGGTCCCTTCTTTTAATTGGCTTTATGTTCAAAGATCGATTTTGACAAGAAGTCAAAGGCTTAGATCAAACACCTGGTCACTAAACACGAAAAAAAATTGATCTGTTAGGAGAGCCTATAGACTTTGTACAGATTTGTTAAGCTGGTAATAAAATATCGATTCAAGACGGAACTATGATCTAGGACATTGATTAGCAACTATTGGTAATTGAAGGCTCATGATACAATGTGTGTACTTGACAGTCGAAACCAGAATTTGTTATATTTACTAAAATCGATTGTTTCTCTCAATATTACCAATTTGTAAAGGACAGGTGGATGATTTAACATATGGGGTCTGTCCAAAAGTATCCAACTTTTTCGGATATCGTGCAGATAAAAATCACCCGAATGTAGAATAACATCTCTTATGATTGAAATTCTGGCGGTAACAGTGGAAAATATTAAGAAATAATCATGGCTTCGTATGAGCAACTGCGGTTGGACCCATTATACTGTAGGAGAGGGTTCATCAGCCACCGTAGCATAAACTCAGTTTGTAGCACGAAAAAAAAATTGTATTGGGTGGTATTACTGATTCCAGCTCTATGGATCTCTCATTACAGATATTCATGTTTTAACTCTTTTGATGAGGGGTATAATTCCAGTATGTTGGTTCCATGATATCGGCATATGGATTTATTACAAAAAGAGCTTTATGACGAGGGCTCTCATTTCACAGGCTTAGATTTGCAACAATTTAAGATGATCACTTGTTAAGTATTATTCATCTCTAATCGGTATATAGTAACATTTCCCCTCTTCAAAAGTAATTGTTGCAGCATTACAGCTTTGTTAATTGTGAAGCTGGGGATGTTACAATGTAGTGATTAGAAATGAGTCATCATAAACAAGTGGTCGCTATAAATCGATGCAAACTCAAATATCACAATAATCCCATTAAATAACACACCATGACTGGCATCTTGAATCAATCAATCCTATTTACATGTTCTAAATCCTCAGACTCCTCCAACTTTAGGTGGTTAGTATGAAGAGTATTTCCAGTTTAGCTCTCGGGACTGACTGTATGTAAATGGATCAATAATTATCGCACGGCAAAAAGGCGATGTAAAGGGGTTTTTCTATCGAGATACATTGGAATTAAAGAATAAAAAAAAGATTGTAAAGGGTTAAAAATTAGATTACCGATATCCTGCTTTTTTTAGCTGAATGAAAGAAAAGTTGGCGATTTGCAACCCAATGATGCAAGACAATTTTCTGTTAAATTTAATGATTATCAAGAATATATCAATATGGAGGCTGTCCGTACACCCATGCCTGTCTAACCTAAGTTTATTAAATATCTAGATAGATACATGGAGAGGAAGGTTTCCTTGCCTAAAATACTTGGAAATAAATTTTCCCTTCTATAGCCGCTGCAGATAAGTCTGGATTTCCAATAGAATCAATTTTCACCCATGAGCACCTAGCTGTGAAGATTACAGCCGCGGTCCAAAACCAAGGATGGCGTTTATTATCCGAAAGCCGAGACCCTTTGATCACATGAATGAGAAACATCAAATCCACCCAAAATGGACGGGTTGCAAAATGATTTCTTTTGTGTTATCATATCCAGATGCCCACGGCCAGCTAACAAATCCAGCAGAAATAATTCATCTCCACTCGTCTCCCTCCATTCAATCGACAGTCAGAAATTTCGGTGTAGTGCTACCAAATTATGTCTGAACAATTTATTTCAAGCAGGGTAAGGTTTTAACGAATTTTTTGCCCCTCATACGAGAAAGGGGGCTCGTGTCGGAAAGAAGTATCTTTTTGCGCTATAGTATAGCTGTTTCAGAATGTTTCAATATTTTTCAGATAAGAAATACTGTAATAATAGAATATATTATAATTCATATTAGTATTGAAATGTCATTCAAAAAATATGCCATTATTTCGACGGGAGATCGTAGCAAATTCCACAATGAAAATAGTTTGTGTTGAAAATTTTTTCACGCTGAGCGAAATGGTGTAACGTGATGATTCGCAGTAGAAAATTCTACATAAATTGACTCTGAGGGGAATAGCATTAACCTCGTCCGTATCAGTAACAGGGAGTCACTTAAATGTTATTATAACTAGCTGTAATCCAAGTCTTGACCTCTTGACTCGCATAGACGGACTTTTCAGCCAGTGTTTTAATATGATAGTGGATACGAATGCGCAGTTGTCTAAACATAATAATTATAGATTTTGAGTAACTTTCAAAGGCAGTCAAGATCGGCCGGTAGAGGTTTTTTGTGAAAATGTTTTACTATAAAGAGCAATGAGAAAGTATGGACTTTTAAACAGAGTTTGTTTACGTGTCCTTTACTCAATAGACTTCAGCCTTATGTCAGACTCAGCCATTCTCTCCAAATAATCATACGTAGCATTGCATCATGAATCATATAGTTATATATTCGGGAAAAAATCGACCTTCGAGACTGATAAATGATAAGCTTCAGGAAATCACGCGTTTCAAATATACCCCCGATATCAGTCATTAACCAAAACCAATGAAGCCTATAGAAATGTTATAGTTTCAGGCAAACAGAAATATTCCAATTAATGACTGGATTCTCAGCAATAATAACGTCACAGTCAAATTCAATTTCTTATCAGTCCTGACATTTTGCCGGCTATGGGAAATTAGAGAGATTAATCGAGCATAAAAAATCTGCAAACCACGAAGGTGTTGTTATGTATGTGCACGATTTTAATCGGCTCATGAGTGACAAGGACTCCAATTCTACAAATACATGCAGTAGAATCTGTTGGTGAATGTTTTCTGTTTTGTCATTGTTCGAATTGGATATGAACGATGAATATGTACAGATGGTATTGGAAGACTCAATGACTGATCGTCTGTCTTTAAAACCAAAATTCAGAATGCTGAATTCAATTTTGACCTTGAAGCCAATCATGAGTGCCGATTGGATAGTGACAAGTACCCCAACATCTATGTCAACGCTTACCAAACCATAATGATACGTCAGATAAGGGGTTGATTTGGAAACAGTTTTTTAGCCCTTCGTCTAAGACATGGACCTTAAATATTTCTCAAGTTGGGTTTAATATTAAAAAGAGGTTATATATTCATTAATGTTTTTTTATCAGTCCTTATGTTTGTTACTTTGTCCAAACAATGTCCCTGAGAGTTGTCATAGAATTCCAAGGAGTGGGCAGTAGATCTAGCAAAGAATTATTGAATTATACGATGAACTCACAAGTTTGTTTGACATTGCTACATAGGACCTTTTAAGCTTTTTTGGTATAACTCAGTATACATACAGTTTTACAACTGCAACCCCAAGCGTCGCTCTGCTGGTTTACGAAGAAGAAACTTATTAATTAATCAACCTTTTTTTCAAATTCTTTAATTCTTGCCAAATGACGTTGGTCACGTGACAACTTTTTCGGATGACTAACCAGACCTTTTTGTACATTTTTGGAGAGGTAGTTTCTCGGGTCTTTAAAAATAGCATATTTCGATTTAAGAATATCTATGAATATTTATTCAAAGCAAATTATTATTTTGAAAAATGTATTCTCTTGGAGAGAGAGAGAGAGAGAGAGAGAGAGAGAGAGAGATTGTCAGTTGGTTTTAACATCGAATAAACGAAGATATGAAACTTTACAATTGAGATTATATTTTTTTTTAATCATCATGGTTACAGCTAATTTTGTTTTTCTTTCATAAATTCTCAATCTTTTTTATCTGGGAACCGTTTTATCATCGAGTGAACGACTTACAATTTACAATCGCAACTACCTTCCATTGTACCGAAGGTTGGGAATGCAAAAATGAATTAGCACTATGTTCTTTGTGCTTTGGTGCATCCATAGTCGACTTTTATGATTGTTTAAAGTTTTAAAGACATAAAACGATCGAAGTCGATCCTACTAAATATTAAAAGTATGCAGAATCTTTAAAAATTACAACAAATCACTTGGGATGGGGACCTATCTTATCGTCATTTATGTGGTCTAACTTTTCCGTGGAATAAAATATATCCCATTCTTTTCTATCCAAATGAATTTGTAAGATGGCACCATCGTTTTTTTTTTTTTTCTATCTTTTCAAGTAAAATACGTTCCAAATAAATGTTTTGCCTACAGCAACCCCGAGAGAAATTTATTCGGATATGATTTCGACTGTATTTTTCTCTTTAACAAAAGGTGGAAGTCCTATTTTTTCAAGCCAATAACATCCGTTGGAATGTGTTCTATTTGTACGACTGTTACTGAATTTCTGGTTCTTCAGACAAGCCATGCATCGACTCGAGACAGACGTCACTTTTTCATAGAAATGTATAGGCCTATATCAATTCCCAAACTTTGCATCGTTTTACTCAATAACTTGAATAACATAGTAGAGGCATCATTACGACGAAGTCATTGTAATTGAAGTGTAGTTAAATAACAAATGATTATTTCCAAAAATGAATGATTATTACAAGCTTTTGTTACGGCATTGTATTTGATCTGTAGGCTGATTTTTCGTGTTAGTGATGTTGGCGATGGCTATGGTGTGCGTTCTCTGAATGCTTTGTAGTTGGGTTTTGTAATCATTTTCATCTGTTCGTAGCGAGAGAAGGCGAATCACAAATGGAACGGAGATTAATTAAATTCTGGAAGAAAAAGAGGAGAAGACTAATTCGGAAGATACCATCAAATAATGAAAACCACGCGAGATGAAATGTCATTTTCGACCGCTGACTGAAACAGCTGACAGGAAGACACTAGCGACAGGGGAGCGAAGAAAATCAAGCAAACAGAAATCTTTTCTTCTTTTTTAAGGATCCAATCATATTTCTCTATTCGTCAAGAGAATACTGAAATAATCGATAGAATTATAAACTTTACAGCATGGATATTTACAGTGATTGTGAAAAGTAGCTGATACATCTTTGAAAAAATCATTTCAACGTCCTTATATAACTTGAAAATCAATAGAATTTTGACCAAAACTCGAAAATTACAATGATAGACAAAAATAATGAAATAGGATTTGTAAAGTTACTTATACAAATCTGGAATATTTGGCCCAAATTCTGTCATTTTTCAATATGTATAAGGATGTTAAAATGTATCTATCTGATATTATTTGTTCTCACAGTGAATGTATGCACAAGGTCTACTCGGATAGTATCTAACCTTTTAATATCAAGCGAAAATATATCACTTAGATAGTGGCTATAAATTAATCGAGACATTTTCCCTGATTCTGTCTCCGAGACAAAATTTTGACTTTTCTTTGGTTTTGTGACCCAGCCCTTTCCATGACCCTAAATCTCACCCAACACCCCAAGCTGATAATCTGTTGCCAAGTGAATACACCCCACTGATATATGGACAAGCAATGACTCAATGCAGGCAATGTACTCCCGAGTGTAAACTTGACAATCTATAATCGGAACCACGTTCCTCACATTGTGCTATATACAATCATAATGACACTTCAAATTGAAAACAGAAGGGTAATGCTATGTATTGCCGACGTGATAAGAACACATACTACACATTCATTTTGAACTAAAGATGCATAACGAAAAACTCCTCTTGAACCTCACATTTATCCAAAAATCACTTCTTTTTTAAACAGTCTGCAATGAAAGAATCACTATTAGCTGTAGCTGTCGTGTCCCCTTTAATCTCGTCCACGGTCTGATATATATTTGACGAAAACCTATAAGTCACAAAAGAACTAAATATTCTCTGTAGGTGTGTTAAAATTAGTTTGTGTGGTTTAGTCTCCAAATCCATGCAGCAAACATGAAAAATGACTTACTGAGTCAATCTAAACGCAACCGTAACAAAAAACTCAAGTTCATGCAATGGCAGACCATTGCTGATTAATAACCCTACGGGAGAATGTACAGCAAGGTCCTCTATGGATAGTTGGCAAGTTATATTAACGGTGCACCACCGCTTCTCGAGATCTTGAAAATGTTGGAAATGTTTCTAGACAAACCTCGTATATCAGGGTTGGTATGTATCAGCACATTTGCCCTGGTCTCCTTGTCTGATCTTGTAGATATGAAACCTGCTTTGCCGTTCAGAAAGCTTACTGGCTTGCTTCTGGCAAGGTCGTAGGTGTGTAAACCTAATAGAAAGACACGTTTGTCAAACTCCATTCCAAGTCGAAAGCTTGATTTGACTGCAGCTATCAACGCCTATTTTAGAGGAGCAAAATCTTCACGGTTTGTTTGTCCCGTCACCTTAAAGAAAACTGATGAATGAAATAAACGTTTCTTGCTGTAATCTGAAATCACGACCAAGTGATCAGTAGGTGGATATCTTACCAACAGAGGACAAGCAATGAAGTCTTTCATATCTACGAATTTTTATAATATTTTTATTTATCTTATATATGATATGAAAGTTGAAATAATGATCTTGTCAAAATAGGAGTGGAATTTGTACATGCAGCAGACAGGCTTTTTAACTTTCTAAACTGTGATTTATAGGCAAGCATGCCTTATTCACACTTTAAAACTTGTCACAACTCAATTTTTCTGTGCAGTCTGGCATTCGAAGCGCTTTGAATAGTCGATGCCTACGTGGTATTAAAAATTAGTCAGTCTATCAATCTGACTAATTTTTTACCCCCCCCTCTCTCTCTCTATCTATCTATCTATCTATCTCTGTCTCTCTGTCTCTCTGTCTCTGTCTGTCTCTGCTGATGTGTATCTGTGTTGTGGTTATTTACTTGGCTGTTGAGTTCCCCAACCGTGGTTTGAGTACTTCATGAATGTGAAATAGAGCTTTTTTAATGCATATAAGAGTGCTAAACCAGCTTAACTTTGTCTGGTGAATTATTCAAATTTGTGGCAGAATTGTTGATTTCTATGACTATACTGCCTACATTTCGTATGCTCTGTCACTGATATCGAGGACTCTCCCCTGATAATAACACAATTTCCAGAACCAGTATATGTGTGTGTGTGTGTGTGTGTGTGTGTGTGTGTGTGTGTGTGTGTGTGTGTGTGTGCGTGTGTGTGTGTGTGTGCGTGTGTGTGTGTGACTTGTGTCTGGATTACATTCTGGGCAGTAGGACGTTAAGTAAATTGTACGTTAAGCGAACATTGTATTATACTGTACACTGTACAAACCAATTATGGCATACTAGCCCATATTTACATTAGTTGTGATGACCATATAGCTGAAATGATGTACTATTTACGGTAGATAGTTCTACGTAATGCGCACATTTTTAAACAAAATATATATGAGACTATGAATACATAGGATGAGCTACATAGCCTAAACCTGCTTACCTACCACCATAAACTGTTCACAATTACAAATCTTCATTCTGCATTTTTAAGAGAAAATCCTTTAGCAAGTATATTTTTGATATGAGATAAAGAAATGCAGTGATAAAAGCACTACATGTATTTTAGTGCAGTTACATAAGCACAGCAATAAATTGGTAATATATTGGTTAGAACGGTGTAGGCTAGTCTGCATTGAAAAAACTTCACCTTCATTTATAATCGTCCGCTGATATGAATTTCAGTTCATGTGTAGTGTTTCAATTCCGTGCGTTTTGCAATTCTGTATGCAATCATCTTTGTATCCTAATGATACAGAGTCAAATTTTATTTTGTTTAATCAAAAGGATATGATGTTCGATATGTCTTTAACCCGGAAATGATAACCTGAAAATCGATATAAGCATTAATGAGGAAAAAGAAACAAATAAAATGAGGTACGGTACCACGTCGATTGATACAGTTTTCTCACAAAAATGTTGATGGATTAAAGTAAATGAGCTTCGTGAAAGGGCAACAGAAATGTAATAACAAAAAAAAATACCATAAAATATTGTAGGTAAACTAATGCTCTCAAAATAGAAACCTGTCGGCAAACATAGGTTTTGGAGACTCAGAAATTTTAACCATTGACAAAATCGACTACGGATGGAGGCACAAAAGGCAAAATATCTTAGTATCTGTAAAAACCAAGAGACAGTAAAAGCCTTCTTGCCACATTGTTAGGAAGGTGTTTCACATGGTAAATTGTAGTGTTTCACACCCTTGCTCACTTGATATTGGAAACGGCTCACAAAAAAAAGAAATAAAAGAATTGGCAGAGAAAAAACAGAATATCGACAAGACACTACAATCTGCTGTAACCAGGATGATAGATTTCGATATAGTAACAAATCTATACTAATATTTGAGCCTTGTCTTATCCATTCACCTTGTCCGCTAGAACTACGAGGACTATTGATGTAATATTCTGCGTGTAGGCTTACAAGAGGTCAATGGGTCACATGGGTCACGTGGGGTTGACCTGGTAAGTCAGTAGAGCTAATCCCTAGTACTAAATTTTGGAAACGAAAGATTTTTAGAATAAGAGTTTCTCCAATGATAATTCGCACGGATGATACAAAGAATTCTTACAATAACGTTGATTTCTATACAAGTTCCGTCGTTTTTCATCAATAAAAACCTTGTAAATATCGTTATTATTATTATTATCATTAGTAGTAATAGTAGTGTCAACATTATTGTTATTAGTATTATTATCATTATTATTTTAGTAGTAGTAGTAGTAGTAGTAGTAGTAGTAGTAGTAGTAGTAGTAGTAGTAGTAGTGGCAGCACCAGAAGGAGTTGTAGTAGTAAAAAGCTTATGCACGTCAGTATACACGCGCACACACACACACAAACTCACTCACACACACACGGTTAATGTCACGGAGACGTCCTCCATCTCCCTTTTGTCACAGCGATTTTAAACTTGGAGAACATGTTACCAAAAGATCCTTTACTATAACACGTGACTTCATGAAGCGAACCTATATCTTCCCAAATGGAATGAGCATTCTCTTTTTAGATTTTTCTGACATTTTGAATGAATAATTATGTTGAAAAAAAAACATTTCTAGAACGCAAAACAATAAAGTATCAAGTCATAGCCTTTAGATCTAGAAATAATCGATAAAAGAGTACAGTTCTATTTTTTAATTTTTATTTTTCTAAATTCAACACCGGAGATACGGACCGGATCTAATTGAACTGACCAGAACTATCATTTGCACTGGACTAAATCTAACATACACCGTAGATCTGGGAATCTGTGCATTGTGTGATACACATGAGAAAGTTGACGACAGGAACATTATTTTGAAAATTCGGACATTTATTTTAATCAAAAAATATTTGAAAAAAAAGGTTGATTTTGGAGGAAATCTCTGTACTTTAAATCCATAACATCTTGAATTTTTTTTTTTTTTTTTGATATTGAGAAACATCGCTTTTTCATGGGGTTTACAGATGAACTCAATTCGCTGTGTAAGTGATGTTCAACTGGCCAGTCAATCCCCATCCAAGGTTCAATACTTCATGAACTTTTCTCTCGTAACATCTTTGATGAAAATGTTCAACCACGGCGATAACAAAGCATTTACCGCTTATAATCAGCAGATAATCCTGATCGATACTTAATTGTCTCACACTGTTTCTTTTCAGATTGGAAATCTTCATCCTTCTGATTTTTTCAATTTTATTTGTTTCTTAGTTGTTGTTTTTTTTTGTTGTTTGTTTTTCTTTTAATTCCTACTACGAGAACTTACTTTTGTAAGATGATTGAAAAGTATTTACTTGATTTAATGACGGTTTCTTCCATTATAGCGCAATGCATTAAACCACAGTTGAAACGTGGTAGGATCAGGGATCCCAAGTTATTTATCAACTCAGCAGTAGATAGATATAGCTAGAAATTATCTACGTTTAGCTCCAAAATACATTGATCGCAACAGAGTTAGAACGCCATGTTGGGTCCTGGGCCCCAACCAACATGTTGTAACGGGTTATTGAACTTGGCAGTAAAAGTAGGCTACAACCTCCCCCATCACACGCAAATACACAAAAATAACACCTACAATTATTCTGAATATAACTAAGGTATTATGGGTTGAATGCAATTCAAATTTTTTTCATCCATTTTAATACCACCAGATTAATCTTATTCCAACTTTAAACCATATTTGCCTATGCATGAATATGCATTCAGGCATGATTCTATAGATGCGTATATCCAAGTTCATATTAAACGAAGATATCTTTCTTTTTTTTACTTCGATAATTTAAAGAGTTATCTACTGTCCGTTATAAATAATATTAGATTTGTCAATTCATATTCAGATGTTTTTTTTTATTGATTCTATTATTTTTAAAATGAATGATTATTTTGTTGTTAGAGGGCTTCCGTATAAGCAACTTTTTTTTTCTCTGAGCTTTTTTTGTCAATTTTCTTTCGAATCATCCTTGCCTCCCTTTCCTATTGCATATCAATCATTTTGCATCTTACGATACAATTCTCCATAAAAGGAGGAGACACTCTCGAATACTGTTTATACATTGTTCAGATCCATTTACAACAGTAATTTAATTTACATAATGTTTTGGTTCGTTTCCAGGAGGTTTGAACGTACTTTTATTGCAAATGTGCAGATTTTACGACAGTTTTCCAGTCGTCATGATTTTTTTTTCTATTATTTATAAGTTGCCAAATGAATTCAGTGCTCCGTGCGCCAATATTATCAGTCTGTACAGTAGACATATGTAAACCAATTTGTACAGAAAACATATTACTAGGTGTATACAGTTAGCAATTGTAGACCAATTTTACAGAAAACATATTTATATGTGTGTACTGTAGGCATTTGTAGACCAAATTGTACAGAAAACATTTATATGAGTGTACAGAGGGCATTTGTAGACCAAAGTGTACAGAAAAAATTTATATGGGTGTACAGTACAGTAGGCATTTGTAGACCAAAGTGTACAGAAAACATTTATATGAGTGTACAGTGGGCATTTGTAGACCAAAGTGTACAGAAAACATTTATATGGGTGTACAGTACAGTAGGCATTTGTAGACCAAAGTGTACAGAAAACATTTATATGAGTGTACAGTGGGCATTTGTAGACCAAAGTGTACAGAAAACATTTATATGGGTGTACAGTACAGTAGGCATTTGTAGACTAAATTGTACATGAAACATCATCTAAGTTTTAGCACGAAGGCATAAGTATAGGCATACAATGCAGTTCTTATTCGCAATTCACAACTTTGCAATTTTGATTTGCAGCTGAGTGTTTCTTACCGGAGAAAATGGTTGGTCCTCCACCACAAATCATTTGAGTCATCTGTTTTTTTTTGTTTTTTGCCTGGTATCGTAAATATCCAGATAAAAACAAATTGATCACTTAAACAGATGGATACATACAAATCTAATTATTGTTTTATGTATTAAATGAATATACCTAATTTAGAGTTCAGGACTCACGTGTTTTTATGTTCAAAAGACACAAAAAAACTCAAGCTGGTGAATCTGAACAACTTTTTTCTTTCAAACTGTCTATGACGGCAACTTTTCACCATTAACTAACCTCGTTGCGCTCTTTTCAATCTTGGCTACAGTCTGAAATTGCTCTGTAGAAAGTTTGAAGTCTCAGGAAGCCAAATTCGGACTGTAAATTGACTGACAGACCTAGGTGAAATGATATATCCCCCCCAGAATAATCCTGCATGAAACGTGAAGAATACGCAGCCACATTCATTGTGGATACAGAGGTCACATAGTTCATAAGAGCATTCAATGTCGTCTACACTGTTGACTGAGTCAAACAACAGAATGCACTGTATGGTCTGTTCTGATTGGTTGCCAAATCACATCAAGGCTGGTTTTCAAGACATTCAAAAGGACTTGATGCATACCAGACAGACTTAAAAGAGTTTTGATTATGTGCACAGATGTTTACAATGTAAGTTATGCTGGAAGGGCAAGTACCTACTAGATAATGGAAATTGACCGGCAATACTCAGACCGGAGAGTAATTGGACACAGTTGGTACTGTAAACAACCAGGGGCATATGTGCCAGAAACAAAGCTTGAGGTAATGTCTACAAGCAGAGAAATTCATCGATACAAAAACAATGGATGCATAGAATCATAGAGTAAAGTGTAAATACAAAGACAAGCAAATAGACGACTCAGGTGCTTGATAATCCATCAATATATCCTTTTATTCCGCCTTGCTTGAACGGGATCAGATAAGATATAACGTGTGTCTGTCCAGGTTGAACCAAAAGCAGATTATTGTTATTATTATATACTTTTCTTAGATGTTCCTAATCCATTGTGTTTGCATTGGAACCGGAAAATCAAATTTGGTTAGAATAAACAGAGAGAGAGAGAAAGAGAGAAAGAGAGAGAGAGAGAAAGAGAGAGAGAGAGAGCAAATATTTTCAAACGAAAAACAGAATGTCACTTCGACTCTGGGGTATCATGTTTTGAGACGATTATCCCAAAAGATTTGATATCGACTGACTTGTGACTTGATCCACTTCACCCGCTTTAAGCAGATGTTAAAATAATCTAAATAAGAAAAGATTTATCTTTCACAGTGTATTTTTCATTTCTCCCTCTCCCTTTCTCTCTCTCTCTCCCTCCCTCTGTACCTCTCCCTCAGAACTATCCATGCAACGTGCTTAGGCCATATTATCTATAATCACATGCATTATAAATAAACTGAACCTCATATGGATTCTCTGCTCCCCAATCCGATCCATGTCTCGAATGACAAGGTCGAAAAAGATCAAAGTACAAAAAATCTCAATAAAATTCTATACAACTTGGATATTCGAATTTAATCGACTATAATCAATTCACTATTTCTACATATATGATTTCATGTATTTATTTTTGCCATTGCTTCAACTAAATTTTGAGCGACATTTGAATGTGTCTTTTGTTTTTGTTTTCAAACACTTTAGCAGATAATGTTTTTAGCAGATGCTTATAAAAGAGGCATATCAATTTTCCATGCAAAAGAAGCTATAACTAGAATATGTAATGGCCATTCGAAACAAATTATTCACATGATACCAAAGCATTGCTCTAGGGATATTATTATCGAAGGGTGTTTTGCCAACAATTACTATCATCATTGAGTACCTCAGTTATTGTCATGTGCCGTGCAAAATTAAGTTTACCTACAAGTAACAGGGCAGTTATAAGTTTGCAGTAAAAATCCTTTGGGCCTTGTGCAAATGTTAATAGTGAGATTTGCTTGTTTCAGTTATGACCTACATATTTAGTCAGCTCTGGCTCTTGACCGAGAGACTTGCGCATTTCAAACAACTACTGCCAGCAGTCGATTTCTCAGTCCAGCGAAAAGCCAAGATTTCGAATCTAAATATCGTCGGTAGATAGACCTACGCCATGAGAAAAATTTGCCAAATTCACCGGCTGCCTAAATGTGCACCCATTAACACCCTTTTCTTTCTATTCTATATTAGTGAATATCACTAAGGAAATTCTAATTTACACACGCAGATGATGAGTCGGGGCTTCTCGATAACATAGACTAGTGCTTCTTATTCTATATCTATGTCATTCGCTCACAGGTCTTTATCACGAAATCCTATCCACCAACAACTAAATTCCCTTATTTTGATCATTTTTATCCTATCATCATTTGTAGATAATTTCATGCCAATCCATTTCGTACCATGAATCAGAAAAAATAGACAGACTGATTCGTTGAATATCTAATTCATTCAAGTTTTTGAAAATTGATATTGAAAATTTGAATGACAAAAAAATTATTGGAAATGAATTGGATTTTTTCTTCTTTTTTTGAAGTTAGTGTATCCTTGCATCGTCATCGAGCGTCTTTTCAATATCTGTTCAGTCTGGAATTTTCATTTCTTCTCGGCGTATTACGTTGTTGGTATTTGCTTTCGGTGAGTCCTTGTCTATTTGGGCTTTTTTCCGTATTTTTCTCTTGAATGCCTAACATTGAATATGTTGGAGTCTGATGTCTCTTATTCTCTAGGTCTCTGTTAGACCGGTTTTCGGAATTCAAAAAACTCGTAATTGTGATAATTGATAATTAACCAATAAAGACGATGCTATCTATCTTCCTTAGAATTGAAAATTATTGAGAACGCATTTTCTCAAGTGTATTTTTTTATCACCAGAGAACGACTTTCATGAAAATAGAAAAAAAAAAAAAGATAATAAAATTGAGTCATTCACTCTTCTTGTTTCATTCACACCTCATTCATTCATCCGTTTAGTTTCATTCACACCAGATAATTTCAGTCGCTTTTGGATGAATCATTGTCTAATCACCAGTATAAGAAGCACCGAAGTTGACAAAGTGCAGCCAGAAGTGGCGTGTTGCAAGCTTGGGATCGCCACCCGGGACAACGAGCTTCCTGCAAAACTGCCGACAATGATCTGTGGGCGAGATCACATCATCAGTAATTGCACGATAATGACCTCTGCCAAATATTCACTCGTGCGCATGGCAAGTCATTCTTATTGCTAACAGCCCTGCCAGAAGCGAAGACAATGTATTGTATCATGTCTGACCAACAACGAAATAACCAAATCAATCAAAACAGACACTATTATCATTATTTATGGTTCTTGCATTTGCATGCTCACACGTAATCCCTGGTTGTTATGGGTTCCACGTAAAATTACTGCAAGAAACATCGGTTAACGTTGAAACCAGCGGATCCCAATCTGTGAGTTGTAGACCAATAGTATATCACAATCGTCTTCTGGGTGTATCGCTTGATTTTTTTGATTTTTTTAAAATACAAATATGTATTTTGATCATTGAACGTCTCCCCTCAGTTATTATGGCTGTCTCACTCGCGCTACAGAGTTGCCAATCTAGTAGTTTTATTATTAGATTTTGTGAGAACTCAAATTCTTTAACGACGGATAAGAGTAAGAAAACATAATGAAAACGTATATCAGTATCTTGATATGAAAATTTCGAGAATTATAAGGTCTGCGTGCCATTCACGTTGCTATCATACGATAAAGCTTGAAAGCCAATGGTTTGAACACTTTCTTCTTTTACTTAACACAGGATATAATG
This sequence comes from Thysanoteuthis rhombus, assembly GCA_963457665.1. Classification (NCBI taxonomy): domain Eukaryota; kingdom Metazoa; phylum Mollusca; class Cephalopoda; order Oegopsida; family Thysanoteuthidae; genus Thysanoteuthis; species Thysanoteuthis major. The sequence goes on along the minus strand of OY735211.1, from coordinate 27,900,579 downwards.
AGTTGTTGAAGAATGGATTTTTCACGAGAATCACAAACGAAAAAAATTCTACCTTGACCCTGGAGGTCCTTGAATATATTTCTCTTGACGGAATCGAGTTGGGTTAATGCTCTTCTTTCTGTTTTGTTGGATTCAAAATAGTCCTTGTCGAAAATTGCTGGGACCCGTGTACACAGTCACTCCCTAATGCAACAGTAAACAATTAGCAAGCTTGAATGACGCATTGGAACAATTTTTTTTCATGAACAAAAATGTCCATTATTGGTTCAAGTGTATGACAAAACTCGTCCTCAAATTGCAAAGGCTGCGCAGCGAAAGATTGTGAAATTCGGATGGAAAGCGCAATTCATGTGCAGCGTATTTCCCAGACTTTTCAAATTCAGACTAACGCACCATATGACCCTCATTGTCTGGTAGACGCTTCCTACAGTTTAACAAACTGGTCGAGTTAGTCATTAAATGGAATCCAGAATTGAGGCCATAGAAAGCCAGAGAAATGATTCCGATCAGTAACTAATGACGTTATGAATTGATATAAGTAAAAGATTTTGTTAGAATCTTTGGAATAGGGTACGGAAAAAACATATACTGTTTGTACTCCAACACTAACAGCATTTGAACACATCAAATGTACGAAAAGTTTCGGTCATTTCTTAGTGTCGCCCTCTGCCTTTACCGGTACTCAATCAATTTCCTTGTATAGTTTAAACTATTGCCGGTTTGAACAAACTAAATGTTAATGATGGTAGAGGAAATAATTTGGTGATTCATCCCTGGTTATGGTATTTCTTTATTAAAAACTCGTTTGATATCCGATCCGTGAGTTATTCCCAGACCACGAGAAAAACAGGGGTCGTCAATGATCAAGAAGGAATACAAGGATTACGTACTGAATAGAGCTCTTTTATGTATAATGCAACTGCATTACTAAGGATAAATGCTTTTAAATTAAAGAAGACATTGATTATCAGTGGCCAGGAATGAAACCAAGTATTACTGATTAGATAGATTTATAGTATAGAGGAGAGAGTAATATGTGATATATACACTGCACTGTTAATAAATTTAAGATGTAATTTCAAAGGTTATGATATTACGGTGAGGAAAGTGTTGTAATTTATTAACTATATTATTGGATGGTAAATAATCTTACGGTAGATCGTCTTATTGGGCCGGTGAATTAGATTAAGAGATACTGTCAATTATTCCATGCTCTTTAGACCAAAGCTTGGACGGATTTATGCCTTCCCAAAGGGCATTATTGCAAAGTGTACACAAACTGTCCAAGTTAGAGTTTGAACTCGTCTCGCTTGAGCCCATTCTCCGCACCGTTATCGACTCAGCCACCACTTTTTAAGTCTAGTTGGAGACATGTTCACAGGTATAAGCCACGAATGGTCTAATGGTAAAGGTTTCAAAAACTATTCCTGAGTTTTCCTAATAGTTACTTTTTATTTCCTTCCTCCTAACAGTTCTCACTTACTCTCTCCTATTATTATTATTATCACAGCTAATAAATCTTTACCGCCTACAAAGCCCCATCATATTCAATCGTTTCCTTAATGGATTCTGCGATTAGTTCCAACTGCGCATGCCAGTTCCGCCGTCCAGATTTTAAATATATATAAGAGAAGAGATAACTAAGCGAAACTTTTCGCCCAATGTCCCGTATCGACGCAGCCAAGATAGCATTGTAAAAATTCCCGAAAGAGAAGCCAGGCGAAAGAAACTACGCGAATCGCCGGACATCACCAGATACAAACCCTTCCACCAGTCAATCCAACCGTCCAACCCTCTAACAATTGAATACTGGTAAGTGTGAATTTCCTTTTCCCTTGGCTTGGCACTCTATTCGGACACCATTGCACCAGCGTTCGATGCGATAATGGGGCAAGGGAGGCGAACCTTGGCCTGCTTGAAAGAGATTGAAAAGTCAAAGAATTTACGAAATGAAATTACCGAACGACTTGGCAACTTTCTGAGAAAGAATTGTCCGGCTAAAGTTATGGGCGTATGAGTGCCCGGAATCTGTCGATGTTTAACTGAGTGAAAACGTTCTTGTTGGTTTCACACTGAGATAAGCCTGAGTATTAGGAACTCGGATAGATAAATCTGATCAGGATGTGATAGACCGACACATACATTTATACATAAATAGATAAACAGATAGATGTGAACAAGCTGGATAGGAATACATTGAAATATGCAGATACATATATACATAAATACATACATACAGGGACAGAACTCTGATTTATGAACAAGTAGATGAAAAGCATTAGCTCCATGAAAACTATTTCAAATAAGTGTTTCTCTCTTCTTTTGGAGCCTTAATAATGTGGCATCATATCGTACATTGAACAACTATAATCACACGTTAAGCAACGTTTCTATTATGAAAATTTTATTACTGTGTTTGTCTCTGCACTTTTCTGTCTTTGATCTTAGGCCGAGGGCCGAGGATCGACCTTTTCATCCTTTACATTGCAAACGGATATTCTGATAATGGGAAGAAGTGCAGATCCATTTGTATTAGGTATCTCAATAACCATAGGGTTGAAATTATCAAGTTGCATTCAGTGAATTAAAAAGTTAGGTCCTTATATGAGGAGACTTCTGCAAAACTAAGTCAACACACTAGATACACACACGCACACAAAAACATATACACTCACACAATAACAGCAGTCGAACATCTACTCCAGTTTGCAAGAGACTGGTAGCACTGTGATTGGCCCACGGTCGGTGTCTCAGCCAATCAGCGCGCTACATTTTCCTGTCTCCGCCCTCCACCACAATGTGTTTACTTTATGCTCCGTTTCTTTGATTTTGGTGGGTTTTTTTTCTTTTCCTATGAATTTGAAAAGGAAAAGAAGGTATTTTAGTACCTCGCATCAAATACCCTTGGCTGTTACGACACCGGATAATCGTGAATAAAAGGTTCAATTGTGGGTTCTGTTGGACGTTGTGTGATATTATTATTATTAATCACAATATTTTTTAATGGTCAGTTTAGTCTTGCTTTAAAGCTTTGATACTCAGCCCTTGATTCTGATATATTTCCCACAAATTCTCATAGCGTGAATAAGCTTGTGTGTTTTCATTTTTTGAAAGGAAACGGGAGATCTCATTTTAATGCGTATTACTTACTAAGTATTTGTGATACGGGCATCAGAATCAAAATCCAGATTGAATCTCTAAAAATAAGGAAAATATCACCAGCTAAAATGCATCAAACTTGGAAGGCATTTATTTCAACTTTTTAAAAATGGCTCATTGGTTGCCTTTTTTTTCTATTTATGCGTTGACCGCCATATATTACAAAATCACATGCTTATTCAGTCTATTCTTACTTAATTGGAAGTAATCAAAAACATGACCTCATGGTGCAGGGAAGACCGATGAATTTGAGATAACCAAAAAGGTAGAACATCATTCATTTGAATATCACAAATATACAAACGAAACTGTAATGAAAATTGAAATCAATAATATTTTTTAATTGAATATATATATATATATATATATATATATATATATATATATATATATATATACGTGTATGTGTGTGCACACATATCTGTGTGTTCGTGTTGTGTATATACTTAGAATCATACATCATCATCATCATCAGTCTTTCAACGTCCGTTGTTGAACATAGACCTTCCCCAAGATCCGCCATATTTCACTATCATGGGTGTGACGGAGCCAGTATTTTCTGAATTTGTCTAGGTCTTTACATCTTGTATTTTGTCGGCCTTGGTTTTGTATGTGGTCCCTGGGGATCCCTGTCGTGAGATGTTACCCAAATAAACAAAGTAGACAAGAGAAGCGACTGCAGAATGGTAACTTACACGACTGCAATTAACTTTAAAACTGATTGAATTGAAATTATTCTGAAGAAGGAAATACAACTGAAATGAAGTTAGGAAAATCTGTTCTCTATCACTACGTGATAGAGAACAGATTTCAGGCTTTGTGGAATAGCGATAGTGACGTAGATGAAAATAGTAATAACCTGATGAATAGAATTAAGGAAGCAGCAAAGATTGTGGGCAATACAAACGTAAATGACAACCAAAAGCTCGCACACCTAGAGTGATTCTTTGCTCAAGATCTTTTTTGGGGGATGTCATCGAGATTTCTAGGTAGATGATGTAGTGGTTTACTTTCTTCAGCTCTGCGTTTTAAATTTTGATTTGTTTGTTCAGAAACGCAATTTGTTTTACTGAATTAGCGAATATCAACTTTCCTCCTTTCTTCATTCAGTTCGATGAGCAATATTTGGAGATCATCAATGTTCTCAGCAAACAAAACGCTGAAGACGGCCATTTTGAGATCACTTCGGCATCATGCTAACAAGAAATAACTAGACAATACTTAGAAAATGTGTTACTTCAAAAAAACAGAATTACTGCAAATTGATGAGGCGTGGATACTAGTGACATCCCAGATATAGCAGAAGACGAAGTAGCTTTTGTACTACAAAATATGAAACTCGGAAAATATCGAGGAGATTGACGAATACATTCACTCAGGACGTATAATAGAGTTACAGAAAGACCATGGAAGCGAAATAGAATGACTCATATGAATTGGCTGGAAATCATTTGATGTTCAATTAGTTAGGAACATAAATATTTCGCTATGTTCTTACATAATTGCGATGTGCCATTAAAACAATTTGACCATGAACAAGAACAATTGGCAGAAAATTTGAATAGCCAAACTTTGTCCGTGGCTTTAATAACACATACACCAAAACATACACATATATATATATATATATATATATATATATATATATATATATATATATAGATAGATATATAGATAGATAGATAGATATAGATATAGATATATAGATATATATACACACATGCTTTTGTGTAAATTAGCATGCACGAATAGACATTGTAATCCCGAATAAATCATGTCCTGAGTGAACTATTCTTGCAAACCAGTGGTGGGTTTCTTTTGGGGTTCCAGTTACATTACATTGTACAAAGTCTTATACATTATGGCGAATATAATCATATGAGCGTATGTTTCGATGTGTGCGTGTGTGAGTGCGTGTGTATGTGTGTATGTGTGTATTCCTGTATCACCATATTGACAGTATATTTCGAAATACAGAGTATGAACATCATGCACATAGCCCTAAGAATACTCACAAAGAGTACATAAAGTACTCGATATATTCCATTGTCCATTATAACATATTTGTAAGTATTACAAGATGTAAAAATCCAGAAAGAAATTAGAACAAAAATTAGAAAAATATCCACAGAATATATTAATCTTTAGTCCAAACTCTGTCAAAATAAGCATTTTGTAATGTATAGGATACTTTTTGCACAAACTGTATAAAAAAATTAAAAAAAAAAAATTGTGCACTTACACATACAGGCCTGTACGGAAAAAAAAACAAATATGAGAAAATATGTGTATATTCACTCCTGGACAGAGACCTCTCCGTTTCTTTTCATGACATGACGCGTTCATATGTATACACAGACATATATATATATATATATATATATATATATATATATATAGAGAGAGAGAGAGAGAGAGAGAGAGAGAGAGAGAGAGAGAGAGAGACACACACACACACACACACATATATATATATTAATATATATATATACATATATACAGAGAGACACGCACACACGCACGCACATATACATATTAATAATATATATATATATATATATAGAGAGAGAGAGAGAGAGAGAGAGAAAGAGACAGACAGACAGACAGAGAGAGAGAGAGGGGGGAGAGAGACAGACAAACAGATAGACAGACATACACACTCACAGAGAACAAGCGAGGGAGAAAGAGAGAATGTCCGAAATCTTCCTTTACAACTTTGTTCTGAAGAGAAAATTTATTAAAAGCAATAAAATTCCCAAGCAAGGAAATTTAGACACATAAAACCGAAAAGTTTTACTCTTAAAGCGACAAACATTTAATATAAGCTCTATAAGTGATGTGAATAATACAAAAGCGACCATCCAAATACTGGAACATAACTACGCGTGTTTCTTTAAATATACTCGATCCCTGACGGATCACCCAATAAATAAACCCCAGAGTGTGTTGTTGAGTGACCTCCGCTGCCAATTCATTTTTCTTCTCTCTCTTTTTTCTTTATTCGGCCATCTTGCCGTTCTTTCTTTTGTTCTTGATTCCTTCCATCTCTGGTCCGAAAGCTTTACTTCACACCCTTCCTTTTCCGATTTGTATGTTTTTCTTCATGACATTTTTCAGTATATGTCCTTCGTTCTCATTCCAGCTTCTTTTTTTCTTTCTGTCTTATTTCCTCATTCATTTCCCTTTCACGGGTTGGGGGTTATTTTGTTCTCTTTCAAATGTGTGGCTTTGTACATCTACCAATATCACAATCTGAAATGTCTTACTCGGGTCATTCGTCAGTTATGTATAAGTTAGCGCACATGACAAGTGCCCACCGAGCCATTTAAAAAATAAATCGAGAAGTACGTTGTTTTTAGAGGTGCAACGTTCAGTTTTCTTCTCATTTTGGAGCTTGGACACTCCCTGAAATCATAATGCAATGTGTTCAAGCTTTAAAAGAATGAGCATGGTAACTCAAAAATATCAACGTGAATGTCAACTGTTTGAAAATGGTTCGTTGGGTACTCATCATGCGCAGCCATTTATGCATTCCATGAAACTTGGTATACAGGAGTGTCGTCGTTTGCTTCAGGATAATCGCTTTTGTATTTCCCAAAATTGTTCTCTTTCTATCTTAGTTTCTTTATTCTTATGATTCTTTTTCTATTCTCTCTTCTCCCGCCCCTTGGTTTCTTTCTTTTTCTTTCCTTCTCCCTCCCTTTATTTTCTTTGTTCCTTATTTTTCTTTGGTTTTGTCTATCTTTCATCCCTTCTTCCATTCTTTCTTTCTCAAGTGTTATTTTTTTCTATAGTTTTTGTCCACTTTTTTTTCTTTTTTTTCCCTTCGGTTTACTTCGTTTACTCTTTCTTTGTTTGTATTCATTAGATTCCCTTCGTCTCTCTCTCTCTCTCTCTCTCTCTCTCCCTCTCTCTCTCTCTCTCTCTCTCTCTCTCTCTCTCTCTCTCTCTCTATCTATCTATCTCTCTCTCACTTTCTGTATTTTCTTTCTTTCTCTCTTTGTATCTTTTGATCTTTCTTTCTCTTTTCTCCCTTCCTTCTTTTCTTTCCTTTCTCTGTAGTTTCTTCCATCGTCTTTTTATCTTTCTTTTTCTCAATATTCTTTTCTTTCCTTTCTTTCTCTCTTTCTTCCTTTTCTTCTTATTTATTTTCATTTCTTCCTAATACCCCTTGACATCTTTCCTGACATTCTCCTCACTATTCCTCTTGTTTATGAGATACGTTTCTTAAACTGTATTTTTGAAACGAATATTAACAATTGTGATTTTAAAGAGAAAATTTGTTAAGAGCAATAAAATTCACCAACCAACGAAATTCAGACTCATAAAAGAGAGGTTTTTATTCAGAAAACGACAAACGTTTGTTGTAAGCCCCATAAATTATGTGAGAAATGCCCAGCGATCATTTAGAGGCTGACAGAAACTCTTGAGAATATCCAGATTTATCAAATATACTCAATCCCTGTTAAATCAACTAAGTAAGAATTTGTGATTTAACATTTTCCTATTTGACGTATATCGTCTTAAATCTATTAATTTTGCCTTGTCCTGTATTAAAATAAGCGAAGTATATATTATTAAAAAAAAGGTCTGGTTGATCATTTAATAAAAACTGTCACGTGACGAACTTCTATTGGCAGCATGCCGAGTTGAGATGATCAAATAAAAAAATTGGGAAAAGTGTGATCATGAATAAGTTACTTCTCTTGCCTTTTTGAGCAGTAATCACTAAAATAACTAGAGTGAACACAGTTAGACAAAACTACTGGACCAATTTAACTTATACTTACATTCTAGATTGCACTTTTTTTCAAAGCTTATTTTAGTAGAGATTTTTGATCGAAATGAAAAAACTTTTTTTTTTAAAATATGATAAGGAGTAAATTTCTATAGGCTCGGCCTTCTAGCATTATTGATGTCGCTTGTACGCGCGATACAAAGATAAATAATCAGCAAGATAGACCAACTTAAAAACTCAAGAAATCTATGTCGATGTTGACAATGTTTTGACTGACGGTATCTAGCAAAATAGTATACAAGTTCGGGATGCACTTTTTCAGTCAATATGATCCTAAAATTAAGATAGAATATTCATGATATCGCTTGCACCGTAACAAATATCATTGAGATGCTGGAAGGATTCAAAATGGCAAGATAACAAGTGGATTCCCAAAATCCAGTTGTAAATTGAAGATAACTCCAGTTAGCATCAAAATGTATTATCCCCCAACCCTTGAAAAGCAAACATAGTGATCGCTTTGAATAAATTTTATCATTAAATTGTTTTTATTTGAGCGTCATTTTCAACATTGATTTGGCGAGTATGTGACACGTTAAAGATCTTTTTTTTAACAAAAGAGTTTTTCTTTTTTTTGTTCCGCATTTTTGAGGCGGCGGATAATCATTAATTTATTTTAAGGCTACCAAGAGTTATTTCCCTTTTACCACCACATTCTGGGAAGAGACCGAAATACAAAATAAGACTTACTGTGTCTAGTGTTTATCGAGTATCCACTGTTTTTCACATCACCGTGTTTTCTCAGACTAAACTCAACCCTGTTTAGCGTGTGTTGGAATAACTGCCTGGGGCCGATTGAATCTCGTGCTTCCAGCACTTAAAGCAGTAAAAGAATTTGAATAAATAATGGTCATGACTTATTTTAAAATGTCTAACACATAACACAGCACAAATGAGAGATCTACCTGTTTCTTTGAGAATGCATGACAAGCACTCAAACTGGAAGCGTTTTTTGAATGCAGTCTTCCTTCAAACGGAAAACAAGTTTTTTCACTTTAATGAATAAGGAGCACCTACATATTTTAGAGTAAATACACAAGGAAAAATATCATTGATAAAGTTTGCTTTGTTGAAATTGTATCACGAACAATGCAAGTATACAGAATTAACAAAAGAAAAGGACTAGAATCAATTGTGTGTATATATATATTAAGGTGAGTATGCGACTTTCTTCCGTCTTATTGTGTTCTCCCGGAATACACACATATAGACAGAGAGATAGATATAAACATACACAGAGACATATTCTCCATGTGATTCAAATATGAGTTTCAAATGGTACAACACATTCATAAACATGAACATATAGAGAGAAGGGGAGAGAAATTGATAGATATTTAAATATTAAGATACAGATGTGTGTGTATGTGTATATATATATATATATATATATATATATATATATAATTGTGTCATCCACAGACAGCTGTTTCGATGCATTACATCTCTTCAATGTGGCTATAAACTTTCCATTATCCCATCCAGAAATGAAACCTTCACTTCAGACCCGCAGTCCGATACCCTACCACTAGACTACGGAACTGAATAGTCAGTAAGGCTAAATTCAAGAGATGTATTCATTTACACAGAAATCCCTCATCCATCAGTGCTCTACTCCTATGGAAGAACATCATATATATATATATATATATATATATATATATATATATATATATATATATATATATATATATATATATATATATATATATATATATATATATATATATATATATATATATATATATATATATATATATATATATATATATATATATATATATATATATATATATATATATATATATATATATATATATATATATATATATATATATATATATATATATATATATATATATATATATATATATATCACAATCTTGCTGTTACTGAACAGGTTCATCATTCTGATCAACTAACCATTGTTTTATTCTGTTTTAACTTCTTTTATGGAAAACTTGGGTATTTTCTTTTTTTCAAAAAATGCATTTCAAAGTGTTGTCTTTCCCTCTGTATGGATGTTGGGATCAGTGACGTTTGGATTCCGGATGTACTGTGGAACGGTATCAGTATGTCTTCATTCATACCCACACTATCTAATACAATAACAAAACTTTACTCACCCACCACCTTGAAAAACAAACATTACCACTCACTCAGTACCCCTGAAGATAACGTAGCCCCATGAACAAACCATCCAACCGAAACACCGTTCCTACTTGACACTCAACCAAATATCATACTTCCATCTAAAACCCAATCAAACAATGGCTGGACCAAATACAACGTGACCAACCCAAGCACTTATACACGGAAACAGAAAAAGAACGATAAAAAAAAATACCCCATGAAAACAACACCCTAGTTGTATTTTAGGGCAAGTTTTTCAAATATTGAGCATTTTCACTTCAGATAAAGCAGCCCCGTCAAAACAAGGAACATTATATATATATATATATATATATATATATATATATATATATATATATATATATATATATATATATGTGTGTGTGTGTGTGTGTGTGTGTGTGTGTGCATTTGCGTAGTGGGCCACAACTTCATACTCAGACGAATATTTCCAAATGTCAGGCAAAATCTACCTATCAATTTATCTAATGTTTTGATTAATTGAATATGCATTTAGCTTAATCAAAAGTTATACTAATGGTTATCTTGGCAAAATTGCTTTGAAAAAAGTTAAAATCATCAATACAGATCGTTCAACTCAAAGTTTCTGCATAATTCTGAACCCATAACGGATTTCATTGTTCTTTTCAGGAATGTTATTGTATTCTTCGTCGAAGGTGTTATCGTTTTGGCAATTTTTGTACCAAACATCAACTGAACATCAAAAAGATTTACTAGGTGTTTCATTCTGGTTGCCGAGGTGGAAGTTTGATTTCTTGCTCCGTATCAAATTGCCTTCAAACACATGCCTTGTCAAACATCCACGTACATTTTCAATCATATTGAGATTGAGGCTGTTGATCGTGTTCAGATAGTTGTCAACAATACTCCCATCATATCCAAGATCAACCCAAAGTGTTTTGCCATAAGAGTCTGATAACCTCTTTCCTATCTTGTTCAAATATCTTCTTGTGTCTAGCACATCTGCTCTTGATCCAATGATAATTTGGATCATGCAAAAAATGTTCACGACCGTCCGAATTTGATGAGTTTGTCCAACGTTGTGATAATCTCTGATTCCAAAGTTGAATCTTACCACGTTCCTATGCTGTGTAGACTTGACATCAGTAAACGATAAATTCAACTTTGAACATGTTAGATCGGATCAACTGTCAATGAGTTAAAATTCAGTGGCAATGCAAATAACAAATGATTAAAATTCCAATAAAACTATTCAACTCATGAGTGCAGCTCAAATTTCTATCATTTGACGGGTTTTTTTAAATGGCCAACTCGAAAATTCTGAAATGGCAATAAATCATTCTGCTGAGCCTCAAGGGGAGTAATATGATAATACAGAACTTTGGGACACACATTTTAAGCAGATGCACGCTGCCTGCAGAGGTGTGCTACCCCTTCAGAAGAGTAAGCTGCTCATTCGCTTCGAGCGCATATTCAAGACACCGGCTAAATCAGATGTTTGAGCTGGCTGTAGAGGGCTGCTTTTCCTCTGAGTAGTGATTGGACAATACGGCAATTTGAGACAGACCATCAGAGCAGATACACGTTAACAGTAGGGGTCTGCTTTGTCTATTCTGGAAAATAAAGTGATGCCAATTCCACTCAACGTCGACCTGCTGGCAATTGAGTGTGTTTGATATTATGTCATAGTATCTTGGCAACTCCCTGATTACATGATCTCTACTTTCATTCCATTTATCAAGTTTCAACTTAGTATAAACTCCAACTTTTTCAACCCAACTGTCCAAATCATGCCAGACATGACAGTTCTCTTTCACCCCCCTTCTAACATATGTTGTTCCCCCTTGAGCCAAACACCTCCGACCTTTTTATTTTTCTCCTTTTCCCCCCATTTCACATACTATGTTGGAAAAACAACTTGAAGTTTTTTTGTTGTTTTTTTTTGCAGTCACATTAAACGAACTTAGGTATATTGGCAACTAATCAAATACGGCAAGTTGTGGTAATAATAATAATACTAAATTGATATCACTACTATCAAAACTACTACTACTGCTAGTAATAATAAATGAGAATCTATAAAACGTTTGTAATATGAATGTTTACCGCAAGCACACATTACTTAGACTTGAGAATCAGTCACAGTTGAGAATATTCCGCCAGACCTGTGCTTTTCCTTATATCTTTAGGCCCAGACTGTCTTGATGCCCTCTTTATCACCCTCAGTAGCACCATGTCGATTTAAACATGGTCCATCTTCTGGCATTTACATAAAATATTTTGCGAAGTCAAAGTTAAAAAAAAAAAAAAGTGACGATAAAAGTAGTCAGGTCACAAATATCATCACCAACCTAATCACAGAAAACACTACATGAAAACCACCCATGGGAAAAAGCTGGCTTTAGAGGAAGCTACTCGGCCCTGGACCACCTGTATTCGATAAATCAGTCAGGTGAAAGAAAAAGCAGCAGAATACAAGATGCCACTCGTTGTAGAATATATCGACCCAAAAAATGCCTTCCACTGTTTGGAAATTCCTTTGGTCATAGAGGCTATCACTGTAAAAGGTGTACACCCTATGTACGTCAGAGAACAGCAACATCTCTTCATTAAGCTACATAAAGACCTGGAGCCCTCTCAACTCAAAAAGTGATTAGACAAGGTGATACCAGCTCACTGAAACTCATCACAGCCTACCTAGAGATGATTTTCTGAAATTCAGGCTGGGAAAATAAGGGAATCAAAATAGACAGCGAATATCTGAGCAATCTCATATTTCCAGACAACGTAATCCTTTTCGCAGCGAACCTACACGAACTCCAACTAATGCTTGATCAACTAAATTAGGAAAGCGAAGAAATCGGCCATGATTTGCTGCAGACAAAAATCATGTGCAACTATCACGTCAGAAATAAGAATGCAGCGATTCAAACTGAAGGCACAGAACTGGAAAAAAATAGACCACTACATCTACCTAGGACAACGAATCTCCATGAAACCCTCAAAATAAGAGAAAAATCAGGCAAAGAATCACTCTAGGATGGAAAGCCTTTGGCAGAGCAAGCTCAACTTTCAAAAGAAGATCCTATTAATCCTCAAAACAAGGGTATGCAACCAATAATCCTCCTGATAGTCACCTATGGAGCTGAAACATGGAACCTAATCAAGAGACAGGCCCGCAAAATGAGAACCATGCAACGTGCACATGGAAGAATGATTGTCGACCTCACATAGAGAGACCATAAAACAGTGCAATACATTCGGGATTTTAAAAAAAGAGTCAGAAACATCATAAAATCCACATAAAAACTCAAATGGCGAAGGACTGGACATGTTGTAAGAATGGCAGACAACCAATGGACATCACTACTCACGACATGGATCCTCAGTGATCACATACGCAATCGATGCCGGTAGAGTTCTAGATGGAGAGACAAACTAGACTAAGTCAGTATTGATCCTGCAATGCCCATGATAGAAAAAATGTGGCAAATCAAGGGGAAGATCTATGTCCAACAGATGATGAGGTATATTATTAAGTTATCAAAAACGGCAAACTCATGTTATTAATATTAATTCAAATATTAATCCTGCACTGCTAATAAAGAGGAATCGGTAAATATTTGCTTATTTGCACATTTCCTGTCTGCTCACATTGTTTAGACTCGACAATCAGTCAAAGAGGAGAATATTTCGCTGGTAAAATCACAGTATTGAGGAATCAATAAAACTCGCATTTGTCATGAACCAAGGGGACACTGTGATAGATGACATACTGACGACACAATAAATCATTTTCTAACCCATATATTATACACTTATCATGCCATTTAGGTGGAGTGGTTTGGTAGGAATACAAACAAATCGTGAATATTTTATACGCGTTTTAATGAAAGAAGGTAGAACTACAAAAACTCTTCCTGAATATACAGTTATTGCTTGATATTCGTGGAGGTGGGGGCCACTAGGGTAGGGGGAACAAATGCTGAATCTGCAAATAATTTTTGATGCTACCCCCGAACCCCCTCAGTCTACAAAACCCATACATCACGTACCATAAACAACAAATAAACGTTGTACTTTTTCCGAATCGTAAATGCACACATAAATAAACGAATATAGTAAAGAAAACAGTGAAAACTTCGAATTTTAAAACTTCATTTTTTCCTGGTTACAGATACGCAGTTATGGCGCAATCGATATTTTCTTTTTAGTTTAAGACGTAGATACAGCCCTAATATGCCTAGAAATTATCTTTGAGTAAGCAAAAATATTTTTCTTTTCTTACGACCAAAATTAAACTTTCAAAGGAGATATTTTATTACTGCAATATGTTTTGAAAGATTGTTGAAAAGTGTGAGGTAGCTGCAAATGAAAAAAAGTATACAGTTAATTAACGAAAACCATAAATTTCATAAAATTACGGTGCACTGTTTATTAACATTTCTTTTCCTTCCTCGCAATTATTTACAATTATTCTTAATATTTCTGTGGCTTTTAAAAGTTCTTCGATAAAAAGCAACAAGAATATTGAGGTAAATTAGTTGTGTGAAAATAAAAAAAATCATTTACTAATGATTTATAATGCTTCATCGACTAATAAACAAATTTTTAAAAATTCTTTACAGCAGTGATTTGGAAAAAAAAAAATAATACCCAAAATACTGTTCGACCAACCGGTTAGCAAGTGTAATCATTTAACAAGTTTATTTTTCTACCATGAGTTTTCAAACTGGTTCAAATTGTTCACATAGATGAATTAACTGCACAGATACTATCACCCTGTCGTTATGATTCCAAAAACTTTCCATAATTTCGTGCGTTTCAATAAGTGAAGAGCGTATCTCCTACGATGCAGGTTTTTGTAGTACGTGACAAAAAATTCTCATTGAATAATTCAAGACTTATCTGCGAAAGACAACCGATGGACATCACGTCTCACAACATGGATCCCCAGAGATCATATGTGAAACCGAGGCAGACAGAATACAAGGTGGAGAAATGGACTGGATAGATTCAGGAAATACTGGCTCCGTGACGCCAATGATAGAGAATTGTGGCGAATCTTTGGGAAGGTCTATGTCCAACGACAGACGTTAAAAGACTGATGATGATGATGATGATGATGATGATGATGATGATGATGATGATGATGATGATGATGATGATGATGATGGTGGTGGTGGTGGTGGGGGTGGTGGTGGTGGTGGTGATGATGATGATGATGATGATGATGATGATGATGATGATGATGATGATGATGATGATGATGATGATGATGAAAACGCAAAACATTGAAACTGTGAATGGAGAACCAAACAATATCAAAGGATAACTGTATACGTAGGTTTCACAGTAGGTAAGTAGCTCAGTACTTAAAAAGTATTTGTTTTTCATGTCAAATATCTATTTTTGAACATAATCTTCTCTTTTTTACTGCACTTGATTCCGTAGTAGATCTACGAAGGCCCACGAAATATTTCAAATCAGAATTTAGCTGAAAACAATCCTGAGATGGCCACGTTGACACGAAAAAATCTAACAGACCGAGATAAACAGAGGGAAATAGAGAGATATTTATTTAGAGAAGGAAGTTGGTTTACGTGATGAATAGGTCTTTATTCCATTCTATTGCATCAAGGCAAGGATATGTGCAACAAACTTGTTCAATGGATGATTGTATGAATGCAACCAACGGCAAAAATTGAGAGTGCTATAAATCAAGACGGAACAATTCAGAATATCTCCTTTCCTTGCCGATCTGTTTACAATCGGAGTTGACCACGCCTTAGGATAATTAATATGTGTGAGAAGAATCTCATCCCGAGTATGAATACTGCACGAAATTAGTAGCAATAGTACCTGCACAGATTTTATACTCCCCTTGTGATATATTATGTATTTACATGCATTTTCATATTAAGACCAACGTCTACTGATTGTCACTAGAAATTGAGTGACACAAAAATCCATCCAGTAATTTACTAAGCACACATCCATATTTTGGGAATTGTTGCAAACCATGTAAGCCTGACCATTTAAACAAATGTTTTTGCGTTAACAGAAACTGCGCAAAGTAAGAAAAATAACAGGCTGCTCTGAGATTTTGACATTTAGATCGATCATTATACCGAAGATATGATAATAAATCTGATACAGGTTTCCCTTGTCCTCCTAAATTGGAGCGTTGCTATAAAAACCGATCGTAACCCGAAATGACGTTAAGTGAAGGAAGAATTGCAATTAATCAACATCTTTTAGCCTTTTCGAACCCCCCCCCCCAAATGGGAATGATGGTATGTTAGGCTGTGTCAACTGAGGTGAATGTGGTGGTGGGCCATATGAGACGGGTGTTGGAGGGGAAGAGGAGGAGGTCACGGTTTGCTTCCATAACAGCTCAGTCTAAAATGAACATTTTTTTTTAGCTTTTTACCTCTCATCATAAATGCGAATAAGTCACGATACACAGAGAATCGATGCATCATTTTCTGGATCCCCAAAGATGACCATCCACAGCGCTGTGTCTGAAAATGAAAATGATATTTTTTGTAGAATAAGAACAAGAACAAGAAGTACAAGGAGGAAAGGATGAAAAGGAAGAGGAAAAGATAGAAGTAGTAGTAACAGTAGTAGAAGAATAAGAATAAAAATAATAATAATGATAATAGTAATAATAATGATAATAATAATAAGAAGAAGAAACAACAACAAGGACAAAAACAAGAAGTTGAAGGAGGAAAAAGTAGAAGAAGGAGAAGAAGAAGGAGAAGAAAAAAAAGAACAACAACAACAAAAACAAGAAGTAGAAGGAAGAAAGGAAGAAAAAGAAGAACAAGAAGAAGAAGAAGAAGAAGAAGAAGAAGAAGAAGAAGAACAACAACAACAACAACAACAACAACAACATGAACATGAACCAGAACAAGAAAGAGAAGAAAAAAGAAGAGGAAGAAGGAGGAGAAAAAGAGAAGAGGAAGGACGAGAAAAAGACGAAAGAGAAGTGAAAGATGAAGAAGAATAATAAAAAGAAGAGGAAGAGGAAGAAGAAGAGAAAGAAAGTTTATAAAAGATATAAGAAAGAAACAATACCATTGATATTACCGGAAGCAACGTTATCTCAGAAAAAAAAACTCTGAAAGATACCATAAAAAAAAAGTAATAAGGAAATATAGTATACCTTCTGCTAATAAAGAAGATAAGAAAAGAGTAAGGGAAAACGACAATAGGTGAGAAAGTACATAAAGCTATGTCTGCCGAACGGCATGGGTGGTTTGGTTTCGTGTTTCTATGACCTCATCCTTAACTGCCCTGTCTGGCCTGAAGACCTTGCACCCATACATCTCATGTAAAAGTCTTAATTAATAAGCCGCCAAGATATATCAGTTTCCTGTAAACTCTTCAACCGAGCACTAGAACGTAATTTGAATTGACGGTATTCATATAATGCACCGGGGTAACTTCCCATGCAAAATGTCATTCATCTTCTGGCCCAAACAAAAGAAATCACGAAAATGAATAGTTGATAATAATAATGGTGCAAAAACTCAAGGAATACAGATAACGTTCATGTCTATGATCATTGAGTCAGTTCACACCAGGTCAGCTCAAATACCGTGGAAGGTGCTGGAGATTCGGTAAGACATGAGATCTTTTGATTCGCAGTAGCAGTGGCCACTCACAATATGGTTAGAGGTTCCCAAATTCTTGCAGATGTCTGATGAAGGCTGAATGATGTATCAGCCTGCCTATTGTGCTCGAAAAAAAGGTGGATATTAGAGAGAATCGATGAAATGCTATTATGACAGAAACTTGTTCTTCAATAATACTTCCTTTACAAAATATTGCTCTTTATTTCTGTATATGCTTGGCAGATTCAACTTGGACGGAAAGAAAGATACGCATAGAAAGTGATATGCATACACAGATAGATTCTTGCATACATAAATGATTACGCACATACATACACACACACATTCCAACTCTGGAATAGAGTACTCTGGTGAATGGGGAATCGTGCTTAAGTGAATACATCGCTTAAATTCAGTCTTACTGACCGTCCAGTTCTGCATATATATATATATATATATATATATATATATATATATATATATATATATATATATATACGAATGTTGTACACCTTTTCTCTTGTTATTCTGTACACCTGTGTTATTCGTGATGAAATAGCAACAAAGCAAAGTTTATCGATATTTTCTTTGCATATTTTCTCAAAGATATGTCGTTGCTCCTTATCCATTAAAGTGAAAAAAATTGTTTCCAGCCTGAACGAAGACAGCATTCAAAAATAGTATAATTGTATGCATTAGAAACACACACACACACACACACACACACACACACATATATATATATATATATATATATATATATATATATATATATATATATATAGAAAGATAGATAGATAGATAGATAGATATTGATATTCCGATCATCAATACTGTTTGAATTTAATCCGTCCTTATGTCCCTAACGGTGACATGAAAAACTAATGCACTTTTTGGGAAAGATTTATTGTAAATGTACAATAAACGAACTACTGATCTACTAATTATACACTCACTTGGTTACGTGTAAGGAAAAATGAATTGTATCCATCGACCATTTCAAAACATTCCTTTAGGCTGTAGGTTACTGATCTGCACAGATTTTCACACATTACTTTTAGGACATCCAATAGTTACAGCCGGTAATCAAGAGAGAGTGGTGAAATCTCAAAACTAAGTATGGCCTTAGACCAAAAATACCAAACTTACGAATATCTTCAAAGGGCGCGCACCAAAAATATTGACAGTTTTCGATATCTTCTTGCTGTTAAATCTGAAACTCCTCATATTATTCCGGGTTTTCATCAGCTAAAGAGAGTAGTAATGTATTTAGATGTTATAAGTTGACTGCAGTAGGTCATGTGCCAACAAGTAAGATGTAGATACCATTGCTTGCTAGTTTACTCATGACAGGTTGCCCGGCTACAGTGACTTTGCACTAGACTTGACAAAACTAAATTTAGTGCTAGTTTTGTTCTTGTTTGAAAGTTATTATAGCCGGTAGCAATGTAGACATATTTCTTAAATTACTGTGGCTATCAAAGAAGTTTGCAAAAATTACATGAACAGAAATTGGGAAATAAGAGACTGAAGTGACACAAAAAAATTAATTTTTTCCAAAACAAAGGTTTTTAATGTGTTTTGGTGTTTAAAGATGTAAAGCTTCCTAAACTAGTCTTTCGCGAATTGTCAACTTTCTTCACATCACCTTTTCTGATCTATATTCATTTTCTCACATGCCCCCCCCCACACACACATAGAGAGAGAGAGAGGGAGGAGGGAACGGAAAAAAATAGACATAAGGAGGGTTTTTTTTCGGGCTTTTGAGGTGGGTTCTATTTGCAGTGTAACAATAATACCCATGTAGAACCTCACATTACGTCCAGTATGTGTAACTCTTGGTTGTTATATGATTATATATAATCCACAAACTCGTGTCAAAAACCCAAACTCTACCTCTAATCCAAATCCTCTAACCATTTTTTAAAGTTTTGCCTTGGGGTGTGCACCGAGTGTTTTCTGGCCCAACCTAGGGAGGGGCGCATCCCCTTTCTTAATTGCATGAAATATTGCTATGAGATATCATTTGCTTTCCAGTGTTGGTAGATTTAGAACTTTTTTCCGTGCAACGCCAGGTACCCCAGGTCACAGCATATACATATATATCAAATAAAATAAAGTCCCAGGTGAGTGGATCACTGCAATCATAATGCTGTTATACAAAAAAGGAAACCAAAAAGATCATCGAGCCTATTGAGCTGCACATACAAACTCTCCACTAAAGTGATCAACTAAATTAGCGAAACACTAGATGAAAACTAACTACTAAAAAAGCTACTTGACAATTGACAATCTCCATTCAGCAAACGAACCAAAAAGAAAGCAACAGAATACAGAATAACACTAGCTGTTGCATTTGGTGACTAAAAAGTCTTATGTTTCAGTGGAAATCCCCATAATCATTGATGCAATTATACAACAATGTGTAGACCCCATATACGTAAGACTGCTGCAACATATCTACCAATGGCAATTCCTTCATCAGGCTACTTAAAGTAGTGAGACAAGGTGATACCAGCTGAACCAAACTCTCCACAGCCTGTTTTTAAATGATCTTCCGGAACTTAGAATGGGGACACAAAGGAATCCTGATAGACAGATAATACCTAAATAACCTCAGATTTGCTGACGACCTCGTCTTTTTTTCTAAAAGCCGTCACGATTTCCGAATAATGTTAGACGAACTTTTTAGGCAAGCAAAAAAAGTTAACCTCCACATAAACTTCAGCAAAATAAAAGAAGGGTATACACCCCATGTATTTTACTGATGTCCATACATGGAGCTGAAACATGGAACTTTAGTAAAAGATTGACCTTTAAACTGAGGACCATGCAACGAGCACATGAGAAGATAATGCTCAATCTCCCTTTGAGAAATCATAACATAACACAGTATATTACAGAATAGACAGGAGTTGGCGATATCATGGGAACTGTTACAAAAACTCAAATGGCAATGGGTGGGACATGTTGCAAGAATAGCGGACAGCTGTTAGACATCACGACTTACAACTTGGATCCCCAGAGATCAGTTGCGTGACTGTGGTTGACAGAAAATCAGATGGCGTGATGAGCTGTGAAGTTAAGAAAGTAATAGCTTCGCGATGCCTATGATAGAGAGGTCTGGTGAATCTTGTTGTCATTATCAGTCTGTTAGCGTCCATTGACGGATGCTAACGGACTGATAATAAGGATGAAGATGAGTTCATTCAAATGGCGGCACTTACTTTATGAAAAGAGACGATATCAAAAGAAGATATTTCGAGTCTCCCCGTTTTAGTATTTATTGGAAAATGTCTACATAGACACAGGGAGTACAGAAAGTATCGTATCCATTTCAAAAAGTTTATTTCCTTCAATCATTCTTTTGATTTTTGTTCTGTTTTACGTCAGTCAGTTAGAAAGATCTATAGTGATGTCAAAATAAACTTTTTGAAAATCTTGCACACAATATGCATAGATAGCTAGATAGATAAAGATCATATACTCCTGACACGAATATCTTCCATGTATGCACCCATGAAATTAATTTGCGAGTTCAAAATTGACAACGTTTTTAAAGAATATTTATATTTTTATTTGCCTCCATCTTTTTTAAGTATCATTATGCACTATAAACTTAGCTATTATTATTTACTTCTGAACTTGGGAGACAAAAACTCGACAAAAGATAGAATAAAGAATATTAGCATAGAAAAATAGTTCCTTATGTCTATGTGTATATATACGTGCGTGTGTGTCTCTGTGTGTCTGTGTGTTGGGGGTGTGCGTAGGTATGTTTGTGTGTGGGCAATCTAGAATTCGCCATAAAAAAAAGTATAAGACTAATGCATTTTTAGAGTTCTCCAGAGACACCAAAAAACGCGTTTAGACATCAATGTCTTTCTGATATCTTTCCGAGGTGAATTCCCTCTTGGATTTTGTTTCTTTGTATAGACATTTATAGCAGACATATTCACGTGGAAAATGTCAGCCTGGAGATGGCGTATGTCTTTTTCATAAAGAAAAATTACACGAATTAAACTTTTTAGAAAATAAAATTGTAAAAGAAAAAAACAAAAAAAAAAACGTTCAGGTAATGTAAAAATAAAGCGATGTCGGGTTCGAGAAATCCGTTGAGACAAGTTTTTTTTTAGAAGAAGGAAGAAAATTGGAATAATGATGGGAAACGTAAATGAAGACAAAGACAATGAAATAGAATAGAAGAGAATAAAGAAGGAAGGAGTTGAAAGGGGAAGGAACGAACAAACGAAGAAGAAGAAAGACAGGGAAGGAGGGAGAGAATGTGGAAAGTAAGAAGGAAGGGGAAGAGGAGATGAAAGAGAATGATAGAAAAAAGAAAACGGTGAAATGACAAAAAAAAATAACGAAAAAAAAAGCGAGAAAGGAAGTGAACGAGCAAATATACAAGAAAGATTTTTGAAATTTCAAAAAATGATATTGTACGTTGAAGAAAAGGGAGAAAGTAGATATAAGGCATGACGTCACTAGGAACAAAGACAGATATATAAATGAAAGAAGGGAAAGAAAAAAAAACGGGGAAAAAATAATGAAAAAAAGGAGAAAATATTTACTGGTGTGAATAACAGTCTAGAGAAAAAAGAAGGGAGGGGAAAAGAGACTGAAAGAAAAAGAGAGCGAGGGAAATCAACGAGAAAGGAAGGAAAAAACGAGCAAAAGAAAAAAATATATTGAAAAAATGAAACGAAAGTTTGAAAATAAAGACATAGAAAGAAATTTGGGTGCTTTGTTGTGGTACACTGTCCAGCAAGCCAGTCTGGAGGAAAGTTACTACCGTAGTGAGTTGAATTCTCGCAAGCCAACATTTGCTTTTTACGTTCGAATCTATCTGAATCTTTGTTTCTCTGCTGCATTGAAGCTGAATAATGGTCATGTAAAGATTCGGGTTACCGAATGCTGATTTTATAAGCAAGCAGTTCTTCACTGCTTTGGAGATTGGTAGAATACGCTTTTCTTACCATTCTTTCCTGATTGAGGGCCTGCGCTGCCTATGTTGCACTAGCAAATAAAATACTGCTCTAGTTAAAACTGTCGTATTGTGTTGGGATGATCAATTAAGATCTGGAAAAGGGGATGATAGATCAATACTTTTTTTTGCTTTTTGTTCTTTACTAAAGAGTTTGTTTTTTAACTATCATAGATGGATACAATCTAGGGACCAATTTAGCATTATCTTTCATTGTGAACTAAACCCCCCGGGGAAAAAAGAAAAAACTATTTTGAATATTTGTAAATGTTCAAATTATCTGCCAATTAATACACTGGTGCGGTCTGTACGCCTGATACATACATAGCAAACCGGCCAGCCTGCCCGACCAGCTTGAAAACAAAAGAAAAACTATGTTGGTTGTTTTTGTCGATGGTTTCAAATAAAATGAATAAGTGATATGGAAGCTTAAAAGGGCCAAAATGAACGGAATAGAGAGGGAAATAAGATACGAAGAAAAAACTAAAAACTAACACATAGTCCTACGATATTAACGATTAAATAAAATATCACCTATAATATAATGCCACGGGTGTCTAGATATTCAACTTTAGTCTGTAACATCTAATAGTTTATTATATTGCGGCATGCTGAGAAATACGTTGATTTACGCTGCGCATCTACGATAAAGAGGAAATGAATTAGTCAAAAACATCGTCAGCATTCAATGAACAAAACCTTTCTATTAGCATACTGATATACGCCCGCCCTTCATCTCCCTTTCTCTTTCATCAGTCACGTTCTGTATTATTTTTGATGGACGGGTACACTGACAGTCATAAAAAAACTTTACAAAGTTACAAGAGAGAGACAGGGAGAGAGGGGGAGAGGGTGTGAGAGAGAGAGAGATAGAGAGAATTCAAGGAGTAAAAAAAAAAATGAATCAAAATCAAGAGAGAGTTAAATAAGTACGAGAAAGTTACCGTTGCTGAATAAATTGCGTCCATGAGACGATGTCAGAATAATTCCCAGGACGCGAGATGTTTTAGCAATCTCACACTTTTACTTTCCCTCTTTCGTAAAGGAATTTGATTCAACTATCGTCTATTGCCTCCTCAAGACGAGCTGAACTTCCAGATTTACGTTCACCACAGCCTGAACCTTCTTTTCAGGGCAAATGCTGTCCTGTCTCATAAATCTCAAACTACCAGAACAATAAGAGAAACAATATTATAATTCTTTATGGACTCCGTTCGCGATATAACTTGCCGCGTTGTTTCACGTTGCCAAGTGCTGACCGCGAAAAATAGAGACAGTCTCGTCGGAGAGTCCCGCCAGTGGAAACTTCAGTAGAGAATATTCCGCCTGGTAGACAGAATGTGTTAAATAAGCAAGATTTCCGGCAATAACTCATATGTAACGAATGTTTATCTGACACTCATATATAACGAATGTATATCTGACACTAACTTTAACAAAACATATCAGTCCCGGAGCAAAGTTTATATAAAAATGTGTGCATGTGTGTGTGTGTCTGTATGTGCACACGTATATATATATATATATATATATATATATATATATATATGTGTGTGTGTGTGTGTGTGTGTGTATGACGTACCCTGGACAAGTAGAAACTCGGCACCTTTTTAATTGTATTATCATATTTTTTTATGTTTTACATCGTAAATATAAGCTACGGACTACTTGATCCGATTTTGTACAAAATTGAAATATCAGTTCTTCTTTGTCCATTTGTTCCCTCGAATATACATTGCTCTTTATTGTATATTCCGATTAGATCAAGACTAAGGATTCCTGAAACCCCATGGTAAGATGAAATTCGGTGCCCTTTATAATATAGTATGATCCTGTATCTTTATCCGTAGTTTACAATGAAAAGAAAATATGTAGGAATGAAAGTTTATAACGATAATCAGGTAATAGAAAGGGGTTGTTTACACAGCACCATCTTTGGATCGTCATTTGATGAATGTAAGTTTCATCGTCTTAACAAACTGAATGTCCATATTCAATCTTCATCAGAAGCAGTAGCCTTTCAACATCCGTCGTTCGACATAAGTCTCCCTCAAGATCCGCCTGACGTCTCCACCATTGGTAACGCAGAGCCAACACATTCTGAACTTGCATGGTTGCTCAGGTCATCTTATACGATGCCGGCCATTGTTACACATATGATCCCCGGGGATCCATGTTGTAAGTAATGATGCCCAGTAGTTGTCTATTATTCTTGCAACGTGACCATTTGAGTCTTAATCGATTCTATGATATCTCTGCCCCCTATGTTTCTCTAAATTAAACTATACAGCCTTGTTTTGTGATTTCTCCATGTGATTTTGAGCGCGATTATCTTAAGTAAACGTTGCTTAGTTCTCATCTTGAGGGTCAATCTTTTGGTAATGTTCTATGTTTCAGCTCCATAGGTTTCTATTGGGATGATACATTGATTCTATAGCCTGATGATTTGGACAAATTTGGATCATCTTGTTCTTGAATTTTTTGCTCCTGGAAAATTTGAAATCATGTTAATGAATTTCATTTTCAGTTTTTCCCTATTCTATTTCATTCATTCTTTTCCTTGGGATATGTCCTATTGCCTCAAACACATGAAAGGCAACCTCTAGCATTTGGTATTGTCGATGGCTACCCGTGTTGCTGTTGCCAAGGGTTGGCTCTGATCTTTGACAGGGCAGAATTACCACGAAAGAACTTTGGTTTGATCTTTGTTCGTGCTAATTACCGTCCCACGCATTAAATCTCTTTTCTATTTCGATTCTTGTTAATATAAAACAGTGGAGGATAACCCGTTCAAAACTCTGTTTCTATCCATACCCCCTTCCTTTTTTGTCTGTCACCCCTTTTTCCTCCCCCCATCCTTGTTTCTCTCTCCTCAATCCCGCTCTCTCTCACTGGTTTTACGTCTACTTGTCTTATTAGTTTTCCCAGCCACAGTTCCAAAGTCCTGTATCATATGTAATATAATTTAATTTGGAATTTCATTGATATCGCCGAATACATATGAATCTGAAAGGGAGATAATTCACTAAACGCAAAATGTTTTTTTCCCCTGGTCGGATTTGACGTCTGCATTTAGGTAATCACATGTATTAAATTTTGTAAATGCTGCTCCCTGTAATCTCTTTTCTCACACTCTGCAATAATTGCATATCATACTCTGCAAAGTATTGAAATTCAAAACTTATTAAGTTGATTTTGTGCTGAACATTGGGAATATTACGGAGACACAACATAAACGGTGCGTTTCTGTGTGACTGGGGCTCAGTAGTGTAATGCTGGGCGGAGATTTACAAGGTCTCAGTTTGTTTTTTTTGTTTTTTGTTTTCGTGTTATTTTTTTGTTGATTCAACTGTTTGATAAAGAGCATAATCTACCAATTTCAGATACTAACTAACTGCTGAGAGAAAATGAAAGGATAAGGATAAAAAAAAACAATGTCTGTGTGATCTTGTTCTTGTAGACCTGAAAAATCAGCAGCTTTCAGTAAGAGGGAGACAGTCACCATTTACCAAACGCAAAAAAGCATCATCGTTGAGAATGAGTGGTGATTTAGTAATTGCCTATAATTTTTTAACAGTGGTTAAAATCCTAATCCCAGTTGTAACCCTTATTGCAACTTTTTTTGGGGGAAAATGATTTTAAAGGTTGGTACACGCCGAGCATCTGCAGACTCGACTGTTGGGAAGGATGCATCTCTTGATTTGATTGCATGAAATTTTTAGAAAATATGAGTTTTCCAGTGTTGAAGGATACGGACTTTTTTTCCTGGAAAACACCGAGTAGCCGGCTAATACACATACAAGGAAACAGCTGTTTGCGGATGTGAATAATAATAATGATAATTGTGTCATCCACAGACAGCTGTTTTGTTGTGGAACAACTCTCCGGTGTGGATATAGACAAGATATCTCTTCCAGTGCTGCTAATTAGCATCGGAACCTCTGAAACACGCACACACACACACATATATATATATATATATATATATATATAATTGTGTCATCCACAGACATGTATTACATCTCTTCAGTGTGACTACAGACTTTCCATTATCCCATTCAGTATGAGGCAGGATTGAAACCTTCGGTTCAAACCTGGAGGCCGATATCCTACCTCTGAGCTACGGAACTGGACGGTCAGTCAGGCTGAATTTAAGCGATACATTTGTTTACGGATAAATTCCCCATCCACCAGACTGCTCTATTCCTATGGAAGAGCATCGCATAAGCTTACAATAGATGAGTTACCTCACTTAAAAAGTACTCAACCCTGAATAAAGAGAGAGATAGACAGAGACAGAGACAGAGAGACAGAAAGACAGATGTGTAAAGTAATCTCGCATGATGAATACGAAATTTTGATAAGCCCAGTGTCAATCCTGGCAAGTATCTGGTTAAAATAAGTAGTTATTTGGAGATATGTAAGAAATGTACATTATACGTTGACTCGCTTCAAGCTCATGTATTGCATTGTCAATAAGAGGATGTGGAAGAAAATAGCACGGATGTAATTGGGACAGGCTAGGTGCCAGCAGTGGTCAGTACCAATCGGGGGGATCATGGAGTGAAGAGCAAATAATGAAACGAGCATTCTTGCAAGGGAAAGCAAGGACACCACGTGATTGATGGCGGACAGCGGCGTACAGGAGGTGGGTTAGGTGTTGCATTCCTCTCCTCTGTGCCTCTCTCTGAGAGCAAATGTATCCCGTTATTCAGCCTGCTCACCCGCTCCGTTGGCAAATTAGAGACAGGCATGCCCACCTTCACGACAAATTAAAGACCCACTCCACCGGACATCTTTCGGTGAATTAGACGTCTGCCCAAAGAAAACAGGATCATGTAACGATTCTGCTAACGGAGAAAATGCTGATTGGAAAAGGAGACTTGTCTACTTGGATGCCACGCAGAAATATCTGAGAAACTTTGAAGATTATTTCTGTGTACTAATTTTCAATGTGTGCGTATACTTATACTACACTGTGATCCTATGCAGATGTGCCAGGGAGCGACCGTTTGGTCTCAGGTATAGGGTACAGATATTCTGACGTTAGACAGAAGTACTAATGCATGATGACGAGAATATATAAGTACTAAATATAAGACAACATAACACAAACAATACTAATTAAAGATAAGATTAGATTCGTGTTGCACCCGTAGACCAGATTAGAAGACAATAGCTTTCTGCACGAAGTAATACCCTAACAAAGAAAAAAGGATTTTTTTCATGTTTAGATTATCCGTTTTTTTAATACTCTTTCAAGAAGAATTTAATTTCACACAAAGACATATTAGTGGAGGACCCTATGAAACAACCATGGCTTGATAACAGAAGCTGCAGATACGTATTGATGATGGGAGAATTCTCTATCAAGGGGAATAACTTGTCTTGCTGTGCAAAGTGATGCTGCTTTGGATACATAAAAAATCGAAGGGGTTATTTCTCTAATGTAGTTATAGCCACCTTAAAGTAAGTATTTAAAGCATAATTTGTACTTTTTTTTAATCTCATGAGAACGCATAACTATTCCTCTAGCCAAACCAAGGAATATGATCCTGAAATTTATGACTGCATACAAAATTCCTGTACATGGAAGGTTTGTGCTTTTTTTAATCAGTCGTCTATGGAATGTTGTTGGATATAGTTTACTCCAAGTGAATATGGGTTAGGGGTGGTTGGCTTTACCCTACCACGCTGACCGATGACATGTTCGTAGATGGATATATAGCTTCCCTGAGGGTTGGGGTGTTTGAGCTTGGCTCCTGGATCCCATTATCCGAGGCATCAGCAACTAGCCCACTCACATCTTTAATTGGATTTAAGAGTTTTGTTCTTTTTGATGGAATTTGCAAGTTGCGAATTCTCAATAATCACAGATAGCTCATATCAAAAGTACACATAGAAAATTCTTGCATATTTGAGCGTCAGCACCGACAACTGTCCAATTTCAGACAACAGTTATTGACAAATGTGAGAACGTTACTGATATGTACACAGACACTTTCATGTAAAAAAAAAAAAACATGGCCTTGCACGAATAAAAACTTTAGGCAGTCGCCGTAGCAATTATTTCTTTTCTAATTTCCCTAGAAGAAATGTGCTTCAGCGATCAATCATTCGCAAACCATTCCGTTTTTTTTTTTGTTTTTGTTTTATTTATGGGTTTTTTTTTAGTAGCCAGCGCTCTATCCGTTCCCTAACCACAACCGTCCCCACAAGTGCCCTCTCCCTAACTCTCAAGAAATGACCCAGGGGATTTCAAAGCCACCGGTCGAGATTTCTCTCGCCCTTTCTCGACTCTGTCATTCATTGGACCACTTCCCGCCTCTAATCGATGTTTGATTTGACTGACGCCATCGAATGTATTGGGTGCTTAAGGAGACAGCGGCTACTGAAGTAAATTACCATTTTGATATCGTAATCAATGCTAAAAGTCTATTTGTTCGTGACAGCTTTGGAGCTAAGAAGACAGCAGGTTAGTTCTCTCCATGAATACCTTTTCCACGACATCGCAATTATTATGAAATAACTTCATTTTTGTGTTGTTAACATGTGGCTTGAAGCGTAATTTTCTTTACTGCTTATTTCTTGATATCATGAATAAAATGTATCAAAGGATACCACCAAACATTCTTTCACTCCAAAGATTGCAAATATAGTGGCAAAACTTATTTGAAGAGTAGGGGGGAAATAGAAGAATAATCAATCTTGTACTTAAACGTATACTAAATATAAACGTGGTGAACATAGTTGGTGCTTTGGCATTTCTTATTGCTGCCTAGACATAAACATTTCAACACTTGAAATATCTTATTCAGTCAGTTTTACTGATAACAAAAGCTCTAGTCATTTTCTATACAAACTATGAATTTCTGTTGCAAAGGAAAAAAGAAATTAGAAAATTATGTGCCGAAATTTCAATGTATACCAAAAGAAATTTATGTATAACTCATGATGTCATCAGGCTTTTTTATGTCCTTTTTCCCACTGTGGGAAATACATTCGCACAAAAATAACCACTTGGAGATCATGAGTATACTAGTTTATATATGCTGTCAAAAATATCAACATATGAAATTTGAATATTGAAATAATACACATTGTATTTTTAATATGAATGGAGATTTGCATTGCAATGAGCTTGGAGAATAGCTTTCTGTTGACAACAAACAAATTTAAATTATTCTGTTTTTATTCATTTTCCAAATCCTCATTGTTATTCAAATTCATCGTTTAAACGTTGTCTACGTGATCAGAGCATGAAATTCTATTTTTCGACGGCGGCAGTGTCCTTTAACGTGGCGCGGTACAAACACAGACAATCATCGAACCACACTCTCAATCAAGGTCAGAACTTAAACTAGTTGAGGAGTGAGTTCATCATCGGTATCAGCCTTTTTAGCATCAGTCGTTGGACTTGGACTTTCCCCAAGATTTGCAAGACCTCTCTATCATGAGCGTCTTGGAGCTAGCTCTTTCAGAATTTAACTAGTTCGTTACGTTAACTCATTTTCTACCGGCCAAAATTCCACATACAAATTCTGGGGACCCGTGTGGTGAGTCGTGATGTTTGAAGGCTGTCTGACATTCTTGCAACACGTCCGGCCCATTGCGATTTGTATATTCGATTGATTTTATGATATCTCGGGATCATGTCTTCTTTTTAATATGCAGTGCTGTCTTGTGAGGTAGAGCATGATTTTCTCATGTGCACGCTGCATGGTTCTCATTTTGACGGTGAGTGTTTTCATTAGTGTATAAGTGACTATAGGGAGGATACATTGATTGTATACCCTTTTTTTAGAACTAAAGGAGTTGTCCTGTTTTGGAAGTCGAGTTTGTCCTCCCAAAAGCTTGCCAACTTAGTGCGATGATTTGCTTGATTTCTTCTTCTTAGAGGATTTCATGGAGATTAATTGTCCTACGTATATGAAGTGGTCTACTTTCTACAGCTCTGCATTTTCAATTTCGAATGTTGTATCTTAGTCTTCAACACGTTTATTGTACATAATATTTGTTTTGTTGAACTTCATGTGGATGTCAACTTCCTCACTTGCTCCATTTGGTCTAACAATATTTTGAAATCATGAAGGTTCTTAGCAAGAAGGATGATGCTGTCAGTAAATTTAGAGGTTACTCAAGTATTTGCTGTTTATTCTGATTCCTTTGTGTTCCCAGTCGAGGCTTAGGAAGATCATCCTTAGGTAGGCTGCGAGGAGTTTGTGTGAGTGTATATCAACTTGACTCACTCCCTTTTTTTAGTTGAAAACTCAGTCTTTATATTGCCTGATGGAGCAACTGCTGTCTCTGTAGATATGTTGCAATACTCTGATAAATATGGTGTCCATACTTTATTGTACGATAGCTTCAATTACGTAGGGGATTTCCACTGAGTTCGAAAGCCTTTTAAAAGTCAACAAATGCTCCAGTAAGTGACAATCTATATTCTGCTGCCGTCTCTTTTAGTTGATTTTCTGTAGGGAGACGATCAATGTCTAAAGATCCACGGCTCCATTTCTAGGATGGACGAAGGAAGAGCTCTGATCGATGGATTGGCAAACAAAGAAGTTCATAACGATACACTGGGCTTTACGTATCGGATATGACACAGATAGACTTTATGTGAAGAGGAAAGAAGGCAGCAGGGTTTAGAAGACGGCCCAAAAGGCCAAAGCAGGGTTAGAAATATCTTTGCAAGCAAGCCGTAAAGACATCATACAGACCGCCCCAAGCAGTTCAACAAACAACAAAAACGTTGCAAACAAGAGAGTAGCGAAGCAAACACCAAGGAGAGAAGGATAGGAACAGAGGTCGGAACGAAGAATCGGAATTTGTCATCATGGCAGCTGAAACCAAAGTATGAAAAAGGCAAAAATCAACAAAACCAAAAACAAACATCGAATGCCACCTCTGTGGAGAAAATGGCGAATCTATAAACCTTATAACCAGTGAATGCATTACATTAACCGAGAACAAGTATAAAACAGATACAATAGCAACGGTAGAATTGAGCAAGCAACTGGGATTCGAACGTGCGTACAAGTGGCATCAGCACAAACTGAAGAGTTCTAGGAGAAAAAAAAAGAATTAAATTACTTAGGGACGTTGACATCTATATTGACCATCCCATCCAAGCGAGAAGACCAGAACACTACTTATGGACAAGGAAAAAGAAAACTTGCCTAATAACAGACCTGGCTGTGGCTGCAGATCACAGCGTAAGTATGAAAAAGTGTAAAGCTAGGGAAAAAAAGGTATGGCACTGAGCCTGACAAAAGTGTGAGACATTAAAGTCAGAGTACTACCAAAGATAGGTTTACTTCAAACTATGCCTCAGAAAACAACAAGAAGTAGTGCTGGAGATGAGACGAATGACTGAGACTATGCAGACCACAGTACTCCTTGGGTTAACCCGGATACTGAGGAGAGTACTGGAAATATGAGATACACAACAGGCAGTCTTTAGGAATGGCCTAACAGTCTGGATGACAAATGCATGGTCGAGACAGCACAAAAAAAAGTTGATGTGATATGTGAGGTGGGTGATATTTTTCTCATACATGTAAGGTATTCCTTTGATATTTTCTCTTTCATTTTCCCGTTTGATCGCAGCGCATTCGAGAACTTCGAGGTAGATACTGGGTTAATAATGTTATGATCCTAACTCCATCCCAGTTTCACTGCTGTATTTCTTCACTCTGTTGAACAACTCTACGAACTCTACCCTGTTTTTGCAAATAGTTTCATGTCGTCCATGTACATGAAGTGGTCGAATTTTCCCTTTGTTTCGGATGATTGGTATCTTTTCAATATTCTATTGAGTGGTATTATGGTTTATTCCTACCACTGACAAGTCTACTTCCCTGTTTTTCATACAATTGGTAATGAATCTCACCTGTGGTTTGCTGACTTCGAATAACCTCGGGCATTCCATTATAACCATGTTGGATCATGTTGTATGCTTTTTTATAGTCAATCTATTCAAATGATACGTTTTATTTTCTTCTCTATACTTCTTTTAGAATCATATGATCAATGTAGAGCAAACCATTAGCTCAATTAGTTTCTTCCCTGTATTCTTTTTGTTCTCCTGGTAATAGTTCTCTTCTTCCTAAAGGGATGTATAGTTTCTTTGCTCTCTGTTAGGACAAATTTTCCATATTATCGCTAAACGCGTGATCAAACCATGGTTGCTTACTTGTTTCCCCTTTTAATTGTCTTTTCGGGTAAGTGTTATTCTACCTCTGATCACCAAACCTGAGACCTCACCTTTTCATACTCAGCTTTAGAGTTGGTGTATGAGTCCTTCATGTAGTTCGTTGGGTTACCTCAACCAATATCAGTAGATCTCATCCGGTCCTAGAACCTTTTTTTTTTTAGGAGGTACTTTTCAGTGTGTCAGTCACCAGAATTTTTTTGATACTATCTAACCATTCAGGGGATTCGTTGAACTTATTTTGGCATCCCAATATGTCGTTCCGAAATTCCTCTGCCTCCGTGGCATAAGGTTCTATGTTGTTCCTTCTTTTTCCATTCATGTTTTGTTTTTGATCTTTGGAAGACGTGGTTCTATGTGTATTTGGATATCCTTTGTCTATGTCTTTTTAATTTTGTTTCTTTGGCGTATTCCTTCCACAGCGGCGGTTACCTGATTTTGTCTCATCCTGTACGTGTCCTATAGTCTTGCATGTGTAGATTTCATATATAATAACGTAGACATTCAATATTTAGTCAGGTATACCAAATTTGAGCTGATTACACTCACAAATCGATGAGAGTAATGTAAATTATCCAAGATTTTTCTCATAGATTTCATACTTCCGAGTATCCGTTCGTGATTGCAGTCTGCATTGACTTCCAAAAGTACTGTTTATTGAACGTCGTGAACTATTTCAAATTAACTGTCCACATGACAGAGTCAGGACATTGAGCTTGATAAATAATTAATACCTGTTATTACTGATGATGATGATGATGATGATGAATGCTTTTCGGAAACTGTTGAACGGATTGTTAAATTATATATCCAAAACTCCCTGTCTCATAAATGGCATCGACTCAAATAAATACCATTGTCATATCGTCTGTTTAGCAAAAAGAGTCACGCAAGGCCAAGCCGATTTATAGAATTAACGGTGAAGATCTTAGTCTAAGCTCAGGAAGCCGTACACTTCCCAATAGGCAGAGGTTAAATATGTTCAGCCAGGTAGAAAGACCCTAGCACATTCAGAAAAGAAAAAAACTATAGTAGACATCACCAAACAAGATGACCATGATTTCCTTTGGCAGAGCTCAGACTATCAAGCGTGATTTGAAGCCATACCGAGGAGGTTTACAGTCTGGTACGTTGAGTTACATTACAGGGATATTAAATGAATTGTGATTAAAAGGTCAAGAGCTTGTGATCGCTAGGATGAGTCAAGTTAAATATTTGTTACTTAGATGAGGCACGTTGATTATTTTTTTTTTTTTTTTTTGATAAATCCCTTTCCCAATTTGGCAGTTCATTAGAGGAAAATAATTGAGAAATAGGACATTTTTGAGAATAAATAAAAAATTCAACCCAGACTGCACGTCCTTTCAGCTGTTTGGGGGAATTCATTGCATGATCAAAAATTCTTTTTCTCTGATATATTTAGTTTCAGCATTTTAGAAATTCGTGAAGTTCCAATTCCTATCATATTTCAACTTTTTTTCCCTCTTATCAAAGCGTCTCACAGAACTCTGAGCAATATTTTTTGATATTTTGTTTGCTTGAGAGTTTGTAGTTGCAATTTTCAAAATTTTTATAATTTGTTGAGCCCACATCTGTTTGTACGGAGATGAATCAATTATTTTATCTCACTCAATCGTTTTAAAAACTTAAATTGGATTTTCTCGATTATCCTTGTTGAATTAAGGTTTAAAGAAAATAAATTGCTGCAATTATTACAACCAGTGTTGATCAAATATTCATTAAAAGACCCAGGGGGGAAAATACCTAACTACGTACATCCTCTATTCATATTCAACAAAGGCATCTATCTTAATAGATAAAACAAAATACTCAATATATGGTCATTTCATTTTTTTTTTTTAGACTTTTCATTCTTTAAAATTATATTTTATTATATTATAAATTCAATACAACCTTAAACAAAAGTTATTAAAAATTTTTGCAAATATTTTTCAGATAAAAAGCATTACATTACAGAGACGATTTTTCCTAAGCTCTTTGGAGAGAAAATATCCATGGATTGGATATTTTAAACAAATATTTCACTAAGAAAATAGGCGTCGGATTCTTTGATCTTTGAAACAGCAGTCATACTACAAAAGTAATTATTAAAAAAAAAGTTATACACTTTTTTTCCCGACCAAAGAACAGAAATAATTACATTTTTCTTATCACATTTTCTCGACTGCAAATTACACTGTGATCCTCGGCAGCGCACACATGCCCATATCCAAGTTCGAAAGGCAGATAGATCCATACGTAAATAATCAAGTCATTTTTGACGGGTAATATGCTAGTTACTTATATAAACGTTTTATTACTGCATCGATTTTATTTGCAGCCATAAATTGAGGACCAGAGGCCACTTTTCGTGCCGACCAAATTAAGACCCCCCAAAGGTCCCTACATAAAAATCGAATTATTCTTGGACTGACTGGTCGTACATATGTACATGCAGCTAGCGAACGCCAACCAAACTGAATCTTTGAATTTTATATCCCGATGTGCACGTGGTTCTGACTACAGAATGGATTCGGCGGTCGCTCATTGCGATAATTACGCTAGATTATCTGTAGGAGCTGCCAGTGGCGTGACGGTTAAGGAAGTGAGGGTAGTGTAATAGGGTGGCGGTACGAGTAGCATTAAAGTTAACGGCATTGACAACGAATTCAGCAAACAGTGTTCAAATTCTTGTCAAGACTGATCACTTTTGCGCTGAAGCCTTAGAAAATTTTTTAAAAGATACCAATTCGTAGTGTCATATATATATATATATATATATATATATATATATATATATATATATATATATATATATATATATATA
Organism: Thysanoteuthis rhombus; assembly: GCA_963457665.1. Classification (NCBI taxonomy): domain Eukaryota; kingdom Metazoa; phylum Mollusca; class Cephalopoda; order Oegopsida; family Thysanoteuthidae; genus Thysanoteuthis; species Thysanoteuthis major. The sequence continues at coordinate 27,864,852 of OY735211.1, read as the reverse complement.
TATATATATATATATATATATATATATATATATATATATATATATATATATATATATATATATATATATATATATATATATATATATATATAAAAACAAAATATGGATTGTACTATGGGGGAATTTTATAGTATCAAAATATCAGCTGTCCGTAGAAACTTCAGTGTCGGTATTGGGAGTAAAGTCTGAGGTGATAGATAAGGGGGCATAGGATAGGAGAGTATAAATCACTTTTTTAGCCAGAGATGCCGGACGAATAATCATTTTTTTTTCGAAATCGAGTAATATTTCTGGAAAGCCCAGGTTCTGTATGGTCTGTGAAAGGAAATTCCTCTCCGTTTTGATCCATAAAGTGAAAAATAAAATTTGACAAGCGTTTTGAACCTTAAAATTTGAATCAAAATACTTGACATTTAATGTCCTAGCAACTGACAATATGATTTTTGCCTTAAGGCAGTGGGTGAGCAAGTTACTGCAAATATAACAGTACTCTTTCTCTATGCTTAAGACGCCTAAAAAAGAAATAAATGTAAGACACCTGTTAATTGCCAAAAATTCACCTCTGCCTTCCTAGAAGTGAAAAAATATTCCTGCTTGAATTTTGAAGTTTAACCCAGATTTTGATCTGAATTTTTTAACAATCTCTTTCTCAAATCTTGACATCCAAAATTGAAAAAAAGTTTTCCTTCTATTTAACCCTTAGAAGTGAAATAAATTCCTCTTCATTGTAACCAGTAAAAGTGAAAAATAAGACTTCTCCAACATTTTTAACCCTAAAATTTGAAAAAAAATTGACATCTGAAAAATAAAAGTTCCAATTATATTATCCACGTAACCCTCAATCTTCAAGTTTCGTGTTCTGTAAAAATGATTAACTTGTGCAAAAAATTACAAAATGTAGTGTCGTCAGAAGATGAAATGATGTAAAGAAAAAAAAATCAGAAAAATAACGGAATAGATATTCTAAAATTACATCTCAGCGTTTCTCAACTTGGACAGCAAACTTGGGGTCCAGTTCAGAATTCTAGTCGTGCAGTAAATCAAACCTCCTCAAAACTTCTTAAAAAGTTTACAAATCAGAATAGTCAGAAACAAATATGAATATAAAAAATAAATCAAGTGAGAAATCAGAAACACAAGCCCCAAATCTATGTACCAGCCCTTGACCTATTTATTAACCCTAACATTGGACCTACTTACTAACCGTTACCCTTGACCGACCTAACCAAAAGACAGACCCGTAAATTGAGAACCATGTAACGTGCACATGAGAGAATAAAGCTAGGCCTCACATGGAGAGATCAGAAGACAGCACAGTACATCCGAGAAAAGACAAGAGTTAGGGACATCATGTAATCTCGGAATATCAATAGAAATCATGGAATCCATTAAAAATCTCAAATAGCGGTGGGCTGGCCATATTGCAAGAATGGTAGACAACCGATGGATATCGTGACTCATGACATGGATCCCCTGAGACCACATGTGCTACTGAAGCCGGCAAAATATCAGATGGAGAGACGAGCTAGACAGGTTCAGGAAGTACAGGCTCCGCGACGCCCATGATAGGGAAGTGTGGCAAACTCTGGGGAAGGTCTATGTCCAACGACGAATGCTTAAAGACTGATGGTGATGAGGATGATGATGACCCTTGACCTATTCATTCTAACCTCAAACTTATCCTCTAAGCCGAATCCTAGACATAAGTAATAACCCTAACCCCAGAATTAACTACTCACCGTAAGTCTTATCAACAAAATCTAAGTCCCTCTTTTAAAGAATTGCAAAAGTGGTTAGAAAAGATTCGTTTTGGGACGCTAAAAATTAGGCCCTCAATTTCCTTGCGCTCTACAAAATTGCCGATTTTATTCAATATTTTTTTTTTCAAATAAATAAACAATTTTGTTTTCAAGATCTTACCAAATATTTCATGGATGATAAAAAGAAATTATTTTTCTCAAGTTAGTTTTTATATCCGGAAAATTCCTCTTTAACAGCTTCTACTTAAGACTGATCATTCCCTTTTCATTTTCTTTAACTTCTTTCTTGTAACAGATACTTTTTTATGCTAATAAGTTTCATCTTCTTTTTATGAATAGATTTCAAATTTTATTTCCTGTTTTAATTTCCTCACAAATTTTGTTTGATTTTACTGCAGCAATTGATGCTTTGTCAAAAGAAATTCTTTTTATATGATGTGATATAAAAAATCGTATATTCATTCCCAATTTTTTTTCCTGCACAAAGTATTATTGGACTTGTTTATTTGATTAATTAAGTTATACTTTTGACGATTAAACCTTCTGTTGAGATTATTTCCATCCTCAACGATACCAATGGTTATTTCCCTTACATTACAGCTTATCCTAATAATCCACGTTCCATTAAGTATACAAAACAATTTGATTTCGGTTGAAACTTCCATACATCATACATTTTGTATATTAAAATGATTACGCTTGTATTATCTACTACATTGGCTTCTGTTTCTATACTACCAATTCATACATGGAAAATACTGGATTTTTTTTAGTGGGGGCTGCTGCTGCTGCTGATGATGATGATTATTATTACTATTATTATAATTATTGTTATTATTATTATCATATCATCATTATTATTATTATCATCATCATCATCATTATCTTCATCTTCATCATTATTATTATCATCATCATTATTATCATTATTATTATCATTATCAGCAGCAGCAGCAATTTCACACTGGTTGCCTAGTAGTTACCGCTGGAGATTGAGTGACAGCAAGTGTCCTCAAGTCTCCAGCCCTCTTCTCCACACTCTCATAGTCCACAATAGTACCTTGGTTTACAGTTTCACACCAGTTGCCCGATGGTTATCGTTGAATGCTGAGTGACGGTAAATCTCATCAGGTGTTCAGTCCTCCTCTCATCCCCTCAGCTATCACAGCAATGCTGTGGTTTGTATCTCAACCACCATTTGGGTGTTATTTTGTTTTTTGTTTTTTCCTTTCCTCCACCTCTTTTACGCCACTGTTAACAGGTGGAGCGTATATCTGATATTACAAGCACTTTCTCAGTATTCGTGCAGTTCAAAGCAGTACTGTTGTCTGCACAGTCTCTAGCCTTCTTTTTTTTTCTATATAATTTTTGTTTTATTTTTTATCATTATTATTATTATTATTATTATTATTATTATTATTATTATTATTATTATTATTATTTGGAATCTCACACCAGTTGCCTGGTGGTAACCGCTGGAGTTTGAGTGACAGCAAGTCTCCTCAAGTCTCCAGCCCTCCTCTCCTCTCCTAGTACTCATAGGTCGCAGTAATTCTGCGATTTACAGTTTCACACCGGTTGCCCAGTGGTTATCGCTGAAGGCTGAGTGACAATAAGTCTCCTCAGGTCTTCAGCTAACGTCTCCTCTCTCTTTCGCATATCATGACAGAGCTACGATTCGTTGCAGTCCTTATATCTCTAGCACCTTCCTCAGTATCCGTGCAGTTCCCAGTAGTGCTGTGGTCTGTACGGTCTCTATCCTCCCCCTAATCCCGATCTCCTCCAGTCTCTCTCTCAGCGTTTTGGGGACAGTTCCTAGTGCGTCCACTATGACCGGTACTACCCTGGTTTTCATGTTCCATATTTTCTTTAACTCCCTTGCTAGGTCCTGGTATTTTTCCCTTTTTTCACCCTCCTTCTTTTTTACTCTATGGTCTGCAGGCACAGCAACGTCTAGTATTTGGCAGGCCTTCCTTTTTTTGTCTACTATTACTAAGTCCGGCCTTCTTGCCTGGATGAGGTGGTCAGTTTGGATGTCAAAGTCCCACAGTAGTTTGTGGTTGTCATTCTCCAAAACTGCCTCTGGCTTGTGCTGATACCACTTTTCCCCATGGTTGAATCCCATTTGTTTACTTAGTTCCCAGTGTATCATCATCATCATCATCATCATCATCATCATCATCATCATCATCATTATTATTATTATTATTATTATTATTATTATTATTGTCGTTGTTGTTATGTGAATGATTAAAAAAAACTCATTTCTGTTAATTTGGCCTATCATGCCGTGTTTGCTTTCTCCACTGGACCAGCGTATATGACTTTAACTGCCTGATACACGGACAGAAAACATGACCAACAGGTAACTAGATACACTTGAACGTGAAAATAGTCACCTTTCAAGCGAATGAATAAGAAGACGATAGCAATATTAAGTGAGTTCGAAGCATTGAGAAGTTGACATCACATTAGGAAGAAAAGAGAAAAATGTTTTTCAAAAGACAAAACGAAAAAAAAGAATAAAAAAATTCCACAAAAATATTTCCAGCTGAATGTGTTATATAGTAGTGGATAGGAGTATGCGTGAATGCAGAATCTTTTAGACTTACGTTTTAGGAAAAGTATGGGGAAATTGCTAGAAGCAAACCTTAGCTTAAGATACGAAAAACATTTCCAGTAAAAAATCGAGATATCAAATATTTACGAATCCTTGATAAAAGCCATACAGAGCCCAACAGCTTACTGCAAAAAGTTATTTCGGTAAATATATGTAGTTCTTATCAACAAGCCTATTTCATTATATGTGGTACCACGTTCTCAAGAAGCCTAGAAAAAATGATCAGAACAATTTTGCAATTTTCATCTTTTATATAATGTTTCCATATTAAGCTAATATTATTTCAAGCCCTGTAATTCTTTCAAGGCTAAAGTGAAGTTTTTATTTCTAGTTATATCAGGTTAAAATAGTGATCCTTTTCCCAACCAAAATTAAAGAATTAAAATTTAACACAACTATTTTAAGAATCAAGCCTCAATATTATATTGGTACGTGTTTTTTATAACTTTAATAAATTGGTATGTGCAGTTTATTGTTTGGGTTCAACTGTGAGAATCAATCATTACATCGATACTTCTTTTGAGAGCCTGGAATTTATATGCTATCCAAAATCATAAATATATATAAAATGAGCTGTATCACTCAAATCCAAGGTATTGGTGGCAGCCACCAGCCCCTCTCCCTTCTAACCAACTTGAAAGTTACCTAACTTTCTTTCATTCCCTTTCTCTTCTTACCCTTATTCATAAAACTATTTTCTCTATTCCTAACCTCTCATAAACGTACCTAACTTTCTTTTTACCCTCTCCTTTACTATTCTTTCATTGAACTAACCAATTTTTCTGTCCTGTAATTTCCTATCATTAGTAAACTACCTAACATTTTTACTCCCCTCTCCATATCCTTTCATTGGACTTATTTTCTTTTTTCCCCTTTCCTTTTCAACCTTCTTAAAACTACCTACCTTTCAATTCACTCTTCCCTTATCACCGAATATGTCATGTTTATAGTATCAGTAGCAGTATTCAACTGAGCCTGCCGTTGGATAATTATGATAATGATCAGCAAAAGATGAGTCATGGACTAGTATTTTAAGCATAGACGAACGATGGAAAATATGAATCTCCTTTGCACTGATGAATATTATGTTTTCTTTTTTAGGCTCTTATATATCACGCTCAACATATTCGCTTAAGGGAATAAGTATATACCTTATGTATCGCAGCTTGACGCTCCAATATTGTTTACTTACCTAGCGGCTATTTGTCTTACATTACAAATCTGACCATGTTTTCATCTTCGATGAAGTCGGTCAATGTAAATAGAGGATATAACAGTATCTTGACACACGTTATTTTGCAGGAAAAAAAGGATTTGCCTCAGAAAAGCCACAGTGTACTCAATTGGAAGTCTTGAATATTTTTGAGAAAAACACATCGATTTTTTTTATAGAAGTACCACCATATATATATATATATATATATATATATATATATATATATATCATTAATTTAGGTATAAATGTTTTTTCAAGGTTTGTTTAAGTCAGACACAAGTTTAACTGAGTGGGCTCCCTGTAAACGTATGTTGCATGAAATATTCATTGACATTAGAAGTGGCCTCCAGTCAGTATGGGGGACTTGAATAGCTTGCACAAAAGATAGTGGAATCGTTAGCAATGCGTTGAATGCTGCTTACTCTCAACAAAGATTCAATATCAAAGCTCACAACATGTTTGATACATGATCCCACTAAATGCTGACTTGGAGGTTAACCAGTACATGCTATTATCACCTTTAATCATTTTCCCTTCATCATTTGTACAATCTTGTGGATGTAAATTACAAACAGATGATCAAATGTTATTTTTATTGTATGTTACAGATAAATGATCATACGCATACATTGTCACACCTACACATACGCGTGCGCATATTTATATGTGTACATATGTGTACATATACATATATAGTTGATATTATATGGAATCATATAGGGAATAATGCTAGAAATAAATGATTCATTCACGTAATTGCATTTTTCCCCCAGATTAATATAGAATTATACCCAATTGACCTCCATCGACTGTCAGGAAAGAATTTCGGAGGTGAGTACAGATGCATTCCCTCGGATAGTTCAGTGATCTCCCAAAGTATATTCCCAGACCAAACATGAAGGTCAAAGCGCTATGAATGTGCATTTTATATGCATTAATAAGATAGAACGAAATCATCACTTTTCCTCAAAATGTCTTAGACATCATGCACGCATAAGCAATACATAAGATGAGTAAATTTTGAATTACAACAACTGTGATGCCCATCGTGCAGAAATGACTCATGAACCATAGGTGTACCAATATTCAGCATTCCTTCCGTAGGCACAGTAGATCAAAAATTAAACTTTTAAAATCAAAGGGTTTCACTACATCTTTTTAAAACCATGACTTCAGAATCACAAGATTTTATCACTTCCTTATGAGCACAACAGGTGATCAACACAACACAACTAGAAAGTTAAACAACAGTTTGGCGTTGATTTAGCACCGCATGACTAGATAGATAATGAAAAAGGAAAGAAAAGTCTTCATTACTGTTCATTATATCTCCTTCAATTTTCAGCAAATGAAATAGAAAATGGGCGCATATTTGGCGCTGAAGAACTAGAAAAAAAAAACAGGGCATAAATCTAGGCATCCTCATTTTGGGGGGTTGACGGTCACCACTGTCAGCAAATTGAGCAGAAACATCACCAACCCATCCCAACAATACGTTTGATGTAAACTTCACTCAGTTATGCATGACTAACTGATACCATTCACTGAAATCTGATCGGAAGAAATCTTCACCATGTTTACATTTAATGATCAAAATCCGTCTCTAGTCTTTAATACGTCCGTGCCAGATTTCCGGTGTAAGAAGACAAGTGATCACGTGACTTTTCTAAGTGATCAAAATGACTGAAAACCGATTTGGCTTCAGATAAAAGCCTGCAGTCCGACTTACCCTGGTCTTCCTTATTTTCTAACTTCATTGACAAAGATAGTGAGTACGTATATATCTTCCAACTTCGTTGGCAGATATTTTTTAAAATAATAATGAAAAAAAAAAGAATCATTTGACGTCCATTTCAGGATTCGAGCTATAAGTTATCAAAGTCACCACTTGGGATGGTATACCAAACCTCTAGACGGTCAGGGCTAACAGTCACAGTGGAATATTTTGCTTCATTTAAATTTCTGAAAACAAGAAATTTGGAAACTCATTGAGGACTTTCTACTGAGAAAAAATCACTTGTTTTAGAAAAACACCAAAGTTCTCCTACAACTAAAAATAATCTTGTTTGTAATTGATCATAAAATGATGGTCTATCGATTTGTGAAAATCTTTCTTTTTTTTTTCTATCTCCTTTAAATATCTCAGTTATTAATATTCTAAAAGCGTGACGAACGGGTCTTGTTTCTTTTTTCTTTTCAATTCTAAATAGATTTTCAAAACACATGTTTTCCACGTACTATCAAATAATAAAATCGGTCTCTTCTATCTTTACGAATGAACAATACATTTGAAATGAGCGACACCGCCTACGGTTAGGTCGCAATTACGAATTCTACCCCCGGGTCAGCTAGAGAGATGCCCGTAGGCTTGCAATCAACAAACCGAACATCGTCACTGATCTTTCGTGTTGACGAAAATTCTGCATGTAAAGAAAATGTGCCAGAATCGAAAGTTGAAAGTAAAACCAAGATTTTGGAAAATTGATATTCAAGGCAGTCAGTCCTCTGTAGCAAGAAGCTTGTCATGGAATAATAATCTTAATTTCTTTCTAATTACCCAACAATTAACTAATCTTGTGCTGTACCAAGGTGAGTGTAGTAATTATCGAGCAAAACGTCACTGTTAATTCTCAATACATTTAAAGAAATAAGCGTAAGTCAGGAATTAACCAGCCGAACGTCGTCACTGCTTTCGCAAATGAAGAATATGTGACAGAAGCAAAAGATATTCACGTTATGTACAGCGCACGCTGGGAGACTGGCGAAGCCGAAATCGTGATTCATCAGTCTGTAAAAATCACGATTTCAACAGGTGCCCTCGCGACCTACCCTCAGCTTTCCTTTCCATTCATTCTATTTCATTTTGCTTTATTTATTTTTGCTGTGAGGCAAGCCTCGCCGTTGATATACTAAGAGACGGATTGCAAAACTCGAAAGAAAGCGAGGAGGTGATGAATGATAGGCAACAGTAAATAAACTGTGATGATGCAGAACAGAAGAAAAAAAAAAGGTCGTGATCGGGCTAAAATGTGTGAATAGCGTCGTCATGAAATCAGATAGTCATAGATGTAGATCTAGGAGAAGCACACGGAGAACGCATAAATCTGCGAAGGCTGTGCACTACCTGAAATTTGAAAGGAGGGAAAAAAACGTTTTGAAGAGAGTGAGGATTTTAAATGTTCACTTGTTGAGTTATTTCCCTTAGAATTTAAATCCGACCTTTATCATCAATTGCTGTGTCCCCAAATCCTTTCTCGCAGAGTTTTTTTCTTTTAAATATATCTCCATTGAAAAAAAAACCTGGATCCGTCCTAACATTTGGCCAGTTCTCATGTATCCCATTGCCGTCCTTGACATTCATTGGGAACTTATAGAGATATTGTGGTGACAACCAGTCAGTTTGACAGACAGATAGACGGGCAGACACAAGTGTATACATATATAGCTTCTCACTTTGATAGAGGTAACTTAAAAGAATCCATAGAGTGCATACTTTTCCTAACCCTATCATCAGTAAAAATGGAATCAGTTCTCAAATATTCGCTATGTATGGGAAGTAACTGTAAGATAATTCCTGGATACGCCTCGAAATTCAATCATCTTTTCATTAGCTTATGGTCTTTTTTTCTGTTGTGTGGATATCTAGCGACGATGAAAGGGAAGTAATTGTGAATAAATCATTATAGTCACCCGAAAATGAGATCACCTTTACCGTTGCCCATTGCCTACAGCTCCACAAGATTGAGAACCTCTGTTTATACAGTGTGCAGTCGATATATGAGTACAAGGCAAGGGAGGAGAAAATCCTGGATCCAGAAAAAAAAAAACTAAACCACTTTTTCCCTAGCCCAGTGCCCACCATCCCACAAAATTTCTTTGGAATTCACGGATAACCTTTAGAGATACTGCATCACGTGGACAGGCACGAGTGAATACGTATACCCTCTCAACATTTTTGCCAGAAGTAAAATGTGTTTTTTTTTTTCAGATTGGTAAAGTGCAATGTCTGAGAAGTAACGTTTCGAGTAAGAACAGAACCCACAGCACAAGTTAAATGGGACAAACTTTTAAACTACGATTTGTGGTAGGCCACTATTCGGCTTACGACAATCAGGTGATTGTATTGTTTTAGACAAGGGTAAAAGAACCGAAGGATCTTTTGGTAGTCGATGGTCTTTCAATTCCTCTCAAGTCGCACTTACAGGTCTTCATTTCAGCTGGACACGCTAGTGTTTTCAAACAACGGCTTGGTTTCTTTATACCAGTCTCTCATCTTCTTTGTGTAACTTGGCGTCAGTAGACGTGATACATTCCATGTAATTGAAGTCCTGGTCTTTGTCCAGCATAGTCGAACCGAAATATATATATCATGAGTGGGTGGTACAATAGTCGCGTTGCAAGTTAAGAGAGGACAACATTCAGTATATAGAGACATTAATAACTGGGGAAGCAAAATAAAGATGACATGAGAGAAAAGTGAGCAGGGATAACTCGGAAGATGCAGTGGAATTTAATAAAAGAACGGAAATTTTATGAAAGATATGGAATGTGTAAGGAGTGGCCTCAAGGGGAGGTAAAGAGGACAATAAAATTATGCTTTAAGTAAAAGAAAAAAATAACAGAAAAGTGTTAATGACACAAAAACTGGAAAGAAAGAACTTCATGAAATGAAGAAACACAAATAGTAAAGAATAACGGGGATAAAGGGAAGCATGGAGCAGAAATAATGACTTTTGAAAGTAAGAAAAACCGAAATATCAAGCTAAAACGAGAGAAGAATTCGCTCATAAAAAAATGAAAATATACTTGGGATTTTCATAGAGAAAAAAATGGTTCTGAAACGAGAACAGAGAGATGGAAAGAGACACAGCTTATGACAATGTCTACGAAAAAATATGAAGAATTTGAATCGCCGGAAGACATCGGTGTCAGAATCGAGAATGAAAAATTCGTAAAAATATCTAGGAAAATGTTCCATGAGAATGTAGAAATACAAGATGATAAAGATGAGAAGTGAATAAACTGCATGTGAAAAACGATGGATGCTGATAGACCTGACAAGTGAAATTATAGATGCTTACGAGAAAAACCTCGAAAACGTGCAATTTCGATAAGAACACACGTATACTCATCTGCATACTAAAGTCAAGAGTTACTTGAGAAAATTATACGTTACGTTATGGCTATTAATAAACAGCAGTTCTCTAATAACGAATGCGATTATGTGAAATCGTATGGGCAGTTTGCAGAAATGAATGCTTTTATAATAAGAATGTATTCTTAGCGATAGACACTCCATGCATTAGCAACATTACGTAAGATATGTACAATTTTGAATTATTTTACTTGGCCTTAACAGCAAAAAAGGCAAGTACAAAAAGCGGTCGACATTTGAAGGACAGTTACATTATTTTCAGCCTGAACCTTGAAAGATATTTCACGTGAAAGTCAATGGTAACTCCAGCACTAGGGTTACTCGGGATTGTCCCCAGTGGCTGGTTTTAATTCACTAATTTTCCAAAGAAATTAACTTCATTCAACATCATAGCTTGGAATGTCGACTTAAATAAAGTTGATGCTCATAATATTTCATGGACAAATTCTTAAAAAGTGTACCTTGAGCTGTGAAATCAACAATCTTGGACAGAATTCGATTATTCTCAAGATTCACAATGGCTCAAGAATCATTTTCTCCACAGGTTTACATTTCTGTTTGGAGCCAAATACTCACCAATTAATTGGAAAAATAAATTACCTGGCAAGTTAGAAGAGGAATTCACAGTAAAATCAAGGCGCTTAGGAATTGTTCAAATAAATAAATGTACGCTTAAAATCTTTTATTGAAGAAGGTACCTTGATGTGTGAACCAAATTTTAGTGTAAAAAAATGCTCTAAGCTTGGTTAGTAAGCCAGCTCTACGCCGGACAGTCCAGCTTTGATCACTCTTTCGTACGGAAAACTCGCATAAATTACCAGATATACTTAAAATAGTGAGAACATCAGTAGAGTTGACTATGACAATAACCTGTAATAAAAATACATCAGCTGTTTACTTATTTTTATTATAAGCAGTTATCGATGGCTTTCAATTAACAATTTTGGGATTTAACTTCCAACTATTCTAAGTATACCTAGGGTAATTTGAATAATTCTCCCACAAAGAGGAAAATCGAGGTAGTGCCGGACGGAGGACATTAGAGTCACGTTGTCAACGAGCTGGGGAGTTCAAACCTTTTTATAACTGCACATTTCTTTTGTTTAAATTGATTTACCCACGGACCCAGGGAGAGGTCTCCAGCTTTCCGCTCAACGTCCACGTAGATCATAGCAATGCTATAATTCCTATAGTACCAACCTGTCTCTGGTTTTCTGACTCATCTAAAATGTTGAAAAATGGAGAAAATGTTCAGTTTTTTGAGCTTTCCGCTCTCACAATCTCGGATAAGAGATTATATACCAGAGTATTTGATATTCAATTACGACGCAGAAATATACATTGACGTAATGGTCACTCGACAGTACTTCATTCAGAAAATGGACGTATTGGTCACTAAAGATTAATACAGTAATACCTCGTTCAGCGCTATAGATTCAAACCTCCAAAATACAGTGCGAAATGAAACATCTCTTTACAGAATCATTAAGATAGCACAAATAGAGATAGCAGCTTGGTAAGCTTGAAAATATTGTGCCAGCAATTATTGTAAAATTTACGATGTCGTTGTTGAATCTCAAAAAGAGCGGTCAAGTGCTGTGCATCTAATCTGGTAGCTATTTTCCGGAGCTGTTGAAATATCAGTAGGTGTTGATATATATTGCTACAAAAATTATAGGGTGGTGCTTATTCTCATACCCATGGCACATAAGCCAATAGGTACGGTATACAGATATTTCTACGTCGATGGTAGCAGAATATGTCTGCTTACTAAATTGGTCTTGTTCAAAGTTCAATGGAATGACTGAAAAGACTGATATATAATATGTGACAAATTTATTCATAAAACAAATGTGATCATGTTATTTTTAATCTTGAGAAAGTGAAGGCGATTGTTCTACCAAAAGAACTCAAAGAAATGTTCATAGGTCGAAGATTCAAAGCTCTTGAATTTTCCCTTGTAAATAAAAGAATGTATGTCAGTTGTTAGGGAGAAAGTTGTGTCGAGAGAATAGAGTACCTAAGGTTCGTTAGTTTTTGTATAGTTGTATTCTTTCGATTAAAGTCAAGACATATGTAAATGCTTGCATGTGTGGCATATATTGACTTAGTTTATCGTTTAATAGTGTGAGCGTACCTGGTGTGATGAAAAAAGTAGTCAAGGGCGTGTGACAGTCATCAAAGCATTTTGTAATATCTTTTGAGACAGCAATTATCATCTGTGTTGTATTCTCCGTGTCTTCCATATTGCAATAAACGTCGACTCCCTTTTGATTCTTCTGGTTGACTCCAAACGAGCCCATTTGGGTTTCTTTACCTTTTTGTTGATCGTCAAACGAATTGATACTTTTTTCCAGCTTATTTCTTTACTGGAACAATTGCTGTTATATGTTAGCTGCCTTACTTTGTAGGGAAATTCTTCTTCTTTTTTTTTGCGTAACGTCTGATTTCAACTTACTGCTGAATTTTATAGGTTATTCACGCATTAAACTGTCCATCAAGAGTCTTTCAATACAGTCTCGATGTTCTCAAAATAAAAATAAAGAAAATATCATTATGTCTTTCTGGAAATTGGCATTGCTAATCTTATTATGAAAGAGAGGGTTTCAGTGAATCAAAGCTAAGCGTGGTAATGTTAAATGGTGTATTAGTGTGCAATCACTTCAAGCTATCTGCTTTTACTTTGCTAAAAGTTACTAATTTTTATTGCAAAGCTATCTAATTTGTTTTACTAATTAATTCGAGCGTGTCTAAATTATTGGCACCATTGAACCAACATCGACCGTTTCAGCGTAAATTCCATGCAAGCGGCGCCATGTTGATTATCTTTCTCCGGTGGCTGCCCAAATAGTCCCCCGGCAATAACAGTTCCGAGAGTAATTACAAATCTGTCCAAGCGGTCTTCACTCTTCTTCCACTGCCCAAACCAATTGCTCTCGAGAAAACCTACTGATAACTATGTTTACAAATCTGCCAAATGTTTGTCGGTGGTCCTGCTTGTCTTCGGAGGAGACCGCTGCAGGGGAGTAATTCGATGTTCGCCAAATGAAATCTGCGCATGCGTAAACCTGCAGGAATCCGTCAAGATCCAAGAAGCCGTCGGGAACATCTGGGAAATTACTATTTCGAACTTTACAGGTATCGTCCATTGAAAAAAGAGAATGGCAAGATAAAGATCGGCTGAGATATCATATTGTCAACTTTCTTAAAGTTCGATAACAAACAGAACAAATATATTAGAATAACTAGAATATTTGATTTGCACTTGTTTTCCTTCTCTCTCTCTCTCTCTCTCTCTCTCTCTCTCTCTCTCTCTCTCTCTCTCTTTATCTCTCTCTCTCTATATATATATATATATAAATATAATATATATATATATATATATATTATTGGAATAATCAGCCGATAATCCGGGAAAAGTTTGTTTTCCCCATCCACCATTGTGCTCCATTCCAGAGCTGGAAGAGCATTGCTATAATAGCTTATAATGGACATTTTTTCTGCTCGAAGTGCTAAATCATGAAGACCGGAGCATCAATTATGATAACAATTAATAATTGCGTCATCCACAGACAGCTGTTTCGTTGTATTACAACTCTTCAGTGCGGCTTTAAACTATCCATTTTTCCATCCGGTACCACGACGTAGGATCAAAACCTTCGCCCAAGATGTAAAACGTCAACAAACTTATCTGCCCCATATGAGATTATCCACCACTACATCAACACAATAATTTTTTTTTAATGGAAGGCAAAGAAAATATTATTTTTATTCCGTTTCGACTAAGAACAAGTTTTTGGATTAACCAAAACCAGGGATAGATCAATATATTCCCCTCAGAAGATGTGTGAGTTTTCTGTTTTTTAATACATATATATATATATATATATATATATATATATATATATATATATATATATATATATATATATATATACATATATATATATATATATATATATTAAGATACATTTAATGCTAAAATACAACTGAGGTTGTTGTTTCATTTTCTCATCTATCCATTATTTACTCTCATATGCGTAATCATTTGAGTCAATAAAAGCTTACGGAATTTTCAACAACTTCTTCTCATGATATTAATAGTTAAATGAACATTTGATATACAGGAAACTCATTGAAACAGAACACGTTCTGACGGTCTTTTCTCATGACACATCTGTTCTAACGGCCGGTTCGCTTTCATATTTTTGCTAGACTATTGCAGGAGATTAATGTACAGCAACAATACAGGAAGATTCCAGTGAATTATTTCAAAACCTAAATGAATTGCCCCTGTTATCTTTAAAAAAATCTACGTTATTCCCTATTTTTTGCATTAAACATTTGCTGGTCCAACTTATTTTCTAAAGCAATACTGATGCATTCAATAAACGATTTATTACATACCACCAATTATATGTTAAGTAATATCATTTATTGGCTCCTACATTTCATTTGCAGACATAGAATCTGTATTTTGTAGCGGAAGGGTAATAAAACTCTTGTCTGTACTTTTCTTTACTGTTTCTCATTGTAAATACTTTTTTCTTCAGGTTCCGTGTCTCTCGACGTTCGATGATACATTAGTCCATCTCTCATTTCTGCCCGTTGCTTTTCTGCACACACATACGACATCCCGTCCCATTCTTCAATGTTTTTATACCATTTATATCATACACGACTTTTATTTCTCATTCCGTCAATACATCCTTCTAATAATGTTCTAGATTATGAATGCCCTTCGTAAAGAATTCACCCATTATTACAGAAAATTCGTTAGACCAACGCTCTCAAATCCCTTAGGGTGTCGTTATAGCGGGAGTCTACTGTAATAGAAAATACTGGAATGAATTTTGCTATATGTGAAGCACAACAAATAATCATGAATACACATAATTAGACTGTCTAGACTGAAAGCTGTTAAGATTCTTTGTGTCAAATAAAGCCCCGAGGCGTGCAACGAAAAACACTTAAATATTGTATTGGCCTGAAAATAATCAACACAAATAAGCTCTGTTTACAAAACCATAAATCAAATTCGAATTTAATTTTATATATTCTGTTGGGAAATTAAGAGAAATATGAAATACTATTGTGATATTATCATTATTTTTATCATATGAAGTATTGTCAACCATTAGCAACTGACGATTAGGATGAAAAAGGATGGAATTCAGAAAGTAATAATAATGGTTGATAAAGCGTCATCGAATGAAAAATAGAAAAAAAAAGAGATTGTGAACTACGAATACTTCTGTGCAAAAATAACAAGATTGTGTCGAAAGAGATCAGAGAAGAATGAACGATGATTCGAAAAGGCTAGATCTGATCTTCTGTCCACCGTAGGATTCTGGCAACACAGTCGGTTAGATACGATTAATCTCGTTTCTTTTGGGCAAAAAGAGCGTATGTTCAAGTCTCACTGAGAGCTTTTCCTCCATATCCAACTAACACAGCTTATCCATTACCTGAGTAAGTTGTGATAAAAAGGAAGTAAAAATTAGCGGGAAATAATTATTAGTGAAAAAAAAGAAAGACAAGTAATATTGCATTATGTTGGTATCAAACTTACTGACAATGCATGTGAGACCAACTTCTTAACAGTCTTCATCCATTTTTATATAAACCAGGTTAGAATATTTTGAATATTTGTTTCAGAGTATACAAATTGTACATATATATGGACAAATCATCTTTTTTTATATATATATCTCGGGCCTTGAATATTTGAGGTGAGTGAATAAATGTCATAATTCTTCTTTTTTTTTAAAAATATTTACATACTTACACTATCTCGGTAATCTATCCCATTGGCCAACTCCATTGCTAAAAAGGGATTTCCTGATATTTAATCAATTTCTGTTAACTTCTACCGTATAGGCATATCCCCTTGTACTCCCCTTTAGTAAAAGAAAAAATGATTAAGGTCCACTGATTCTAGAAATATTTTCTAACGATGTAAACCTCAACTCTTTTACCAAATTATCACGCCCCATCCTTTTTTGATTCTGATGATAATCTAATTGCTTGTCTCTTGACTTTTTCAGAAAGATTTTCACATTTCTTCAAGTATCGAGACCAGATGACCAGGAATGTACTCACTACTCGAGGGATATAACTTTTGCACCGGCAGTACGGAAGGAATATTATAGTTTATCAGTTATTAAGATAGCAATATCATTTTCATTATTTGTGATATCTTGTGTATTTTCTTTCATTCACTTATTGTAACATTGATTTCTGTCTCTTTCATGTAACACCTTACACTTATCTTATCTTCATCAAAGGCTAAGAACCTTTCTCTTGACCATAACATATCTAGGTTTTCTTTGGCGTTAACTCAAAAGAAACACAGAAACAAACGTCCAAACGCATTTATAGGGATATCAAACTAACTTGTAATCCTGAACAACGACATGAAACCGATGATGCTTTCATAATATCTCCTGGTACCGATTCAAAATAAACCACCAAGTGATAATCAAACTCGAAAGGATAACTCTAACTATTTGAAGAACAATCAAATCACGTACTGAACCATTATACGTGAAGTAATATAGATGGAAATATTTTTTATTCTACTAATCTTCTCGAGTGAAATGTTCTTCAAGCCTTGAGAGGAAACATCTGAAGTCCCGGTTACATGGTTCAATCAGCAAATACAACCCACATATAGATAGATAGATAGATATACATATATATATATATATATATATATATATACATATATATATATATATATATATATATATAGAGAGAGAGAGAGAGAGAGAGAGACTGACAGAGACAGAGACAGAGAGGGAGACAGAGACAGAGCCAGACAGACAGAGAGAGACAGAGAGACAGAGAAACCAAGCTCATCTACCAATATGTTTGCTAAGCTTACCATGGTATGACACTTCGATCCTCAGCTATAAGAGCAAGATGCACTGTTAAGATTGAATTCACCAGAATTTCAATGGTTTAGCGACATTAGATGACACCAAGTACACAAATTACTCATATTCTAATATATTTTTCATATTGGAGTCTGTTATTTGGGGATAAATACATTTAAAGGTACATTTGATGAAATCTTAATCCATTTCCATCCATGATACCATTATTTCTTCAGTTGAATATTTTCGCAGGTTATATTACGCCACCATTCGAAAAATTGTGTATTCATCGTAAAATGACGATTCTAGTTACGATTCAGGGGATTTTCAAGGATTTGTTGGAACAGCTGTCAAGGAGAATAATGTTGCACAGATTAAAAGAGAGATAGCCTCGAGTTGACAGATATGGATTTACAATAGAAGGACGGGTGTTGTCATGCAAAAGAATCATCGACCGAGAAAAAGTCGCAGAATCACCTTGTCGAGAAAAAGTTAGAACTTCTCTTCCAGTGTGTGAATCAAACGGCCCCTTTGCTTGCAGTAGTGTTTCGAAGCAATATCCCCCCAGGGTTCAAGCAATTCATTATGAAGGAAGCCTTTAAGATCCTATTCGACACACAAAAAATTCACTTCCAGGAAGTCCTATCAAAGTTGACATTTTGAAGGCTGTCATGTATCTAGACCAATTAGCTTAGTTCTGAATTCTCGTTTTGAATTACCTGCTTAATCCCTATGAAGAAAATACAGGGATATGCAGATTTCTCCTGGTAATCAAAAATTCTCTATGAAGGATTTTTGTTGGCCGAAACGGTGTATAGAAGAAGCAATTACCATTGATCTATATGGGAAGATTTCTGTGGTATGATGTTGAGAAGTACAGAAGACGAAGTATAGAAAGGAGCGGAAGAGGTGTATCCAGCCCCTAAAATTAAAAATTTTAAAAAAGGAGAAAAGCTGAACGCTATTTTATTTTTCTTCCGAAAAGGCAAAAAAGTGACGTAAAGCGAACATTCGAAGAGCAGAAACCAATTGTATTGGAATTTTCTTGAATTTCTTTTTTTTAACAAAAAAAAATCGCTTCATACGAGGGGAAAAGATATTACAGAAAGTTGATTATATAGAAAGAAAATCGTTGAAGGGTTTAATAGCTTACGAAAAGCTGTTTTTGGAGAAATTCTCGCATTATGACTTTCGTTCCCGTGGATCTGACAAAACCCGGAGTTTCCACGGGTGAAATGTACGTAAGCTATTACACTCTCCAATAAAGTAAAAAAAAATAGATGTACTACGTTGGTGTCAAGTTCTATAATAATAATATCTTTCATATATAATGTATATATATATATATATATATATATATATATATATATGTAAGATCATCTGTCAGTCCGTCTGTTCCTTTCTTAAAGCCACAATCTTGCTTGTAGGAATTTAAAAATTCGCATAATATTACATCTTTTCACAGCAGAAGGCTAAGGATTCAGGAGTGTCGAAAAGTTTTACATTATAATTGAAATTTTAATAAGACTGTAAATTAAAACTGGAACCCAACTTTTTCACTCCGGAAGTTTTGACTCCGAGGGTTTCCCTTCTACTGATTTATTTCCAACCAAAATTCAAATGAACCGCCATTACTCCGTCCGTAGGAACCCGAGAAAGTAAACGGATACGCTCAATATTCTCATCTGCGTGTGCATGAATATTTTTCATTGTTAATTCGAACAAAAAGTAATATTTTTTTCAAAATACTTTTCCGGAGCAGAGGGTATTTTTTTTATTTTTATTTTTTTTTTTTGTTATTGATTCATTTCAATATGTCTTCATAATGAGAGCTACAATCGTGACATTCATTCTATATTATGCTTATCTCAATAAATACATTCTTTGTTATTTGAATCATTGTTTCTTATATTTTTTAATGCACATCGCTAGCTGCATCTTTTCTGGTGCGTATACAAACTGCGTTTACTTATTCAACGCTTTCGTTCCAAGCTTTTACGCTGACGAAAAAAATATGCTCCTCACTTTCACATAGATTCTCAAATTCTCTCTCTCTCTCTCTCTCTCTCTTTTTTCTCAACTAATGATCAGTCCCTAGCAGAGCCAAGCCATGCCTTGCTTATATGTAAACATACATGCTACTACCACTATCACCTCACGCAACAAAGATGGCAATAGTATTTCTACAGCGTTTCGCTTTTAACCATAACGGGGTAATTAGCAAACTTAAAATGTAAACAGGTAGACTAAGTTATAAGGTAATATCTAGAGTCGGATAAATATTGTCTCTAATTAATTAAATCCCACTTTATAAAATCAGGTACAGCTATAGGTTTCTTTTTAAAATTTTTTCTATGTTTTTCCTAATGTTTTTATTAATTAAATTTCAAGTATAAAAAAGCTACATTTTAATCATATCATTCCTCATTTCTAATTAAATCTCAAACTGTCCGGGGTTAAAGAGGGCCAGCATGTTTTTACCCCGGGTATATTCTAAGCTTATCAAGTTTGTGACCCATGTCACAAAAGAAGCTAGTCTATTCCAAATTAGCCAAGCTCAAATGCAAATCCCACTCTTTGTCATGAAAAGTACACGCTCATGCATAAACACATATACTTGCCTACACATGCTTCATTCGCACCACAAAATGTTTATACTCATAGAGATAGATGGGTGAATGAGATGATAATTGCTTTTCTCTCCCTCACTTTCTTTCCTCCTTAACACCGCTACCTACTCACGTACACATTTCATCTTGTAAAATCTCAACTTGATGTCATCAAATCTCTTCTACATAACATAACATCATATTTCAAACTTTTCTTCTCCTTCTATGACCCTCAGGCCAAAATGCCAGGCTCTTCCAATTCGTTCGCATATTTTTAGCCATTTTATCACTGTCATAAAGCAAACGTCCCTTTTCTGCAGATGTTGGAGCGTTGCCAACCCCTCGGCGCTGTTATAGATATGATCTGATGACGTGACTGTTTAGGACAAACAGTAACAATGGTCCTGCCTCGTTTTCGATTCAATATGATCTGATCTGTTCTGACCACTAGCACGAGAGATATTGTATTCTATCAATAAAGTCCTGTTCATTGTCTGTAATTTCTTTTTCCATTTCTGAATCCTTTCACTTTTTCTTACTTTCTCTCTTACGTGCAGGGGGGTGGCGGCCGAGCGGATAACGACTCTCTAAGTGGACTCGGTGGGTAGAGTTCGAACTTCGTCTGTGTTTACATTACATTGAAGCCCTAGTGAAAGGTATATACCAATATCTCAGAGTAAAATAGCCCAAGCTAGATTGAGTGAAATGGTAACACTTCGAACGGGTCGAGTCAGTAATACTGTGATATGTTGAGGATGTGGGGGTAGTACTCGCTTCTTGTGTCAACAAATTTGCTGAAAAACACCCAATAGATTTTATGTATGTGTTTATGAATACATATATACAGTATAATGTTTTACAGAAATGTAATATAATAGAGAGAAATCATTTTGACGGTCGAAATATACGAAAGTAATGTTGCATTATCTTTCAGATGGGAAGGGCTTGTATGTCGTGAAAAGTTCGGGCTTACACTAAGCATAAACTATTCTGAATTCCTAGAAGAAGAATACAGGATGATAATCACCTAATATAGTGGGAAAATTCATTACAAAATCGATGAATTAAATTAGCATTAACTTACTGTGATTCAAAATCACTACCTTGTAATTTGTAGGCGACCCTCCTCCCCACTAGGCAATATATATATATATATATATATATACATATATATATATACATATATATATATATATATATATATATATATATATATATATATATATATATATATATATATATATCTTCAGTCTGGATGGTGTTAGGTGTGAAGTCTGACCCTGCAGCTGGTTTGTCAATCAATCTCAGATAGAATATGTTCTGCAATGACAACAGTAATTCAACTTTTACTCTATAAAAGATGTCTCACTGTGTGGAAATAGTTTCACAACTAGCCCTCTAAATCATTTCCTCGACTGTGAGTTCAAACCTCTTTAGGTACCCCAAAGTTGTGTGCTTTTGCCGAACTAATAACCAACATATATACTTGGACTACGGGGGTGGGTTCAGATATCGTGATACTATTTCCACTCCGGGGTAAGAATGACAGAGAATGAGAATGCTTTAGCATTAGTAGTTCGTATGTCCGATAGCACATTCCCACTGCACAAAAGATTAGTTTCAGTTGCGAATGCTTACGTCAAATAACTGATTTGATATAGATTATATAAATACTTGGCCGATATTGTTTACCCATGCTGTCAAAAATCACGGCACATATGAAATATATGGATGCACATTGCACCTTATACACCTGGATCATAGAGACGTGTAATGCAGTGAACTTGAAGAATAGCGTTCTCTTAACCACGAACGGATTCTTGTGTTTTTTGTTTTTGTTTTTAATAATCTTTTAAGAGCCAAGCCATAGCAAAGGCTCTTTATGACTAGAGGTAAACTGATCAAAAGGATTGTGACTGTCACCGTGAGATTCGACAAGATATCTGGCAAATGGACAATTGCTGGAGCACAGAATCGAAATACGCCCACAATCATTGAACTCTGAAACAGATTTTACAAAAATTCAACGAAATCACCAGAAAAGTAAATAATGTGACGATTAAACATAGTCAAATGATTTAGTCCGAATGAATTAGTGTCAACAATAGGGAAAAAAGTCTGTGATTATGAACCGATCAGAGCGCAGCTTGGCCTTGCCAAATTAACCGTTTTTGATTAGTTCTGTCTGATTTTCGTTTCTATTTGGAAATCTACAATAGCCAAAGATCTGGCCAATTTTGTTTTTAGAAAAAAGCATATATATATATATATATATATATATATATATATATATATATATATATATATATATATCGAGATTATAAAATCATTCGTATTAATCTTAATTAAAGTGGTTTTGCAAAGTTAGACGATGTTTTTTTAGTTGTGCATAGTAACACGGTATTCTTTACTGATCTAAACAACTCTTAATGTACGCGCTCAATGCACACAATATGAACTTAATAGAAATATAGGGGCTACTTGTACTTAAGTAGATGAGATACCCTTTGGTAAGAAGTAAACATAAAGGATAGCGATTATATATATATATATATATATATATATATATATATATGTATATATATATATATATATATATATATATATATATATGCTCCATGGGTTAAGCCTATATTTCAAGTTATTTTTATCATTAAACATCTTGTGACGTTATCAGAAGTGAAAATCTACCTTTATGATATTATAGATGACTTGCATCTTCTAGAATACCAAAACGCATAGTTAACTCTTAAATTGAATTCTTTTAATTCTCAATTATCAAATGTGTAGATATAACTGCCGCGTTGTTTATTTGCTAAAGACCAACTCATACGCGACATCGCGCCAATCAGGGGAATATTGTCCCGTGTTGTTGATCGTGCACTGTATCATCAGCGTTATTCAGAGATTGTTCCGTATAAGCATTGGTGGCTTTGCTTGTGTTGGAGGCTAGACGCCGGGGATGGCGAGAACGGTAACTGTGGCTATGGAAGCAAACGTAGCAGCAGTGATGATGGCCAAGTTCATTGTTGTGATTCATGCCCCTGACCCCGCGGCCGCCAGACAATCGTTTGATCAATTCAGTCATTGAACCTAGCACAATGCAGGCGTAATGGCATTATATTGAGGCATTTATTCCGATTAGGCCTTATGTAAGCTAGACGTACATCGATCAATGTTCACACCATGCTGTTGAATGCAGGGTTGCCAATTTGACTCCCCCAGGGCTAGATCTAGCTCTATTATGGTGCATTTAGCTTCTATAAGTCTGCATCTGGCTCTTAGCTCCTATTCCAGCTCATTTTCAATTCATCTCACACAGATTTCATATCTGGAATAATTCACGAATATCATGTAAGTGAAACTGGAATTATGTGTAAAACAACATGTGATTGTATGTTAATTCATTGCTGAATAAAGGAATTTTATAATTTAGTCATATTGCCCATCAGCCTAATATCGCGAACTGCGCAATTACAATCTATCTTATATCGAGGGACGTCTTTTTTTAGCTCTTTTTAGCCACTCTTTTTACGGATCTACCTCGAGAATCTATACTTGAGTTATCTACCATTATTGAATGTTAGCTGGTTCGTTTCATTATGATGGAACTCTAATGTGTCCTCAGCTTGAAATCAACGCCATAATTGACCTCTCTTTATCTTTGTCCTGCATCGTTCCCTGAGTAATCTTTGCCTCGAGCTTTCCATGTATTACTCTCTCTCTCTCTCTCTCTCTCTCTCTCTCTCTCTCTCTAAATATATATTCATCCTTGTCTGAACGTCTATAGGTTTGGATACTGCTGGTATCTTATAATCTTTGCATCTATTTTTCACGCAACCTGCAACAATGCTACGCCATATTTGTTCATATTGAGCACATTTATCTATCTATCTATCGATCTATCCATTCATCTATCTATCTATCTATCTATCTATCTATCTATCTATCTATCTATCTATATATATATATATATATATATATATATATATATATATATATATATATATTCCTCCATTCGTTTCATATCTATCAATCTATCTATCTTGTCATCAGCACCTTTTTAGCACCCTTTGTTGGGCATAGGCATAGGCAATCCCCGAAATTTGCCAGATCGCTGTATCATTGATGTGACGAACCCAATATTTTCTGACTATTTTCTGACTTTTTTAGTTAGTCACCCAGGCACATTTTGCACATGATCTTTTGGTATCCACATTGTTGGTTTGGATGTCCAGTGGTTGTTTGATATTCTCCTCGGAATATGACCATCACCATGCCATTCAAGTTTTGTAATGGGTTATATGATATCTGTATCTCCTGCTCTTTTGCTAATGTATTGTGCTGTCTTGTGATCTCCCCATGTGATGTCGAGCATGATTCTGTACAGTACGTGTTGCGAGATTTTTGGTTCGACGGTCAGTTTTTTGGTAAGGTTCCATGTTTCAGCTTCATTGGTGACAATCAAGAGGATGGATTGGTTGACTACCGTTCTTTTTCGGTCTAATTGGATTTTCTTGTTTTTGAAAGTTGAACCGGCTCTACCGAAAGCTTGCCAACTTGAAGTGATTATCTGCTTGATTTTTTGCTTTCGTGGATTTCACGCATATTCTTTGTCCTGAGTTTACGTTGTGGCCTAATTTCTTGAGTCTTTGTCCGCCTAATGTTCGTTGTATTTTTGATTAATTGAAACGAAGACCAACGTTCTTGCTTAATTCATTTAGTTCGTGTAGTATTACATGGAAATCATGAAAGTACTCAGCAAAAGAGAAAATCTGAAATTACTTGTGTATTCAACCATCTGTTCTGATTCCTTTAATTCTCCAGCCTGGGTTTCAGACGATCATCTCAAGGCAGGGTGTGGAGATTTTAGGTGAGCTAACATGACCTTGCTTGCTTTACCCCTTTTTTTCATCTGAAAGAGCTTTCAGGTAAAAAAAAAAGAGACATATCAAGGCTTTAAAACTTTATCTTTATGTAGTCTGATAAACGAGCGGTGGACACATGGCGAGATTCTCACTTATACGGGGTCTACACCTCATTGCATGATTGTTCCAATGACTTAGAGGATTTCTACAGAGTTGAAAGCCCTCTTGAAGTCAACATATGAAACAACGGGTGGCACTTAAATTCTGCTGCTATCTCTTTTAGTTGATTTTTCGAATGGAGATGGTTGATGGTTGAGTAGCTTTTTCTAAAGCCAGCTTGTTCCCACAATTTGTTTTCATCTAGTGTTTTAGTGATGATCACTGTGGTGGAAAGGTTCTTAAATGTGGTTGAGTTGGCTCATGTTTAGTTAAATATGAACGTATTTTCAATATTTTTCTCTTCAGTTTGTCATTGAAAGAAACATTTGCTTTTCTGTACTCGTTTCAACTTGACTTTGGCTTAGCCATTATCTTCCTAACCAAGTAGAATCTTATTCTATTCCTATATCATCACACGATTACCAAAAGAAAGATTGATGCTGCGTCATCAAAAGTGTCCATAGGAGAATATGGAAATCTTTTTAACGAATTCCCAAGCAGAGATCATTAGGAGATGATCAGAATAAGGAAAAAATATATCAAACTTGTCCCGGGTGCATTTTCCTTTTTCTTCCTCTAAAGATGCTGTAATCAGTTTTAAAAGTAATCGGTCTGACTGGTCACTCAACAGAAACCATCACGTGACCAATGTATTCTGGCTGCTTTCCGCGTGGGGTGATCAGTTTAATACTTGGAAAAACGGTTGATCAATCAATGGATTACTTGTCTTGTCCTTTGTAGGGCGGTGATCGTTAAAATAGACAAGAATGAATGCTGTCTTGTATGAATTTAAGGGATCAACCTAGCATATACTATTACTGTAAATTCCCCCCCCCTAAAAACTTGGGGGGTGAGGGGTTACCGAAATTTCTTCTTTTTTTTTTTTCGAGACGTTATAATGAATGATGTTCATTTTTTCAGAGTTCTTGCTCCATCAGCATGGATTGTACGCCTGATACATTCATAGTCAGCCAGACAACAACTTAAAAACTGAAGAAACCTCTGTTGACAGATCTGGTTACAGTATTGGCTTAATGGTTTCTAATAAATGTCTTTATCTCCTTGAAACTTGCGTAGAATTAGTCAATTATACGTTAAAAATGGCGTGACTTGCTGAAATATATCTGCTGTCAAAGCCTATGCTATGGGGAAAACTCGCTCAATAAAGTAATAAAGTTTAGGTTGAATGTTTCAAAGTTCACGTTTATTATTTTAGTTATGGACTTTACTTAACATTTCATTGTAAAAATATGTATTTATCCAGAGCAGACAATGGCATAAACAGACACTTCTACACATACAATCTTCTTTTTCTTTTCATCTTCAAACTTCGAGCGTTATCTTAACAAAAGTAACTTCAAGTTCTTCAATACTTATTCAGATAACAGTGTCGCCTAACATAAAGCAATGGGTTGGAAATCCACACTGATATCAACCAGTAACGAACTAGTGTCAGTAAGTTCGATTCCCAACCAGAGTGTTTAACATGAACAAATGAAACAGCATACTAAAGAGCAGCAGGAAACTAAAAGCTAATTTTCACATACTGAATTTTCTGTACTCGTGTCTTTATCTTAGTTTCTTTCACCGAAATGTTTCGGCTGTCGTACCCTTCAGCCTTCTGCAAGTGGCTGTCTTACTTGGTATCCATCACGGAATTTCGAACGGAAATGTTTATTAAATCCACGGGGATAAATCGTTTTCGTTCTGTCGTCCATTCCAGTGAGGGATGATGGTATCAGTGTTTCATTACAGTTATATCAGACTGAAAAAGGGAACGATGTCCTATGTGTTGTGGTAAAAAAAAAACATCAGTTCACTATTTCGATGGATTTAGTAAGTATGATGATAACTCCTCAGCATGGAAATTTTAAACGAAATCTGAGTTTATCAGAATGCTCCTCGGTGGCACTCCTACTCTTTATAATCTCTTTGATTGGATTCCTCCACATGTCCGTGGTACATTGACTTTGGGTTTTTTTGTGATTTTTTGTTAATCTTCAACCAATCCCTTCATTCCTCTATCTATGGTATGGATTATCTCGCATAAGTGTTCTTTGTTAATTCTTCCATGTGATGACACTTGAGTTCATTCAACTGAACATGAGTATTTAGAATTCATTACTCAACCCAGGGATGGAAATCTTGACCACTGGGTAACTGCATGTTCTATCCACGAAGACATCACCCAGTATATAAATAGTTTATCGTTGTTCTTTTGATATTTTTATTTAGCTGTGATTACTGGAAGGTTTTCCAACCCGGGTGAGACCTAAGGTTCTGAATGTTGATTTTCAAGGCTGGTATGCTTTCTTCATTTGGAAGTTCGGGCACTAAAATTTCCAAAACTCTCATCTAGCTATTTGCTAAACTTAAGTACACTTTCGATATTAAAAATGTTTTGGCAGGTGTTGAGAAATGGGATAAAAAAATCACCGGTGTGAGTCAGACCATAAGTGCGCGTTGCTTTTCTTGTGAGAAGTTCTAGCAAAGGAAGTTTTGCCAACTTTATTTCGAAGTGAAAATCTCAAATAGAGCCAAACACCTAAAAATATTATATTTAATTAAACGTGACTTCATGTTTCGACATTCATTTTATTAAAATATTACTTACTTTATTAAAAATATCACATATTTTATTACTATCAATTGGATAAAATATAGCATTTTTATTGAAATAACTTTTTGAATAGCAAAATCAAATGCATATAGATTTAGATTACGAGCATCTAAGATTGAAATACTGAGCAAGAGCTGTAACTCATATTTCAGTATGTCAGTCAGTGACGGCGATTGCTGCTAGATATGCAAGCATATCTTTTGAAAAATTATAAACTGTCATATTGCGAATGTAAGAAAAATCTATACTTGACAACAGAAACGGACGTTGTCTCCTTTTGTATCCAAACAAAGAGGCACAAGTCCAATCGATTCAGAACACAAAACATGGATACAACAAAGAGCTCTTGATGCGACCGATAAAATATCTTTGTGATAATGTTTTGAATATCAACATATCTAAAGAGTAATACACTGAGTACCACAGCCGTATTTCAACTGCTGGTTCCTTGCAGTCATCTTGGTAGAATTGATGCCTGCGAAAGTTCTTTCATCAAAGAATATCGACGAACGCAGACAGATTCATGGGTTGATAACAAAATCTGATGGAGATATAGACGGAGACGAAAGTGAGTGAGAGAGAGAGTAAAGAGGAAGAAATGGCGGCGAACTAAATTTATTCAACAAACACACTGCCAGATAATATCGAATACAGGTTGCACCTCTTTCATCTGGCATTCTGTGTTTCGGCAACTCAAATGATCGGCAGTCTTCAGTTGGTGGATCTGCCACAAGAGTTCCCCGATTGGGTTTCAGATCACAATTCATATCATAATTTTGCAATATACGAACTGACTTGTTGAATTGAATATGTATAAGTCTAAAAGCGGACTGAATCCGACAACCTTTGATGTTCTTTCAGCATAAAATCTAGGATTATATGTAAATGTATTTAGGATTTTTTTTCTGAATCTTATAGATTGTCTCCAACATCATCCATTACAGAGCATAAACGGAGACAACTATTTACCCTTTATCATGACATAATATAAATTTTATGAACCATGGAAGTTTTTGTTTGATGAGTACGCGAGTAGAGGCTTGATTTTATGATTTGTGTTGCAAACAAAGAATTGTAATTTAAAAACAATTTTCATCCATCGTACGAAACTGCAACTCAGAGATATTCCTGTAACTACTTTTCCGAGTAACGAATTCAGATATTTTATATCTGAATTTAAATACTTCTGAATGACAGGAGTCAAAGGATATAATTCATACAAGACAAAAAAAAATTATAATGTTATTCTTTTTTATCTATACAGATATAATCATGTATGTATTAGCGCTAACTTTTTTTGAGGATGATAACTGCGTGCAACTTCTTAGATCAGTCCTCTGAGTACTAGCCTAGTACTCTATCTTTCAGATTGTTGTCAACGGCCTCAAAATTTTCGATTACATGTTCACATCAACGTGTCTCTTGCCAAAGTCATTTGAAGTTTCTTTTCAATTGAAAGTTTCCAACTAGAAATCTTTTAAATGTGAGGAAGGGGAACGTCCGTGGCGACTTCGTTCTGGAATATTCCATTGACTGACTACGCAATTGGCAAGAGAATAAAAAAGAGATTCAACGGGACGAAAATAAGGCAGACATTCGCCAGTCTGACTTCTGAAACGAAAATGGGAATTTTGGAATTGAAATGGCCGCAAGAGATACATATGTAGAGGGAGAGAGGTTTGAAAATTGAGGGTGCAGATAGGAAAGGTTTGGGGAAAAGGTAGAAAATGATCAAAGGACCTTATACATATATATATATATGTATATATATATATATATATATATATATATATGTGTGTGTGTGTGTGTGTGTGTGTGTGTTTGTGCCTGTGTCTGTGTATCTGTGTGTGTGTGTGTGTCTATGTGTGTGCGTGTGTCTATGTGTATCTATATTTGCACATGCACAAGCACATATTTACGTGTGTGCATATATATATATATGTGTGTGTGTGTGTGTGTGTATGCGTGTGTGTGTGTGTGTGTGTGAGTGTGTGTGTGTGTGTGTGTGTGATTGTGTCTTGCTGGGTGTGCAAACGTGTTTCTCTGAATGTGTGTGAGTGTATGGACCAAGAAATATAATGTATATGTCCACAAATGTGCTAGTTACGTTTGAGTGTGTAAAAATAAATGATTACAATCACACATGAATGCACAACATAAGCATACACACACACATACATACATGGATGCACATACACACACACATGCAAACACGCATACCTATCTATGTCTCTCTCCCTGTCTCTCCTTCCCTCTCTTTCTCTCTCTCTCTATATATATTTATGTGTGTGTGTGTGTGTGTGTGTGTGTGTGTGTGTGTGTGTGTGTGTGTGTGTGTGTATTGAGGTTTGTAGATATGAAAAAATAGACGCAGACTCCTTTGTGTGTATGCAAACACCTAGTAATGTATATATGCCGTAGTTGAGGGGCATATACAACCTACTTTATTTATAAAAAAATATGGAAAAATATCCCTAGGTGTTGTATTGGAATGTTTGGTATTTATTAAGTCTATGTCAACACAAACTCAATGGATTCACAGTATTTGTACCTAGCTTAACTTCATTATACTTTTATATCATAAAATCAAATATCATCATCATCATCACCATCATCATCATCATCATCATCATCATTATTATTATCATTATCATCATCGTTGTTATTATTATTATTATTATTATTATTATTATTATTATTATTATTATTATTATTATTATCATTATTATTATTATTATTATTATTATTATTTGGAATCTCACACCAGTTGCCTGGCGGTAACCGCTGGAGTTTGAGTGACAGCAAGTCTCCTCAAGTCTCCAGCCCTCCTCTCCTAGTACTCATAGGTCGCAGTAATTCTGCGATTTACAGTTTCACACCGGTTGCCCAGTGGTTATCGCTGAAGGCTGAGTGACAATAAGTCTCCTCAGGTCCTCAGCTAACGTCTCCTCCCTCTTTCGCATATCATGACAGAGCTACTATTCGTTGCAGTACTTATATCTCTAGCACCTTCCTCAGTATCCGTGCAGTTCCAAGTAGTGCTGTGGTCTGTACGGTCTCTATCCTCCCCCTAATCCCGATCTCCTCCAGTCTCTCCCTCAGCGTTTGGGGGACAGTTCCTAGTGCTCCCACTATGACCGGTACCACCCTGGCTTTCATGTTCCACATTTTCCTTAACTCCCTTGCTAGGTCCTGGTATTATTATTATTATTATTATTATTATTATTATTATTATTATTATTATTATTATTATCTCATATCATTATTTGATTGAAAAAAAAAACTATAGTACGTATAGATCAAAGCTGGTTGTCTTGAGATGACCATCTTTGTCAAGCACCCAACTCAAGACGGCTACCAGAAGAAAAATGCTCGATCTAGACAACTGGATTGAAACTAAAGAGTAAAAACTATTTTAAGAAGTCTAGAAATGAAAGAGATAAGAGACAGGGAAACGATAGGCTGTAGAACAAATAAATCTTTAGAAAAAGGGTCCTTAGCAATGAGAGTTAAAACGGGATGAGTAATGGAAAAAAATGTTATGGAGACAGAGTGATATACTGAGTGAAAGAGGGAGGAGCAATGGTACAGTAAAGGGAAAATACTATAGTAAATCATTTGAGAAAAGGGAAACCAAGAATTAGATCGTTGGAATTTGAACGATTGCTGGGAATATGAATAAAGAGCAAGAGATGTAAGTGAGAACATGGAAGAGAGACAGAACGAGTGGAAAATAAGGAAATACAATAGGGAGAGAAGAATAAGAGAGAGCGTAAGAGAAAAGAAACTGTTCACTGAAGAAATAATAACGTTTTGAGGAGAGGATGCCAGCCGGGGATATGAAGGGAAGAGGTAAGCGAGTGAAAAATAGAGATAAACAGAGAGAGTATATAAAAATAAAAGAAGGAAAACGACTGAAGCATGGAGAGAAAGAGAGAGATAAGAAAAATAGTTTAAAAGAAGAGAAACATGTCCACAATGAAGTAATAATGTTCGGAAGAGAAAGCTAGCAGAGAAAAATGAAGAAAAAAGGAATAGAAAAGTAAGAGAGATGATGAGAGAGAGAGGAGGAGGTAAGAAGGAAAACAGAGTAATTAAAAATAATCATTGCAGGCAATCGTCCACTTTGAATTAAGTAAAATTATTGAATAACATTGTATAGATATAGGTAACAGAAAGAAAGGGAAGTACAGAACTGAATGAAGGGAGACAGAGGGAGAAAGCTTGGAAAAAGGGGAAGGGTTTTGAAATTCGTTCAGAGAGATGCAAATGAAATAAACGGAAAATAACAAATAAAATAAAAATAGTATGAAAAAAGTACAAGAAAGAAAAGGGGGGATAATCGAAAAGAGAGAGAAAGGGCGAAAGGAGCATTGCAAGAGGAGAAATAGAGATACATGGGAGAGATAGGAACACAATGAAAAAGAAAGAGAGAGAGAGGGGGGGAAGAATGCCTCCAGGGAGATATGAGTTGCCTATTGTAGAGCAAATAAAATGTCCAAATACGTAAGAAAAGCACCAAAAAAAATAATAATAATCAAAGGACAGAAGAAGCAAAAGAGACAAAATGGGAGAGAATAAAAGGAAGAGAAAGGGATTGGAGGGAGAGTGAAGGAGACATGGGCATTGACATACAGAGAACAAAGGGAGAAAACAGAATATTACAAATAGAGGAAAAATCAGAGAGAGGGAGGGGACGGAGAGGGAAAAGCGGAGGAGAGGAGAAAGAGATAGACAAAGAATAGAAAGAGGTGGCAAAAAAGATTGAATAAGAGGAGGAGAGAGAGAGAGAGGAAATGAAAAAAAGAAGGGAAGACAAAGGAGGGTTAGTCGCGCGTGGGTTTTGTTAAGCGTCATTTTGTCGCCCTTGCATAAACCCGCTCTTAAAAGGATGAACCAAATTTGGCCCGAGGAGCTCAGAAAACGATGAATAGTCTTTTGTCGGAATCGATAACGGTGATCGATCATTTCATGTTATGAATGATTTAGTGACCGCCAGAATCTCTTGCAGCTGGTCACTGATTGGTTGCTCCGGTCCCCAGTTCCAATAATACCCCCCTGCCCCATTTTGCCACAACTCTTCCACTAAAATGGAAAGTTTTTTTTCTTCAATCATCAGCAGAAAGAAAATAAGTTCTCACTTGCATACACGCGTACACAGACTCAGAGCACTTTCCTCTACATAAGTAGTTAGTCAGCTAGCTAGTTAGTTAGTCAGTTAGTTGGTTGACGTCTTTATGCCTGCAATAGCTTCATCTGTTTTTGCCCGGGATCCACACATCACATTTCGTTTCGGCTCAAGTACGGTATGTGAAATAGATTTAATGGGAGCCAGCACTCAAAGTTGAGTCACTCGCTTCACCCTACACTATCTAACCCATAGCTGGTGGGAGAGACGAATTCATGCCTTTCACAAGACCATTTTCCCCACCATTAATCAATTGTACTCCTGTGCACCTACCCTCACAAATATAGCATCAGGGAACTATGAATAAGCATACTTAGTGGGTTATTTCAAGTATTCATACATATATATATATATATATATATATATACATATATATATATATATATATATATATAGATATATATATATATATATATATATATATATATATATATATATATATATAGAGAGAGAGAGAGAGAGAGAGAGAGAGAGAGAGAGAAAGAAAGAAAGAAAGGAAGAGAGAGCAAGCAATGTGTATTTGCATACATGAGCAAAAATGTAACGTAAATAATCCCCCCCCCCCCAAAAAAAAATCTCCGGAGTATAAAGGTCTCCGGTTGGAAAGTTATTTTGAATACTATCTCTCACTTAGCTGTGTTCATCGTAAATTGAAAAATTCTCAAAATACCACCCAAAATCTTCTATTTTCAATATTTGAACTGAATCATTTCTCCATTAAACAACTAACCACTACTTAGAAAAATCATTTCAAATTGAAAGCCAAAAAAAAAAAAAATGAATCTGTTCCACTCACCTATTATCATCTATTTATTGAAAATTATTTCGAAATAACGTGCGTGGGTGACAATTACAACGTCTAATTTGCACTTTACACTTCAAGAAATTTCCACGAGATTCGGTGGAGAAATGAAAAATATTCTGAAATGTAAACAAAAACATATTTTCTATTGTATGTGAAATGTAGACGGATATTCAGACACGCCATGATTAACCATTCTCACAACCTGCATGAAAAATTTCATTGATATCCTTTGTATTTGAAAAGAATGAATGAGTAATTCAATTTCAAATTATAAAGGTTATCTTATAATATGAAATGTAAACAAACAATCAGATCGGCTATAACTCACTTTTTTCCAACGTCGGTGGTTTCCCTAATATTCTAAACAAATATTCAGGGAAAAAAATTAATCAAACATTTAAAAATTGAACCAGTTGGAACAAAAAAATGTTTTTTGCTAATTAAACCTAAAAACCAATCGAATTAGCCATAACTCACTACACCATAACCTTTATACATCTCCTGAACCTTTATACAAAACTTTATTGAAATATATTGAAGATTGATGGGTTTATTCAATTTTGTGTTTAAGTTATTTAACTTTAAGCACATAAAACATGTAAAATAATCAGATTGACCCTATTCTTTTTTAGAATAGTGAGGTTTCCGAAACTCTTTTACCCAATTTCAGCAAAATCGGCCTAGAATCCGAAGAATTGAACCAAATGAAACAAAAAACATGTATTTTGTTTATAAAGCAGACGAACAAACAGGTCACCTAAAACTCAATACAGCTAAAACGTCTTACACCTCAACCTACCCACGAAATTTCATCGAAATAACTTCAATATTGAAGATGTTATTTGATTTCAAATTGAAGAAGTTACCAACTTTCAATACATGAACGACAACATTTTTTTTTTAATTCGGTAACGAATCATAATCTCCACGGAAATAACTTCCGCTCGAAGAAAAAAAAACAACTAATTTTTCATTAGTACAAACAGGTCAGTTGAATGATTATGAAACAGACTTCAGTTGTCCTACATCAATCCATTGAATTGATTAGACGAACAGACGAACAGGAATGGAACTATTGGCTGGATGACTTTTTATTGGAGGATGTTATCGCACCATTCTGACTTATTTTACTGCAATCAGTAAAGTCGCTCAAACAAGGAAATTTGGCGCTGCGACTGACGGAGGACATCGGAAATCACTGTTCGGACACGTACGCGTTTTTGATTTCTATGAAAAGTATGTGGACCTTGTGGGAACATATCGGAGTCCCTCGCCCCAGGGGTGTTCATATTTTCGAATATGCATTAGATGTTAAGTGAGAATATATATATATATATATATATATATATATATATATATATATATATATATATATATATATATATGTGTGTGTGGGGGGGGGGTGTATAATGACAATGAGTATTTAATCAAATTTCGAGTGATTGCACCAATAGCTTTTTCCCGGCGATCCCTCAATGATGATATGCCATTTATAAAATATTTTTCCTTTTAGTGGTCACAAAATCAGTACAAGCACGAATTCATGGCTTTTGTATTATTGAAAAATCTATTACGATATAAGTTTCAAAATGCTTGCAAGACTTCATATCCGATATTCTAAGCTTTAACACAGTCAGCAAAATGATGTTGAGGTTCGTTACTCTTATACGGCACTTCATTCAGATCACGTGGAGCCTATTATCTCAAGTTTACATCCAGTTTTTTTATTTCTCCTTCTTCATCTTTCTTTTTCAAAACAATGAATTCCTTTCTCTCTTTGTTCCTTTCTACCCGTCTTTCATTCTCTTTATATCTCTCTTTTTGCCCATTAGTCCTTCCTCTCCTAAGTTTTCTGTTTCTTTTCCTTATTTGCATCGTTCGCTTTCTCCTCGCTTATCCTTCTCTATCCTCTCTCTTTCATTTGTACATTTTATAAAAAGGTGAGCCAGTCGTATCACATATTTCTTTTTTA
This sequence comes from Thysanoteuthis rhombus, assembly GCA_963457665.1. Lineage (NCBI taxonomy): Eukaryota > Metazoa > Mollusca > Cephalopoda > Oegopsida > Thysanoteuthidae > Thysanoteuthis > Thysanoteuthis major. The sequence goes on along the minus strand of OY735211.1, from coordinate 27,829,002 downwards.
TTTCATTCTAACCCCTTTCTCTCTTTCTGTTATTTTGATAATTATCATTTCCATCATCCGTCGTCGTCATTGTTGCCCGTTTCAAACTCATTGATTCTAGAGTCAACATATTCTTTCTTTTCTTCCTCCCTTTCCTTGAATTCCCAGAATTCCACTTGCTTTTCGATTTTTTCTTTCGTTAATCGGAATACCATCTTTTCTTCTCTTGCATTCCATATTTCTTTCTTCCAATCTTTCTTTCATTCCTATTCTTCTTTCTTCTTTTCTCTGTCCCAGTCTTTCTCCAATCTATTTCTATTCGATTTTTTCACTCTTTTTCCTTTTCCATTTCTTCTTCTTTCTGTCTTTCTCTCATTCTATTCCCCATTATTTCTTCTCTATTTCCCTCCTAATTCTTCCCAAATTAAGCAGTACCACTTGTTGCTAATATTTAACCTATTCAACTCAATATCAAGACATTCTTCCTTCCTTTCCTTAAAATTCTAAAACCTCTTCTGTTTCTGTTCTTCCATCAATCAAAACACCGTCTTTCCTTCTCTTGTCATCAACCCCACCATGTTTACGTATGCCCTTTGTTAGTGATTCCGTCCAAACTTGGACTGATAACAGGAAATGACGTTGGGTGAGGTCAAAACGGAAGTAACGAAAACCGGAAACGGTCGGAAGTTGTTTAGCAGAAACAATAGACGCGATAGCTGGTCGTCTCTCTTGCAGACATCGGAGAGAGGAGTTGGGTTCCAGCGGGAAGTCGACTACAGTGATACTATTCAGCCTTTTTAATGGAGTCTTCTTAAGAACAGACAGCAAGGAGACGTGTGCTTATTTCCTCTGAGATCCAAAGTTCACTTTTCATTCCATTTTCTATGCTTTTCGATTCCTCCCCATTTGTAGCCGGCGAAAACAAGGTGACGTCTCTGTCGATGAATCTGGCGTTTATTTCAGACAGTTTCAATGTTAGTACTTTTCGGCTAGATCAGTAAATATTTATGACCTTTACAACCCTTGTTCAGTTAATACTTCGGTCAGTTCGTCTGCCTCACACGCAGAATGTCCCGGGTTTGATTCCTGGTAGGAACAAAGAGTTTAGAAACCTTTTCATTACGACAATTTTTCTCTTGTCTTCAGCATCTCACTAGATTCACTCTGATCCAAGTGAATTGGGTAGAGGTACTGCTTTAGTTTACTTGTATCATGAAAGACGGGTTGGTCATAAAAAAAGATTTGAGAATAAAGTCCTGGTCCTGACATCGCTGTTACTTGACTAGTTAGTTGACATACAGTGCTAAATTATAGAATATTCATCATGTTCGTGTTTCTGACTAGGTAGGTAAGTTGATTCATTAATTTATTGTCGCTTGCAATCAGGCAAGGAGGGGAGGCAGTTGTCTTGCGTTATTGAGTGTAGTGTAGACATCAGTCTCTTCCTTGAGAAGATTAATGGGGTCACCACAAGAGTCTCCTTAGCCGCTTACGACTCCTTATATCACAGACGGTCACCCATCTAGGTACTGATCAGGCTCAACGTCGCTTAACGTCAGTTATTGTATGAGAACAGCTGTGCTAAACGCAAATCAGACATGATAGCTCGGTGATTTTATATTCTCTAAAAGGATACTAATCCTACCTTTATTGACTGGGTTACTTTTACTTCATGAAACAAAGTTTTGCACTAATACCTTTAGGAAAGGTATGAATCCATTCCTTCTACCCCATCCAACCATAGGTGATTAGAACAGCAGACTTTGCTCTCCTGCCATAGTTTGAAAGCAGTCTTGGAGACAGAAACCAACCTTTCCATAAATATTGACAAAGGTATCATAATTCCTCTCAATGATTTCTGCTAAAAGCTTGGATAATATTTCAATATTTAAAGGGATAAAATCCACTCGGCCACTAAAATGATACTTTAAGTATCTGTGTATTGCATGTCTGTTCCCTTCTCCACAATAGAATACATGATAAAAGTTGGATAAAATATTATATACCACAAATACAAAAATTCCTATCCACCATTTAGAACAATAGACTCTCCCACTTGAACATCACTTTTAATGAAACCATGGATGGAACTGATGGGACAAAAGCATGGCACAATCGACTGTTCTGAAGTGCTGATGGATTAAGTATAAAAAGAATTATTAATATAGAAGGGACAATTCGTTTTGAAGTAAATAAGAGTATTGAAGGAACTGCTTGAACTTCACAGGACTAGAGCAAAGTATCTTTCATAAAAATGCGTAACTGATTTCCATATATAAATGTATTGTTTCTTTATACAGTATAGTGTATACCGCTCAACTGGACACTTTCTTTCCGTCGATTGTATAACTTGGGAAACTACGACTTCCGAGTATTGTGTTTATTTCCCTTAATTTCATTGCAGAATCATTATTCCAACACACATTTTTCTTTTTTGGTGATCGTAGTGGGGAACGTATATGATGTAATTATGCTGCAGAGCTGTACCTTCTCTATATGTCTATCATGTTAAACTATGGCTCTGGATATTTCGATTACATCTCATTACTTCATTGGGAAATAATTCCCTCAAAGAACAATTTGGCATTAGCAGATTCAATTTACAATTTTACTTTACTACTGGAGTAGACCCATATTTTCCAACAATTGTACTAAATTTTGTCTTTGAAGTATTTTATATATATAATCCAATGTGAATATAATATTAAACATACAAATGATATATATATATATATATATATATATATATATATATATATATATATATATATATATATATATATATGCTCAACTGAAAAATCTCTTTCCACCCATCATACTGCGTACAGAACTACGTCTTCAACATATTTTATCATTTTAGGGATCAAAATGGGTAAAAACTATGGCAGAAATCGTTTATCCCTTTTCGGGGTCGAAATCGAGCGCGGTGAATTTTTTCTATCAATTTTAGAAGTAAGTGAAATTTTCTTCTTTATACTAAATGTTCAAAATCAGAAAAGGGATTTCGGTGTTCTAGAATTTTTTTAATCATTCAGTCAAATCTTTTTCATATTTAAGTATCAATATTGGAGGGGGAATACCTTTTTTCACTTTTAAGCATCGAAATTAGTATAGGGGGACTTTTTTTTCCTCTTTTCGGGGTCTGAATTGGATATGAATTTTTTTCATTCTGAGCAATCCTTCATTTCAGTTTTATTTTCTCAGGTATCAACTTAATTCAAACTGTTTCAAAGGCTGATTGGATATAGTCTTAACTGAAAGTTATGTAAGAAAAACTCCACTGACATTGTGTTGGATAAAAAAAAATCATAACAATGAAGTCATACCATAACAAAATAGTGGAATATTTTTTCTCTAATTAGGAAAAGAGTTTGGCCAAATTAGACAAACCTAGAACTTTCTAAAAGCATTTATGCACTCCCTCATTTGTTTATTCAGTTTCAAGTGTCAAGTAATCCCATGACGTATTATTCGTTGTTATATCATTATAGCCTATGCCTTTGTATGACAACCCCATGACTGTGTTATTCTATTTCACTTCGGCTAATCAATTATAACTTCGAGATTATAAATGGAATATGGCAGGACTGAGACACAACTAAAGAAATAATTATACAATTGAATATCATGATTTGCATATTTCTCTTTCTGTCTCTGTCTCTCTCTCTCTCTCTTTCTTTATCTCTTTCTCTCTCTCTTTATCTTCATATATATATATATATATATGTATATATATTTATATATGTATATATATACATATATACATATTCAACGAAATGATTGGGTTGTGTACGTATGGATCTGCACTGAAAAGTCTGAAGCCATTTTATTTGGCTGTTTGTTTTTTATTATTCGAGCAACTTCAGTGAAATAAATATCATATACGACAAACATACTCAAAACAATGATGCAAAAATTAGAATTGAAAACGCAGAGAAGAAAACATTATGCTACTGCATATACCAAGTCAATGAATCTCCATTAAATCCTCAAAAGAAGAGGAGATCGAGCAAATAATCATTCCAAGTTGGCAAGCGTTTGGTAGGGCAAGCTCAACCACTAACGACAAGAAGATTCCACCAGTCCTAAAAAGGAAGCCATCAAACTAAAGCATCCAACCAGAAGTCACCTTTAGATTCGAAACATTGAATTTAAGCAAACGTTTGATCCTCACAGAACTCAAATAACAAGAATCAAACCAACAAAAAAGAAAGATTATCGGAAACACTATAGGAAATATATAACAAAACAAAGGTTGTTACAAAGAGTTGACTTTCAGTAATGACACATAGAAATTCTGAGTGATCATTTCATCAAGATGCCACTTGAAAATCGAATTCATGAAACAAAATTGTGGTAGTAACCACAAGTATAACAATTATACCATTACTATTTTCATAAGAAAATATCGTACACCATACCTTCAAACTAATATACGCACACACATATATAAATATTTTTTATTGGCACATCATATGAGTAGAAAATTACAGTCACGAAATAGATTAGTGTGATTTATAATCTTTAGATTTAGTTAGTTATGTTAGAACATTTGCTAATGTAGTAAATTCATAAAGCGCTCAATTTTTATTGCCTGGTGCCAAATTGATCATGGTGAATATCTATTCGGTTTACCGAGTGCCAGACAATGTCATGAATATCCATTGTTACTGAATATCAGTGCTTGAACCCAGGTGATAGGCTGGGATTTTGAATGCTAATTTCCCAGGCCAGACTGTCTCTTCACTCCTCGAAAGTTTTCTTAAAACAGAATTGCTCAAACTTTTTCCCTTTCTAACATGCCTTTTGCCGTATTAAACCGTGCCGAGTAAACCATTGGTGGGCGCCTGGTCTAGAGTGATTACATGCAGACATTCTCGATGGGGACAATATCACCCATCAGAGGGTGAAATTGAACAGAAAAAGGTGATAGATTGCCTCATCGAGTTGTTCTGACTATGACATAGAATCTGTCAGTGAAAATGTCCGAGAGGAACTTATTGAACTAAAAATGCAATGATGAATGCAAATACAAATTTGAAAGAGTTGGAATGACTGATTCCTGGCTGTCAAATGCAATTGGGAGGCTCCATCCAAATAAGTAGTCTGCAGAAAGTACTGTTGTGCTTTCCAACTTCATGTTTGGTTGAATGCAGCTAGAACACAGTCAATAATATTGGCAGAGGAAAGAAATAGAGCTGACAAAAGCATGCGAGGAGACATAAAACTAAAACTAACAAATACCAATCCAAATATTGAGAATATAGCAGCAAAGCATCAAGCACAAGGGTCACGTTGAATAAATAACGCAAGTAAAACGCCATTTTAGTTTCATTGCAAAATGGCAGGAGGAGAATAACTTCCAAAAGACAAAACGCAAAAAGGGCAATGATGAAAATGATGGTTAAAAAAAACTGTGCAAGCCTAAATGCAAGTTTACCGAGTTCAATATTCATAGAAAGCTGAATTTTTCCCAGTCCTATGCCAGACTGAAACATGCTCAATAAGTATCAATGACATTTGTTTTACGACAGAGGTAGTAACAGGGAGAGTCCTCAGCTCATAGTTGATTATTATGTTCATCTGTTCATATTGAGCAATTCCCAATCGTCGGAGAATATTTTGCACATCATGAGATCACTTCATCAGGAAATAAAAAGACATTTTTAGTATTTTTATTCTTTCTTTGTGGAACTTATTTGGTGTGTTAAATTTGCATCTCGTACATTTATACATACGTTCATGCAGGCGTGTGAGCACCTGTATATTTGCATGCGTGTTTTTTTGTCAGTGTGTGTGTATATGTGCGTACGCGCCTGTGCGGCAAGGTAGATAGTGAATAGAATATTTGTTTTCATTTATCTATCCTATATCATTTTTATGAAACGTTTCTCCATAGACTTGCGGAAATTTTGATGCACGTGAAAAGGTTGCTAAATCAAACATACGTTCTCCTTTTCATGTTCCTTTTAAATGTTGTTATCAAGTAAATATTTTAGGCAATTAATCTTTCTTTTTCGTTTAAGATTTACAAATTTTGTGCGCAGTTTAGACTGATAAACTCGACAAACTTCTTTGATATTATAGGAAATCTCCAGACAATCTTTCATACATATATATATATATATATATATATATATATATATATATATATATATATTGATATCGATATTACCTTGCAGGCAAAGTTTGATGTCTTCCCTTCATTCAAATGATTAATGGTAAATCTTTTGCTGACTTCAAAACACTTTAAATTCTTATAGAAAAACTTTATTACATAAATCAAACTCTTTCTCAGGACTTCAAGATTTATCTGAATCGTTCGGCGCGATAGTAAAATATTAATACGCACATTGTAAGGTCACACCAAAATTTTAAACATCACCCATCAATTTTTTAATGAAATACTCCTTTTAACTTTTACATACATTTATATTTATATATATACATATATATATATATATATATATATATATATATATATATATATATATATATATATATATACACACACACATATGTGTGTGTTTGTGTGTGAGTGTGTGTATGCGTGTAGCTGTGTGCGTTCCTCAGTCGAGAATCCTCACTTTTTTCTGAATGTTAATTAGAAATAGCAGCAGGATTGAACCAATGATTGAGCTTCTTCATTTAAAGTTGTTTTGGTACAGCAAAGGTACGAGCTTCTTCTATCCCAATCTTCTATATATCATGATCAACGCTGCTGCAGCCCTTCCACTCCAACGTTATTAAATCGCTGGGGTCGCAAAAGACAGGGTTAAATGAATGGTCTGCGCAATCCACGGAGCATGAATGCTACCGCTTCCGGTATTGCTCACTTTATTGCATTTTATATATTTCCCAGCTGAAGCTACGTTTGCATGACAAGTTTTATGATTTGTACATCTCTTATACGAGGTGACACAAAAGTCACTGATCATATCAATACTTGAAAAAACCCAAACTTTTTAAATGAAAAAAAAGAAAAGAAATTTTCCCTTATGATATTTATTTATAAAAACCTGGAATAAACTGATTGCGGTATATGAAATCGCGCAAATGCATCTCATTTTCAGCTTTGCAGATTTATTTCCACGCAGATGAGAAATTACCAAGCTATAACCTCTCCTCCCCCCGAATGAAAAAGTCTCGGTACCTGACGAGTAATTCTGAATAAGAATTAGAGCTGTCAAGCCAATACATTACGGGCTGTCGTGAAAAACGGTCTAGGAAGTGTTCAACTCTGCAAAACAGAAAATGGAAAGTATTTGCAGTATGGTGGATTGCACAAGTAGTTCAAGGTCCACAATTAATAGATCCTAAATAAAAATTCCTTCTCTCTCTCATTAAAAATATTATTCAAGTTTTAAAATGGGAGGTAACTTTTGCAACACTCTATAGCTCTATGCATTCACAAACGCACACGGACATATATATATATATGTATATATTTATATATATATATATATATATATATATATATATATATATATATATATATATATATACATATATATATATACACACATACACACACACACACACATATATATATATATATATATATATATATATATATATATATATGTATATAGATATATATATGCACTTTACATAGATAGGGTTATCTTATGAATACTACCCAGGGACAATAGGAAGTCTGCTCCAATTCCAATAATATCAATTTGTAATTCAATTTGATTTCTGGGTTTACTGGCTTTCAAATTTATTCAAAACCTGACTGAAAAGTCTACAAATCGATTAGCTATTTATGAAGTTATAAAGGCTGCTTGATTTGATACTTACCTCAGATTTACATTTCAGATTTACATTTCAGATTTAGTTTAAGAGTATCGCTCAATGAAATACAGTTTATCTCATATTGTGAATATGAATTAGATACTGGAATCAAATATTTGTGTTATTCTATACATATCTTGATGTACCTATCAATCTGTCTGTTTTTCATACCTACATCATCATCACCAGCAGCAATGACAACATTTTAGTGTCAGTCTTTGGATATTGACCTTCCTCGAGTTTCAATTATGAGCGTTGTAGGGTTGATACTTTTCAAACTTGTATTGTTGGTCAGCCCAGCTTATATTCCAAAGCCGTAGTTTCGAATATGATCACTTGAGATCTGAACAGTGAGTTTGGATGTTCAGTGATCGTCTTTCTTTCTTGTAACATGACAATCCCATTGCCATTGATTTTTTGTTGGATGGTAAGCCTTTGGCAGAGCAAGCTCAACCTTCAAGAACAAAAGAATCCCGATAATCCTCAAAAGAAGAGGATACAACCAATGCATTCTCCCGATAGTCACATATGGAGCTGAAACAAGGAACCTAATCAAGAGACAGACCTACAAACTGAGAAGCATGCAACGTGTGCAAGAAAGAATCATGCTCAACATCACATGGAGAGATCACAAGACAACACATTATATTAGAAAGAAAACGGGAGTCCGAGACATCATAGAAAATATTAAAAAACTCAAATGTCAATGGACAGGCTATGGTGCAAGAATGAAAGACAACCGATGGACATCACGACTCACGAAATGGATCCCCAGATATCACATAAGGAACAGAGGCCGACAGAACACAAGACGGAGATGATGAACTGGACAAATTTAGAAAATACTGGCTCTGCGGCACCCATGATAGAGAATTGTGGCGAATCCTGGGGAAGGTTTATGCCCAACAACAGATGTTAATAGACTGATGATGATGATGATGATGATGATGATGATGATGATGATGATGATGATGATGATGATGATGATGATGATGATGATGATGATGATGATGATGATGGTAATGATGAAATGGATTCTATGATATATCTGACTCCTATTTTTCTCTAATATACCGTATTGTCTCATGATCTCTCCATATCATGTTTAGCATGATTCTCTTCTGTGCTTGTAGCATGGTTTTCAGTTCAAGGGTCAATTGTATGATTAGTTCCTGTGTTTCAAATCAGTTTTGGTTGTATTCAGTTCTTTTTAGGACTAATGAGATATTCTTGTTACCAAAAGTTGATCTTGCTCCATCAGAAGCTTGCCTTAAAAACTTGTCGTCAACAACCCTATATATATACGCCGTCCAATCTGATTCCTTGATCTACCTTATCTAGATTTTGGTAGATGATCTCCACAAAGGCTGACTAGTATCAGTGAGATGGTATCACCTTGTCTCACACCCTTTTTGAGCTGAAAAGGTTCACAGTCATTATGAGGCCTGATAAAGGAACCGCTGAAAAGTTGCCAAACTTTGATATATATCGAATCGATTCCTTATTATACGATAGCATCAATGATTTTTAGGATTTCCACACAGTCCAAGGCTTTCTTGATATCAGCAAATGGTACAAATCTTTCTCGTTTAGTTGATTCGCCGAATGGGGATGGTCTATGTTCGAAGTCGGGTCTCCGTTTGTATATTACTACGTTATGATTTCAGTTTTCCAATATTTTAGGATTTTTCTCTGTTTGAAGTTTGTTGGATAGCTTGGCTAGTTTCCTTATGATGGCAACAAAATAAAGCTTTTTCCCACAGCAGAATGTTGATAAATTCATTCACTGCGGATTGATGAAGTGTTGCCTAGCCATATCAAGACTATCAATAAAACAACATGGGCGTTCAAATGCTGAAAGATTTTTTTTTAATTTGTTGACTCAGTTTGTTCCAAATGGACAAAAATTATGTGATAAGCAAAACTTCATTAAAATTCAGCCATCTGTAAAAATATAAAACAATCAAAAACAGGACAAAATATATATTTCAAGATTTACCTGCGATAATGTTTTTTAAATATCATTTCGATCTTAAGTGAAAGAATAAAACAAGATTCAAAAGAAATCAAATCAACCAAAATAAAAAAAAAACTCTGTGTAAAACTTCCAATATTCTATTTTTATTCTTTTTACAGAAAATAGCAACAAATATAAGTTAGGAAATAAAGAAAAAAATATTGACTCCAACGGACCTTTATTTATATATGTGAAAACCCATCATCTAATAGATATTATAAAATTGGAAAATCATCCACTGAATTTAGACAGAGTTCATCTCATTGAACGGAAGTCTATCCTGAAATTTGGAAGGGATACTTTTTAAAAAGAACTCTCGTTCTGTATTATGTAAATACTGTAAAACTTCATCAAAATCCAATAAATATTTGGGTTTCTTTTCATAAAATTTTAGAATCTTTCAAATGCAAATTATCATATGTAATTTTTTGTTTACATTACAACAATGTTCTGGGATGGACTCACTACAATAGGAATCTTGGTCGCTGCTTCGTAAATACCCCTTCTTGTGTACTGTGTGATCGTCATAGTAACAATGTGTGAGCAAGTCATCTTTCACGTTTTGAGCAAGCTTTTACTCAAAAACATCTTATCCTCCAAAGAGTCTCGCTTTGGCCTTTTAAGACTTTTTTCTTCCAAAGAGATTTCTGACCATAGACGAGGTTGAAGATAACATGAGGCATCTGAGGGCGATCACAAAAGAGGACTTGGCAAACCACTTCAGAAAATGGCAGGGACGTTAACAGAATTGTGTGAGATCCCTAGATTAAAATTTCGGCTTACAATAAGGCGCCATAACATCAGGTGAGCTATTTTTTTTAATGAATATCACACGGAAAGATATTCGTCGGACATATTGGTATTTTTGTTAATATTGGTATTACAGGAAAATACTCATACTAAACATATATTTTCCGATCATGAATTGGTATAACACAGGACGACAAATTCAGGACATCCACTGAGAATTGAGATCATTACAGTAGAAATTACAGACGAGATTAGCTTAACAACTACTAGTTTATTGTGCAGCCAAACTCTTCACAGCCTGCCTCGAGATGATCTCTAGAAGACTAGACTGGGAGAGTAAAGGAAATAGAATGGACAGTGAGTATCTGAGCAACCTCAGATTTGCAGATGACATTGCACTATCCGCAGAGAACCTACACGACCTCCAAGTAATGATAAATTAACTAAATGACGAGAGCAAGAAAGTTGGCCTACACATGAGCTTCAGCAGAACGAAGATCAAGAGCAACAACTATATTGGATACAAAAACACTAAGATTATAATCGAGGACACAGAACTGGAGAAAGTACATCACTATATCTATCGAGGACAACAAATCTCCATGAGACCCCCAAAAGAATAAATCAAGCAAAGAATCACATTAGGATGGCAAGCCTTTTGCAGAGCAAGCTCAACCTTAAAAAATAAGAAGATTCCATTAATCCTAAAAAGAAGGGTGTATAATCAATGCATCCTCCCAATAGTCACTTATGGAGCTGAGTTATGCTGGGCCTCACATGGAGAAACTACAAGACAGCTCAGTACATCTGAGAAAAGGCAAGAGTCAGAGACATCATCGCATCCATTAAAAATGGCGGTGGGCAGGCCATTTTGCAAGAATGGCGGACAACCGATGGGCATTGTGACTCTCGACATGGATCACCCGAGATCACACATGCAACCGAGGCTGGCAGAATATTAGATAGAGGGACGAGCTAGACAAATTCAGAAAGTACTAGCTCTGTAACGCCCATGATAGAGAAATGTTGAACGGACGTCAAAAAACTGATGATGATGATGATGATGATGATGATGATGATGATGATGATGATGATGTCAAGAATTTTCCACTCGATCTCTCAATCCTTGGGGTTTTTTTCTCAAATGCCGCTGAATAATCTTGCAAAGCAAATTCCTTGGTCAACACATGTATAGATGACAGAACAATATTTGATAAATTCCTCTTAGGTTCGGGTAATTTAACCAATCCCATATTATTTCAATTGTCTTCACGGAATCTAGCTGCAAGGTTCAACTTTGTGAAGACCAGACTTTTTATTACCATGCAGATTATAGACAATTTGTTACTTGACCAGACCTATTCGGTTCTGCAATGTTGCGGTGATAATATGGTTTCCTGATTTTTGTGATGATATGGTGTGATTACGTTCGATTTTCTCAGGTACTTATGACTGATGACAGATCTCGTTTTAGCTTGATTTGTCTGCTGAATATAATATTAAATAACTATTTTTAAGTATTGGACGTTTATTTTATAATTCAAGCACTGAACATATATTCTATATTTTTTAGGAAAAATCGATAAACATGTATGTGTCTAGATTGTGAATAAATTTAAATGTCGTCTTGTGTCTGGCCTATGCAGCTTAATACGTGATGCGTTATCCCAGTCAGTTTACTTCCAAGGATAAGGGATGCTAGTTCAAGTATCTCCTAAAACCCATTTTTGATACCTGATCAACGCTGCGTACTTACTGGTCGTACACTGTAAATACAATCCAAGCGTTGCAAAGAAAAACAAGGTAATTCTCCATGTTTTTTCCTTACTTGATCTTATGTCAAGCAAGCTCAGATCAGTAAAACAAAACTATTATGTTATTTTACAATGCCTGATTTTCGATTCGACCACTTTTTCGAACTTTTGACTTCACCCAGTGCTTGAAAGGGTCCCAGTGAGCTCCAAATAATCTGTACGTATGTGCAAATTTTGCATTTGGATTCCCTTTCGCAAAAAAAAAGACTGTCGGCCTGCGTCGGCTCTCACGAAGATTATGATGATCTGATTTCCAGCCATTTTTAGATAATATCATGTCTGATTCGCTCTACCAAATTTAGCATGCGTGTTCAATGGGCCGTGGAAAATGTTTGAAACAAGAATATATACGACCCCACAAAGCAAACTTGTCTTCGTTACGAAATGCTGCTATATCTTCATTTATGTTGGGCTATCTATATTGCCCACTTAATCATTGTTTGGCTTTGCTCTCTAGAGTTTATATTTAACATCATGCCGTCTAAGAAAAGTGGCAAAGTTACTTTAAAATCGCTAACAGGCACCCATGACAAATAACTTGGAATATACATTTATATATAAAAAAGGATTGAGCGAGGTTAAATGCTTTTATCCTCACAAAACATTTGGTACAGAAAGTCAGAGATTTTTTTTTCGGACAATTGAATTACTTGTAGTTTTTTGTTGCTCACTCGACGTTCAGATCGATTTTTGCTATAAAGATATTCTCATTAGATAAATAATATTGAATGGTCATATCATAAATATCAGTGAATAACAAGAAGTTATTTTGAATGAGAGACCATTACATCTATAAGAAAATTGTGATGAATAGTTAGATATATACATATGACCAGAATGGGAAAGAGAGATTAAGAGATAAAACTTACATAAGTTAAAACAAATTCATACAATAATGATTGGTACGTATATGCTAAAACACTAAGATAGGAGCAGAACAGAAAGATGGATAGATACATACGTAAAAACACACATATGCAAAGCAGAAATCTATTGTCATATACAATTGAGGTGCATAAGGGGCATATATACTGATATCTTATTCAATAGTTTAAATAGATAGATAGATAGATAGATAGATAGATAGATAGATAGATAGATAGATAGACGGATCGATAGATATAACCAGAAATGTAAAAGAGAGGTAAGGAAATGAAACTTACGTGAATTAAAACATGAACATACAATAATGATAAGTATGTATATACTGTAACAATGAGATATGGACTAGATAGATAGATAGATAGATAGATAGATAGATAGATGGATAGATAGATAGATTGCAAACCTTCGAAGAGACTTACAGTTTGAAGCTGGTTGAGGAACAAAGAGAGACGGACTGAAAACTATGGACGGACTAAAATAGTTCTATAGGAACAGACTAAAAACACATCTGAATTGGTGAGAAAACGACCAAAATAAACGCTTTGTTATGAAAAGATGGAGATAGATAGATAGCCATCCTTCAAAAATACAAAGAGACTAAAACTGGTTGGGGCACAAAATAAATGAAAAGAAATATCTAAAATACATAAATGTGGAAATGTGATCGAGTATAAAAGATAGGCATATATCATTATCAGCAGCAGTCATTATAGATGCGTTGCAGAACAAAGGCTCTCCGATTTCCATCCATGACGAACGCGATCGAGCTTATCTCTGCCATGTCATAACTTTCTATTTCATCCCCACATCCAGTGTCTATCATCTTACAACTGCATTTACCGCTTGGTGGGCATCAATCGGTTAGACTTCTGCTCCATTTGTTGTCATCTCTTCTTGCTAAGTGTCAAGCCCATCTCGATTTTTATTGGTTAATTACTTGTATAATATCCTCCACTTTAGTCCTCTATCTGAGCAATGCTGATCTTTTGATAACTCTCAGAAATATTCTTAGCATTGCTCTTTCCGTGTCTCTCTGCGATTCTAGGTTGGTACATGTTTTTTCCTAATCTCTATGGTTGCATGCCTTACCGTTTGAGGTGCTCTCCAATATGTTTATTCATGCTAAATGATTAACGGCCGATTATTGAGCGTTGTTTTATTTTGCTACCATGGTCATTCTTCAATTTTATTACCTGTCCTAAGTAAATGTGTAGGTCAAAATCTTCTAAAACCTCGCCCTCTATCCAAATGGTCTTTTGGGGGACCTGATCGTTGACTCTCAGCTGTGTCTTCATTCCGTTCATCTTAAAGCCTAATTTTGTTTTCCCTGCTTAGATCAATCAACATGTTTTGTAATTTTTCAGATGCCTCTGATGTTGTGGAAATGTCATCGCCGATTCGTTTAAATATTTTCGTCTGTTTCTTACCATTTCTTCCAAGTCAAATTTCTGAGAGACGCTTCCAACGTTTGTTGAAAATAGTTTTGATGATATTGTATTCCTTTGCCTCAGACCTTTCCTTATCTTTATCTTGTTTGCAACTTTATGAAATCTATTTTTAATGTCTTCTATGAAATTCTTGTTAACACCTTGTTCTCGCATTGAGTTGAAAACTTCTATGTTTCACCGTGTCGAATGGTTTCTCACAAAATACAAAGGTCAAAGAAAATGGTTTGTGTTTTCCTAATGTCTTTTCAATTAGTTGATTTATTGTACGTATGTGGTCTATTGCTGTGTAGCCACTCCTGTAGCCAGTCTCGTCGCATAGTTGATTTTCATCTAGAATGCCCGTTAGTTCGTGTGTATTTCTGTGAATAGATTATACGCTGTAGGTTATAGTGTAATAAGGTGGTAGTTCCCGAGGGTGTAATTATACCTTTTCATGTGAAATAGGATTAGTTCACCTATACAGAAGATTTTAAGTACTTTTCTTTCTCGGATGCACCGTGTGAATAGTAGTTCTAGTCTTTTTTCCTGCATGCAAGCGTTGTAATAATTCTAACTTTTGGACATTGATTTTACTTACTTTGTTCAAAAGTATTCCATACTAAGCTAGCAAGCTACTAAATTAAATGAAGAAATATGGGATAGAAAAATACACAATTGTGAGAGAGGGAAAGTAAGCATATCAAAGAAGTTGTAACCGACTGGGCATTGAAACCTCTGTTGAAAATCTTCAGGGTAGGCTACAATAAAAAATTGTCTTGGACCAATCGAAATTATTGAGGGAAATGTATGAATATTTCGAAAGTTGAATAGTATTTCTAATCTTTAATTTTTATTTGTTTGGCTTTTTAAATATTGACATGTTATTGTGATAAGTCCCCTATCTATCAAATGCTGACCTTTTTTCAGAGAAAGGTTAAAGAATACAATTTCTTGTACCAGGCGATAAAGCCAGAGAAAGACCATCGAAATGAATTATGATAGTGCATAAGGATTAGCTGGAAATAGAAACATACCAAAAAGCTGATTGCCAATATACGTGAGACGTTATGTACACAATCGAAGCATAATACCAGGTATGACACACGGGTACAAAATCGTTAAACTATTCAAAAATCAACTCAGAAACATTCATAGCACGATGGAAAGTGCAATATCAGGAATAATCCAATAGAAGACCAACATGGAGCCCAGAAGGGACCTAAGTGAGGGATGTTTGATAAATAATCAAGCAAAAAAAAAGAGTTGGGCGAAATATATAGTGAGAAGGAACGAGAATAGTCAGAGCAAAAGACAAAACATTTGGTGCCTGTGGGACAGATTACACAGTAAAAAAAAAGTACCAACCACAGGATAGAGATGTGGAATGGAAAAGTTTGCTAGTAAGACATGGCAGCGATTCGCACAATCCCACGCGTCATGGTAGATGGGAAAGTTCTCCGTCTAACAGTGGACACGAAAACTGATGAGGATGATAAAAGAACAGGAGACAGGCTACCGATACTAATGTACGCACATTGATTGATAGGTATTGATGATACTCACACGTGCTGGGTGGGTGAGAATTAACTCCCAATTAGCAATTATATGAATTTTTTTTCATAAATATCGCTCTATTTTCGTGGAA
The DNA here is from genome assembly GCA_963457665.1 of Thysanoteuthis rhombus. Taxonomy (NCBI): domain Eukaryota; kingdom Metazoa; phylum Mollusca; class Cephalopoda; order Oegopsida; family Thysanoteuthidae; genus Thysanoteuthis; species Thysanoteuthis major. The sequence continues at coordinate 27,812,688 of OY735211.1, read as the reverse complement.
TATTTTTTGAAGGTGCAAACCACACATTGTAAATGAACTAGAGAAGCTCAATCGATATGTTATAGCGAATATACTGAGAAACTTCATGTTAAGGTTTTATGAAGCGTTACCAAAATGCTTCCAGGAATTGGCAAACAGACCCGATGTCTATTTTGGATTTCAACACGGCAAGCAAATTCTTTTATAGTATCAGCTAAAGTAAATATAGTTTGAGTACAATCGACCAATACATTATAAAGTTATTATGATTTCCTAATAGGGAACTTTTTTTGAAACTTACTTTGTGTGTATGTATGTATGTATGTATGTATGTATGTATGCATGCGTGCTTGTATGTATAGCTGCATGTAGTGATGAGGATATATATATATATATATATATATATATATATATATAATGGTACATATTGAGAAAGGTATCAATGGATTTAAAAAGAGTTGATGGATAAACTATTGATGTATTGATCAATTATAGACTCTGATAATTAGAAGGGAAATAAATGAATTGCTTGATTGACTGATAAACTAAACCATGGAAAAACTCTTTTATAGGCAGGGATTTATATTTACAAATTTTGATAAGGAAAAGATAGAAAATACCTCGAGATGAATGATAGGCAGGTACAGCAAATGATTCTAAAACAGCAAAATCCACAAAAAAGCAAAACAAGCACCGCGTGCACCCCCCACACACACAGATATATAGATATATATATATATATAAATAAAGGATAAAAAGTTTGCCAAAAAAGACAAAACATCTGGTGAACCTTTGTGGGGTAAATGTGGAGGAACATCCATTTTTTTTCACCTATAATACCGTTGAATAAAGCAGCCTAAATAGCAGAAAATAAAGAAAACCACTCGGAAGAATGAATGGGATAAAAAGGAAACTATGAAGAATGCTGAATGGATAAATGGTTTTGGTTGGAGAGTTCCATAGAATTCCTGTTGCACGTACCGTTTCCACAGAGAAGATACTTGTGACACTTACCATTAAAACATGATGGATTGTAAAATGTTTATTTATCAGAACGAATAAAAAGGGAAATAAAAGAAATGTATTTTTTTTTATTTCTCTCTTTGGGTCCTCCGTTTTTAGTGGATTTTTTTCCGTGTGTAATGCTGTAAAAAGTTCTGGCATAATGTGTGTCAAATCAAATATGTAGCATACAAGTGTTCAACGAAGAAAAAGTGATGGTGTATGTAGGTGTATGATGAATTGCTTTCGGAGTTTTCTTCTTCCACGTCTTAAAATTTTTTGAATAATTCTTGTCTGACTATTTTTGTCGTTGTAAAGGAATCAAATGTGAAAAAAACCCAGCTTCCTATGAATCTCGAGTTTGTTGTCGATGAAAGGAAATCGGCAAGGTCGTCTCTCTTGTATGTCTGACATATTTCGGCGAAATTATTCATGTTTACAAATATGTTCCAGGTTTTCTTTGGGCTCTGTTCCTTGGAAATATTAAATCATCGTCACCATCATCCATCGACGAAGGCATTTCCAAGTTCGTCCAATTCCGAACGTGATTGCACTAAACTGTAACATGTCTTATTAGAATACCTTTCTATCTCATTCATCCGTATTGTGACTGGTATTTTCCAACTGCGTTTGCTGTCCCTTGTGTACTAATCAGTAAAAAAGGTTGGTCCCAACAGTTGTCCTTCTTTCTTTTTAAGTGTCCAGCACATTGCAATTTCTGTCGTTTAATTACTTGTGTGTTAGATGTTTTACTGAAACCCACTCCAAAATCATTATTGATATATTCCATGTACTAAGCATCTACCAAGGTGAAAGTGTTTTTGACGAGAGGGCACAGAAGGTTACATTTGGAAGAAAATTTTCAACGATTCTGATGTAATTCAAACGTAACAACGGTTTTGTATTGCATCATTCATAGTTGTTCTTACTTTCACATTAATGAAAAACGGCTGCTTATATATATATATATATATATATATATATACTCATACATATATATATATATATATATATATATATGTGTATGTGTGTGTGTATGTGTGTGTGTGTGTGTGTGTGTGTGTATGTATATATACTCGGAAGATTTAGAGCTTTGAACAGCAAACATTAAAAAACTTTTTCAAAAATATTTTTTGTTCACTTCAGACATTTATTTCCCGATATCCATCGATACAATTTATGTAATTTTCTTCTGTGTTCTCTCAAATATATATATATATATGTGTGTGAGTGTTAGCGTGTGTGAGTGTGTGTATACATGCAGAATGATTGAACATAGATATGTATGTGTCAGAATAAATTCACTATGTGTATTGAATCTAGCCTCATTGTATTAATATTTATACAAATATTTAGATACCAAAAATGATTACTATATATATATATATATATATATATATATATATATATATATATATATATATATATATATATATATATATATATGTATATATATATATATAGGCACACAAACGTTCATTTATATCAATTCATCCAAGTGAATAAATGAGCACAGGTATATCATAATACCTACACTTGTATATGTGTACTTACATGTATGCACAGGTGGTTGCTCTTTCCTAAATGAAAGAAAATATATATTATATTTGGCACACTCATTTATATCCAGTAAACATAGGCACTTATTTACAAAGTTTATTTTAATTACATTCTCTCATTAACCATCCCCAAAAGCATATATATATATATATATATATATATATATATATATATATATATATATATATATATATATATATATATATGCTAGTGAGTGTGTGTTTGTGTGTGTGTGTGTGTGTGTGCATTTGCTTGTTTGTGATTGTATATGTGTGTGTCAACGTGTGTACGTGTGTGTGTGATATGAAACTGTCATCAAATCAAATTAATAAAAAGATCTTAATAGATTAATTTATCGGCGGTGGAGATGTTAAAGAGCTGATAAGACTCTTTGAACGTCTCAGTAAGATTACAATTAGCCTTTCGATTCTTTTCTTCCAGTATCACGTCCAGTGTGATAAGTTCTGATAAAATCAAGAGATGATAACCCGATCGCCTCGAGCTGCGACTCTTCAAAACTCTTCACACCATCTATTTAATCTCAAATTGGTAGACACCAAGATGAAATTATGATATGAAAAATAATTATTCCTATAATCACCATCGCTATGACAACATCAGTGGTTAAGCAACATCGACCCTGATGGACACTGAGATGGGTGACCAACTGCATATACTAGGTGCCGTAAGTAGTCGGGGATTGTTATATCTGGGAATACATACAACTTCCAATACATAAATGATCTCTTTTGATATACTCCCAGGGTATAAGCCTAACTACCTCAACAGAAAAAAATTACCTCTAGTAAAACCCAGCATAGACTTCACACATGAGATTGGAAATAACAATACTTAACACTACTTCGAATTTTCACAGTAGAGAACTAACTCTAACTAACAATTAACTGTATATCACGAAACCATCAACTAATTAAATCAGGTATCTTCATCGGCTCCTCCGTGAGGGTTCCCACGGTATGAAACCCCTGACATTTAAAGAACAGAGAAAATTACATTGAATGTACGTTTGAGGATCTTCATTATCCTCACTATTTTGTACACGATGAGAAAAGAAAATCTACAAAATTAAAACACTACACATGCTAAAATGACAAAAAGAATACCACATCTCATAAATACATCTCACTACCAATTAATTTCCACACCATGATACTCGGTAGCAATGTAAGAAACCAATACTTGTGCATTACGGCAACCATATCTAAGACCTAATTGCCATACGACAAAGATAGAATAATTACAAGACATCCGTATCTGCGATCTCCTCTCATGATTGTTCTGAAGTAGAAACCTCCACACAAATCAATAAAAGAGCGCATGAAAACTGCAAAGCACTTAGAATAGATACCCAATTCTATGTACTCCCGAAACAAATTAGGCCATGATTTCGATTTACAACATATCTGCTTTACAAAAGGGCATAACAAACTCAAAAGAAAATGCATCGAATCGGCAGTCATTTCCGATTGTATAACCATTGACCAAAGACTAGGTTATAATTTTCTTCAATTGACACTTTTCCCCAAGAGACACGAAGTCCGAGATATTTATCATTCATCTGAGGATCGATGTCTCACCTCAGTGGCACACCACAACGCCATCAGATACCTCCCTGCTGACCACACACACGCACAACCTAGTCCGTCCCGGTTTCAGAGTATTCGGGCTGAGCCAGTCTAGTTATCTTTTTTTTATCAGATAAAACTTTGTCGAATGGTTAGAACTGCAGGCTTTTATCTCCAATAGTGTCTGAGATAGGGAGCAGTTCTGTGTCCAAATCATTTTATAAAAGGGACCTCGCGTACAGCTCAGTCGCAATAAATCCACTGAGATAGATTGATGTGCTTTTGCGGTGTGAATATGGTAATGTTGATGCATGATGTTGGCATAATTGGACGTCTGTTTCCTCGTGTAAGGAAATCCATTTAAACCATTGCATATGTTGTTTAAATCTGCTTCTCTAGTCAGGAAGCAATCAAGGTTAAAGAGTAGCATTCAAACCAAACACAAATACATTCTTTCCATTTGGTTTGTTGCAACTGAATGAATCCTTTGTCAGTTGAGGAAAACTAATCCGACTTTCAGAGTGAAATACGCAATGCATAAATAACGTTTAAATCTCTAAAATGCACTACACCTAGAAAAAAAACAGTATAACACTCATTCATTCATCCATCTATCTATCTATCTATCTATGTATCCACCCCGAAACGTACACATACAGTTATTCTTTGTCTTCTACATGACTTAGGGATGCCAGGTGGCATTGTAGTGCTAAATCTGAAATGCTACCGCCCCGAACTCTCCTGATCCGAAAAAATCATTTATTTCGTTCCATAACAAACACTTTACCATCCTCAAATTATGAACGAACAAATGAATTTATTACAATGAATTGGGGGAAAGTTGAATGTCTAACAGACCGTTCAACTCAACTTATGCCTACGCGAGGATAGATTTAGTACAGAATCCACTTCAAAATCCCAACAATGTCTTTCATATGATGACGATGGATGATAATTATGGTACAGTTAAGAGATATGCACTTAAATTTGTTGATACAAAATCGAAACTTTTAGATTGATAAGTTATTAATAATGGAAAGGTTATGACGATGAAATAGAAAGATTTCACGTTAAAGTGATTTTAATCGACTAATGTCACTTTTTATCAAAGGTCTATGGTAATTATTATATTATAAATATATATATATATATATATACACACACATATATATATATATATATATATATATATATATGCATCTATGATTTTCAGAAACTTTTACATTTTACTGTGTATTTTCTATGTAGTGGATATTTGTGTCGCAAAACTCTTAAAAATATCCCCACAAAATCATTAATGATTGAACCACGAATAATCGAAACCAAGACTTAAAAAATAGAAGATTGGAATTTTCAATACATATTTCTTCTTACTCGACACAGCAAATGAAAGAAAAACGATCATTTCCACCATGTACCAATGAAAAAGTACCTACAACATGAGAAATATTGTGATATAAAAAGAACTAAGCCTCTTAATTGCACTGGGCTTCTGGATACACTGCAAAAGTGTTTCCCCCAGTGTGCTCCAGTATGATGAGTTTGATTGGAGATCCAATACTAGAACAACCTCTATTGAGCTGCCCATTGGAAAGCATAGAGAATTCGGACAAAGATGAGCAATTGTCTTTATCTTTATGCCTTCTCACAAGTTCCAAAAATGACCTCAGATGACCTATCATTACCTAGTGCAAAATTTGTGCATCTGATGTGAATTACTATTGCTCAAAACTTGGAAATATCGCTTGAAATGTCCAGAAATGGCATATGTTGGGTTTGAATGACCCTCATATAAGAATAACTTTTCTCAATCCTTTAGCCCTGAAGGAATCTACCTCAACGCCAAATCTTAGATCCAAAGATGCGAAATAGTTGCAGATAACATGGGAGATCATCTAAAAATTACCAAAATTACCTCAGATAACTCCAAATGAATTTTGAGATCAATATCACATTGCTTATGACTTTCCCATTTGCCAAATTCATTAACATTTTTACCAGATTATTGCAAAATACATGAAAAAATGAGTATAAATATGCAGAAATTACCACTGTTGACCTTGAATAACTTCCAACGTAAACCTAGCCTAGCCCGAAACATTTGATGCGATGAGTTGTACCTATATGCTAAAGTTCAGCATCCTTGTTGAGAAACTAACCTTTGTTGATGACAAATGATTTTGGAGTCAACCCAGCAATACTTATACCATGTACTGTGGAAAGATGTATTTGGGTACCTGATTTCAAGAATATGAGTGCCAAATTGTGGCCCCAAATTATTTGTAAATGGCCAAAACTAGCGCCAGAAGACAACATCACATACATTGCAATCTTTGCTGAGAGAAAATATACCCATATGCTAAAGTTAAACATCGTTGGTGAAAATCATGGAAATGGCCAAGAAATGGTCTCAGAGACCAATCCCACAAGGCTTCCATTTTGTCCCCGTCTACATGCAGAATAGTTACGAATAAAAGAGATCTAGGCCTTGTAGTTGCTGTGGAAAAGAGACATTAATGAACAAACAAAAGTCTCAAATATTGATATAGATGAAAGACCGATGACTACAGTTCATTGTTTGTCCATCCAAAAATAGTCCCGCTACCGATACTATCCTGGTGTATATTTATTTTATCAGCCTCTTACTACTTTGCTTCGTCTCTAAATTTTTCTTTTATGCTTCTGTGTTGTTGTTTTTTTATTTTCTGTTTCTTCCTGTTTTATCAATTCACATTTGAGGATCCCTGGACAGCAATCATAGTGCTCTCTGTTCTTTGCAAATAGTTTTATATGGTCCATGAAGATGAGATCATTGACTTTCCTCTTGGTTCTCGAGAATTGAAAATCTTCGCCGCTCTGCCGTCATCCAGAAAAATACCCCTTTTCGCACCTACCTTTGCAAAGTATTCCCCTGTGGTCATCGAGTCCACCAGTTAGCTATGAATCTAACCACTGGTTCGCTAATCTTGAATATCCTGAGGTATTCCAGTATCCCGCTATGTTGGTTCATGTTGGATGCATTCTTGTAACCAATTAAACCCATTACAAAATGTTTTTCATATCATCCTTCTTTTAGAATCATCTGGTTTATGTAGGCAGGCTATTTACCACTTTCGTTCCCTTTTCTGTCTCCTTTCTGCCCTTCTGGTAATAGTCCTTTTCTGTCTTCGTGAATGTGTATTTTCGCTGATATCTGACCAGTTAGAATTTTCCACATTAATGGTAAACATGTGATTGATCTATTATTGCTTGCCTGATTTATTTTTCAATGTCCTTTTGGATGAGGGTTGTTCTGCCTCTAATCATCCTAGTCAGGGATTTCGCTTTCATCGAGGCAACTATGAAGTTGGTAGATCAGTCTATCATATAGTGAAGTGTATTTCTTAGACGTATAAGCGTGAATCTCATCAGGGTCTGGGGCGTTCAAGTTAGAAATTTTTTCCGGAAAGCGTACGTCAGAGTGATTGTATTCAATTATATTTCCCCTATCCTCTATGTCTTTGAGTTCTATTTTTAATATTATCCAGCCATCTGGTGATTCGTAGTGTATCTTTTGACCTTCCTATATGTCACTCCAGAAGTTATTTGTGTCTGTGGAATCTGCTTTTATGTTCTATTTTCTTTCCCCGTTCATGTCTCGGTAAAACTTTCTTCCGTTGTTTCGGAAAATCTGGTTTTGTGTGTATTGGGCAATTCTTCGTCTATATCTCTTTAATCTTGATTTTTTTTTTGTAAGACTTTTTCGGTGTATTTCTTTTGCTGCAGCAAACAACCCTTTTTTGTCTTATATTGTATTTGTCCCATAGTTTTGCCTGTGCTCTGGTCATATACGATGTGTTTTTCAGTAATCTTTCGTCTCTCTGTATTTAGAAGATCTGTTTTCCTGATCTCATTTCCTATGCTATTTTTTGTTTCTGTTGTTCTCGTGTTGTAAAGATGTATGTTACCGTTTGTATAACAGAAGATGAAATTGTTGAACTCTGTTATGTTGTTAGTTTGAATATGCTCGGGAAAGCAGTTGGCCTGTTCTGAAAGACTCGTTACTCTTTTCAGTCTACCCTTCAAAGAGATGAGAATGGCCTTTTCTCTTCTTGCATCTGTTCTATTAGGGTTTGTGTTGGGTCTTTTCGTTCTTCCAGTGAGAATGAACATATTATTATTATTATTATTAATATTATTATTATTATTATTATTATTATTATTATTGTTATTATTATTATTACAAAATCTACGTAAGTACACCAATTAACCGACAGTCTAATGATAAGTGGGTGTTTTGTTAACCGAGAAATGTTTTTTTCCTTTCTTCCACCTGCTTCAGTAATGAGTATATAATTATCACAAAGATTGAACATTATGTATCCAACTACGAAAACGTTGAAAACACATAATAATTATATATATATATATATATATATATATATATATATATATATATATATATATATATATATATATATATATATATATATGAATTACAAGGACATATTCCCCGTGAACGTCAATATTTGCTGATGAGCGCAAGCGGAATATGTCCTAGTAATAGTAGTATTTGTAGTAGTAGTATGCATTAATATGTATCAATGAATGTATCTTAGTTTTGGGGAATTCTACTTTAAAACAACTCGACTTCCATAGTATAAAGTTGAATGTATCGAGCACTCTATGGAATAAATCCATTACATTTCAGAAGTTGGTTCATGTTATCAATATATCATCATATCATGCTATACTGCTTGCCTGATCTGTACCATGTGTATTATATATATATATATATATATATATATATATATATATATATATATATATATATTGTGTATATATATATATATATATTTTTGTGTATATATATATGTTTGTATGTATGACTGTATGTATTTGCATATCTATGTATTATTGTTCTGACATTTGATAATTCTTTTAATTGCGGAAATAATCTTAGACAGGGACGGTATCTGCTTTGGAGACGCATCGTCATATCTTTTAGTAACCCCAAAAAATTGAACCAACGACTAAATATTTTTGTCTTTTTTTGGCTGCTTTCTGTTTATATCGTTTGCAGAGTCTTTATTCAAAAACGTTGACAAAAAGCAACGTTAGCAAAACAAGCTAAGTTTATGTTTATACTTCGAAAAGCGGGCGCAGGTGAGGGGGAAAAACACTTTAAATGCAGACTTTATTTCTTATTCCTTTTTTCATGTGCTTGTCACGTCTTTGCATAAATCATTTTATTTGTTTTTCATTCGGCTCACTTATTTTATTCTATTTTATTTTATTTGTCCGTTTAGTTTTTGGTGTATTTCTCTTGCTTTCTTCCTCTCACATCTCGACAAACACTGTTTCCGCTTCAGCTGTCATTAGATCACCTTAAAACCCGTGTAAAAATGCTAATACAAGCGGATGAATTCTTTCCGAAATCTTTGTTGTGTATTCAAGACATGGCTCCTGGCACTTGAGACCACCACATTCGTTAGTGTCCCCGTATGTTCTATTTTACTACCTAGTTGATCCCTGTGGAGAAGATCCTCGGTTATACAGGACCCTGTTCCTGTTACCCAACAGTGGAACGTTCATTGAAGAAAAATCCTTTTGTAAGCCAGAATAAATTGAAGAAGTAATTATTTTTAGTTTATACAGGGAATTTTTATTGTAGCGACATAAAGCCCTACATATGGTATGGATTTCATGTCGGGACAAGTCATCGTGGTGTACGAAGGTACAAGGGACTTGGGCGTTGAGAATGAAAGAGGGGAGAGTGCGTTGCCTCTATAACAACTTACCGCAAAACAAAAGCTGAACGCTATCCTCGCTATTCGCCCCATTTTTCGAAGGAGCGAAAACGTGGCGTTAAAAGAATTTTCAAAAGAAACGAGGACTTGAATTCTTCATATGATTTTTCCTTTCAGACATGAAAACAGAACGATTGTTTCAGTGGAAAAGTCTTTTTTTTTTAATGGTAGGCAGGAGATATGCTTGATTATGTGGAGATGAAAATCACCATCTTCATTATATAAGTAAGTATCGAATGGAATTTATTTAATCTATGCTCGGGTGCCTAAGTTCGATGTCCTCCAACTTACGGAGATTCCCTTCATTCCTAATCACTAACCCAGTCTCTGTACACTTCTCCTATCTTTATCTTTCACTCCCACTCTGTATTTCTCTGGGAAGATTTTCTAAAATACATACGAACACGTGTATCATCTCCTGCTTCTTTTTTCTTTTCTTTTTCTTCAAACAATTTTTTTTTTCACCACAAAACCAAATTAACCAAAGTGAAATTTATCTCACCGGCGTCTCTGTTAGCCGCTTGATTTATAGGGCGTCGTAAAGATGTCCAACCTTTCCGACAAACGAATACAAAATTTGCATACAATCACAATAAAAAGTAAGCTGCATGAATTAACCGGGAACGAATGTCCTGACTGTTTGCGAATCGCTTGGAAAAGAAGCAATTAGTTACTAAGAGAACACAGTCAGTTAAAGCCTAAGATAGCGGAAGAATTACCGTATTTACTCGAGTATAATGCGAAGGATTACATCGGCGAATTTCAGCAAAAACAAACACAAACAAAATAGTGGTTGTAAGATCAACCCCGTCCGTCCTGCTGTTTAAAAAATTTGCATCGCAGTCACATGTTTGGTTGTCGTTTTCAAATGCAGACAATCACACACAATTACATGGTGAGTGTCACACTATGAATGACTCGATATGAAATACAATACTGAGAAATACAATAGTGAGAACTACAGGGAAAGTGGAATGAGAACTCGGGAAATCCTCTTTGGTGCCGGTTTTATTCGATTGTTTATTCGAATTTTAACATGTTCTCGTTGCAAATTGTGTCATGCATTAATACAAGTTATACAAGTGCCATTTGAATTGATTCATAAATGTACTACTTCCCTGAGATAGAGAAAAAAGTCGACACGGTGAACCTACTTCCTAATATTCCTTCCCTGTCCATTCTCAGCCCAATACTGACAAAACAGGTCGAATTTAACAAAAAGGGGCGGGGGACTAGAACTGAAACAAAATATTGGACTCTCACTTAGTCGAAACTTTAAAAAAAGGCAAGTACAGATATGAACAGAACAATAAGAATCTAGTAGCCACATGTAGATTTACATATGATGGAAAAGCTGAGGGTTAATTGAAATCTGGGGGAAAAGAAATTTAGGGAGGATGCCCAGCAAGTCGTCCTAATGAGAGGAAAAAAGACCCTGATGAATAGTTAAACTCGTCAGTGTTTCTTTAATTTTCGTATTTGTCACAAGTGTAACGTTTAGTTATATTTTTTTTCTGTGTTTCAAGGCAACGGTTGAAATGTGCTTTTTATTTTATAACTCCTACGGAAACTATATCGAGAAGCGTTTTGAAGAAAAATAAATAGCATATGTCCAAATTCACTGATTTTCTCTCGCATTTTACACGATTAAATATGATAGTACTCTTCTTACGAACCAATTCGCATGTATTACGAGTGGGATCATCGCTGGACAGAAAATTTTTATTGTCTTATACCAGATTTAGTTTAAATAAGTGAATAACCTTGCTACAACTGGATATTACTTAGTTTGCATATCCCAATTACTATCTTATAATCCATTTGTTATGCTGAAAGAAGTTAACACTATTATTCAACCACATTTGGAGTATTGTGTACAGGTTTGGATCCCATGCATTTGACATAGTATTTTGAAGTGGATTTTGAAATTGAAGACAGTCCAGAGAATATTTACCAGAATGATGTGCGGCATGATATATCTAAGATATAAGGACGAGCAAGAAATTATTGGGTATTATCACTTGATAGAAACTTTCAAGTTGATAAAAAAAAAACTTTACCAATTTAGGACTTCCAATTTTGAATGAGTCAAATAGGACAGGGAATTATTGACTAAGTGTATTGCTGAAACAACGTTGCAAGAACAACTTGATTTTTCCTCACGAGAATTTGGAAATACCGGAATCGTTTCAATATAGTATACGTACGAATAATTTTTAGAAGTACAAGGATAAATTTAGATCATCTGGAATAGAAAAAGAGATAATAGAGCAGTTAAGGGGGTATCAGTTGGAATATACGAAATTTCAGAAAAATAGATTGATAAAATGTCCCTGATAGATGTTCCTCTATAATTTCAATGTAAATTATCTCTCGAGAGGCCAGTAGAGGTAATTAAATAGTTATGTTCCGTCACAGTTCAATTAAGATTAACGACTGATAATATTAGTGCTCGTAGCTTTTATAATACTGAATGGGGGAATGCAAAAATATTTGTCTCATTACTCGTGAATAAAAAAGCTCAAGATGCTTTTCTGTGACGCTTTGTTAATTTTTTCTACTATTTTTCACCTTCATCTTTATTTCTTAGTTTACTTTCAAATTATGATTTCTGTTACCAGCAGAAGACAAAAATTGTCTTCTCGAAGAATATTTTGGTAATTTCAATCGATAATCCACTTGATACCTTTTTATATGAGACAATTGATAAGAAAACACTTTCGGGGTTTGAAGGGGGGTGCTATTATATCATTATGCTAATATATTAAAAAACATTCATTCTATTGTGTTGTCAAATTCTAGATTATGTTTTCCCGCTGGGTAACGCTGAGTATCCCTGCTAGAATATATATATATATATATATATATATATATATATATATATATATATATATATATATATATATATATAAAGCGATAAGAGTGCATTCACACAATAACAAAAGGAGGCAGTATACCTGGTAAGGTCTTTCTTCCCTGTGATTTTTATGCGGTTGTGGGTCTTCAAATGATTTGAGATGGAGCTATTCTGTCGTTCGACCCAGACAACATGACACAGGAAGGCTTGTCTCTTACTCGACCTAGACAATTTGAAACTAGAAACGTTGTGTCTTGTTCGAACTTTCTTTTTATCTCCATTTTACATCCGAATAAAGTGAGAGCTACCAACCACAAAAAGGTGAGTTGTGTTGTATTTTCTTTTCTCCCAGACATAATGAAGAAGATCACTGACCGTTTGATGACGAAGAAACTCGTTTTATTACATTGGCAATGCGCCATCTTTGGATATCCCTCCCAAGATAAATTCAAAAAAATATTCTTGAAGCGTTAACGTGAGAACACCTTTCTTCATGTCCTGCGTCTGACACATTTCGACTGTCTAAAAGTGATAAAGCAAGAAAATCGAAAAGAATAACATGTTTATGTTAACACCTGAAACTAACCCTGAAGGAAAACAAGAGTCATACCGTATACCAAGAGCAAATTCTGGTTGCTTTATATCTGTACAGGGAGAAACAAATATTGGAAAACTACTCTGCATTGGTCAATCGATGCCCCAAATAGCAATATATACAAAAAGTATTTTTCCGATGACTGATAATTAGAAAAATAAAAAAAGACTAACATACATAATCAAGCTTTTCCAGAACTCACGCCATTTAACCTAACTTTGGTCTCACTATCTATGACCCTCTATGGCCAACACATGATACTGAATAGATAACATTGTTTGTGAGTTGTTATGCCGAAGCTTGTGTGATTTGAACAGATTGATCAATAGGTTTATCTCTTAAGTTACCCTTCATCTCCCGGGTCTCGTTGGAAATTTTACAGTTCTTCAGAAATCACACTACCAGTATTTTTTTTTTTCTTACTTATCAATGTTTTAGGGGATCATTCCGCGCCTGAAGTTTGTCCAACTTTTCAGTTGCACCTAATATATGTTTGGTAAATAGCACTTCTCGTTTTTATTCTTCTTCTATTGTCCTTTTCTTTCTTGGTGCTTATTCTTCATGCTTTAATTCATTGATGGACTCTTCTGCCAAAACCACTTTGTATCACTCCTTTCTCTGCTAATGGCCAAACATATTTGTACAGAATAATTCTGGTCAGACTGCATCTATCCTCCCACCTTTTACAACCCATTCCGGATCGTTTCTTGTTTTGTGAATATGTTACTTTGCCCCTGAACAAAAAACATATTCTTCTACATAATATTTATTCTTCACGTTCCACAGAATCTGCAATTTACTCTTAAATGCAGTACCATCAATTTTCTGCTCAGTGATCGCCTTTTGTATGCACAATTGATTCTTGAAAGAGAACCAGTCAAAATAATCCGCTACAGTCGGCTTAACAAACCACTTAGAACAGATACATTTATATGAATGCTACATATATGCTATGCATATATCAGTTTATCAATCGATTCAATGCAGTCCTAAGCTGTTTTATCCATCAATCTACCTCGATATCTATCTATCTATAAATCAATACATCTATCTATCGATCGATCTATCTTTCTATCAGGCCATCCTTGTAGCTGTTGAAATCCCTAATTATACATCAGTCAATCTGTTTGTCAGTCGGTTTCCTCACCTTTCTCAATATGCATGCCATCAATTTACGTAGAGTTAACTGAAAGTACAAGGAAAATAAGCGTATAGATGGTTTTCTCTTTGAAAAAAAACAATACAATCGACCAGAAAATTTCTATCATTTCATCTAATTCAATCTAGAAAATAGTTCACCATGTAAATTCCTTCCCAAGTGCTCTTTTCACTGAGGTTTTCTGTGCGGAGAAATGTATATTAACATTTCATCCAATTTCATCTCCTTCTCAAAGCGTTCGCTGTCATTAAACATTACCATCTACGGCAGAACCGAAAGCACGTGTTGTTGAAACGTTTACTGATATAGAAAACTCAATAAGCAAAACGAGTTCAAAAATCTGGCTGAGGCTATAAGTGTTAACTTTGTACAAATGATTTCGGGAAATGCACAAATCTCTTATTCCCAAATTTTTTTTCATCGCTAGATATATTGTTAAAGATATATTGTCACTGACGTATCACATAAGTGAATTTGTTCCCTCATGAGCCCGATATTTGTTCGAATAAGTAACGAGAAAAAAACTTTTAATTTATTACTAAACCTTGGCATTTCAATATATTTCAATGTTAGGGGTACCGATTGGCGTAATGGTTACTAGCACATAGAACGTAGTCCCACGAAACAAGTTCAAATTCCAGCTGAGGATGCTTGCTTTCATATATCAAAACTGCCTCTGAAAAAATCCATCAGACAATGATTACTACAGACTACTATCTCTCTATTATATCGCTCGGTATCCTGGATAAGATATTGTTACTGACATGCCACGATGACTAACGAAAAAGAGAGTGGTTGAGTGCCGCCTCAGGCAAAGCACTCACTATTTGTGGAACAGTTCGCCAGTCACACACATTGTTAACCTTGACGGATGCCAGTTAATTCAGTACCATAAGCATCCACTGTCACTGTCCCAGGGTACAGACAAGACTGTATATTCCTACAGGATAGGGACAAAAACATGTTTTCATATATGGCTTGTCAGGTAATATACTACGGAATTATAAAGTTGTCACTGTTTATTGTGACTAAATCTACTTAGGACAACCAATCTCTATGAAATCCTCGAAAGGGGAAGGAATCAAACGAAAAATCACTTTATGATGGCAAAAAAGTCCCCCCAAAAGAAAGGTTTAAAACTAATGCATCCCCCAATGGAGCTGAAACATGGGACCTAACCAAAGGATTGAACCATGCATCGTGCACATGAGAGAATCATGGTCAACATTACATGGAGAGATCACACAACAGCGCCGTATAATAGAGAAAAAAGATGAATCATACGATCCTTTTAAAAACTCAAATGATAATAGAGTGGTCATGTTCCGAGAATGTCAGACAACAAATGGACATCACAATTCACAATTTGGATCCCCAGAGACCATATGAGAAACTGTGACCGACAGAATATAATATAGCGTGACGAATTAGACAAGTTCACAAAGTATTCGTTCTGCAACACCCATGATGGTGAAGTCCAGCAAATCGGGGGGGGGGATGTATGTGTCCAACGACTGACGCAAAGGCTAATGATGATAGTGATCTTTTGATACCCGGCCTCAAGTAGGCTCAAACTTTCAAACCCAGAGAAGGGATACTAATGAGTTTGTCCTAGTCCCATCAGCGAACGCCAATGTTCAGTATTGATCTGAATATGAATTTTTTAATTTCAATTCTTCTACAATCAACATTATTGATTATGACATTCAATAAGCATCGATAGTTTGAACGGGTCATGCGTTAAGAGCCTTTTATTAATCGATCAGTAGACTACCGTCATTAGAGCTGATTCTGTCTGTATCGGAATCAGAATGGCTCGAAAATGAATATGGGTCATTAGTTGTTGCTTGAATGAAGTATATTTCATGATCATTCGGGGCCAGTGACCCAAATAATGACAATACCTTTAGAATTCACGACTTGGTTCACTTCTTGGAAATATGGATGGCGAATAATTCTTATACCATCTGCATTATCAACGTTCATTCAGCATTCGTTGTTAGATGTAGACTCTCCTAAAGATTCGTCAGACCTCCCTGTCATGGGCGTCGTGGAGCAAATACTATCTGAATTTGTCGAGTTAGTTGCACCAAGTTATTTTCTGTCGGCCAGCTTTCGGCATATCATCTCCGGGGATCAGCGTTAAGAGCCTTGTTGTCAAGCAACTATCTGACATTGGAATATGACAAATACATTTCAGTTTTTCAATGGGTTCTTTATTATCTCTGACTCCGTTTTTTTTTCTTTTATATCCTGTGCTTCCTTGCAATCTCTCCGTGTAAGGTTTAGCTTGACTTTCCCCGTGCACGTTGCATTCTTCTCAGTTTTTGAGGATCAATCTTCCAGTCAGGTTCCAGGTTCCAACTTCACAGGTTAATGTTTAGGAAAGGTTGAAAAGCTTTCTCTAAGGTAGATGGGATTTTCATGTTCTTGAAGGTCGAGCTTACTCATTCGAATTATTTCCATTCAAGGGTGCTTCTTCGTCTGATTCCTTCTTCTTTTGATGATTTCGTGGGGATTCGTTGACTAAAGTAGATGAGGTGACCTTCTTTCTTTAGCTTTACGTATCGGTTCGGATAATAATGTTTCTGTCTTCAACGTGTTTGTTGTTAAAGACATTTGTTTTACTGTAATGTTCACTTTTTTGTTTCTTTCATCTAGTTCGTCTAAATTGGGATATCCTTCAGGTTATCAGCAAAAAAAAAGATGATTTCGTCAGCAATTCCCAGGTTATTCAGTTATTTGCCGTCAATTCTGATTCTTTTTTTGTACCCAGTCTAGGTTTCGGAAGATCTTATCGACGCCGACTGTGAATAGCTTTGGTGAGCTAGAATTACTTTACTTTTCTATCGAGTAACTTCTAAGGAATCATCGAAATGGTTATTGTATTGTTGTATATCCTGTGTACTGTTCAGTGCCCTTTGTTTATAGGAACAAGATTTTTTTGTAAAATTTGATCCCTGATCGTCATTTGGTCTTCATTTTCTTCGAGCACACGGA
Source organism: Thysanoteuthis rhombus (assembly GCA_963457665.1). Lineage (NCBI taxonomy): Eukaryota > Metazoa > Mollusca > Cephalopoda > Oegopsida > Thysanoteuthidae > Thysanoteuthis > Thysanoteuthis major. Next base: position 27,795,161 of record OY735211.1, on the reverse strand, counting down.
GAAATTTTTGAATTGTGTTGGGGCCTCAATTCTTTTCGAGAATGTTTTCTTTAAACCATTCGCAGTTCGTTCTAAACTTCAAAATAATGGGCAATAACCACAGGCATGCAGTTTTTGACATTGCCTAAACCCACTGATCAATCTCATGGCAGTTCTATGACTAAGTGAAGGAAAAATCCAGGTTTTTTTGTGATTGATAGCAACTCAGTTTTATCTGTAGACCAGGGCCTTCATCTTGTAAGGAGAAACTTGCATTACATTATCTTGCAGAGATTAAGGCCTTATATATTGTGATGGATTACTAGTCATAGTCACATTTGCTGTTGATGAGTTGATGAATAAAAGGAAAACTCTTGCTCACAATACCTAAGTAAACTAAATCAATAAACTGAATATTTATAAATATTCTATTATGTACTGGTTCATTCAATCTGGATTCATTGAGTGTCTATTCGGATGTTCATGTTTTTTGAATGGTTTAAAAATAAGAGAAATAGATAGATGGTTCTTCGTTTATATATGAAGAATGAGGGAGAGAGAGAGGGGGGGGGAGAGATAGAGATGTAGACGTTGGTATATATTTAAGTACGATCACATGTTTGTAAACAACAGAGAGACGAATAGATAAATAGATAGATATACTATGTATTTGTTGACCCATTGTCTCTAATATTCTATTATATCGACGTGTAATTGGCAATTCAATTTCAAAGTATATAACTAGGAACTGGGTCATTCAAAAACATTTTGGGCACAAAACACATTTTCATAAACACCGTCATAGTAATGTACATATACATACATATTCATACACACAACACGGATGTATGTATGTATATTTGATATATATATATGTATATATGTACGTATATATATATATATATATATATATATATATATATATATATATGTATATGTATATATACATATATATATATATGTATATGTATATATACATATAAATATATATACATATATATATATATACATATATATATGTATATATATATATAAATATATATATACATATATATATATATACACACACACACACACACACATATATAGATATATATATGTATGCTCTTAAATAGGTTGATATTTCACAAAGATGCAAATTAATATGATTTGTCGCTTCATACAAAGAGAAAAAAGGAGAAAAATGGAAAGAAGAATAACTTGTTAAGGAAAAAAAAATGAATAAAATTTAGAAAAAGATAAAGGAAGGAATTTTTGAAATAGAAAGAAAAAGGGGAAGGGAAAGATCAATCAGAAGAAAAGAAAAGAAATGAAATTAGGGAAGACCAAAGGAAGAAATGAAAGACCGAGAAGAAGAGGGGAAAAACGGAAGAATGAAGGAAAGAACGAAGTAAAGAGATAAGAGAACTATGGAAAAAGAGAGAATTGAAAAAGCATAGAGAGGGATAAACTAACAAATGAAGGGGTATGAGAAATGATAAAGGAAAAGTGAGAGAAAGGAAGAGAATGAGAGAGAAGGGCAACCGTCTCGAAATCATGTTTCGTTTCTAAATAATTAATGGAAGTTTAATTTCACTATTTATATTTACCGGAACAAGATGGCGTCTGAACTAAAAAGAAACCCAACTACCTGCTGAGAACGTCAGAATAAATGAAATTAATACTTTAATCCAATTAGAAATCATTCATAACTGGACACGTAAAAAATTATAATGTCAAATCTATTTATTGCCACACGCTGCGACTGGCTTGCTAGAATTGAGTCGTTTACACACCCTTCTGACGCTTCGGTGTTTATATTATTCTGATTTTGATTCGGAATTAGCTTCGGTGCTTATCAGGTTATTTTTTTTAGAAAAAAAAATCAAACGGATTCGGAGTATTTTGTACGATATTTGGAAATCATTGGCGTAGTACCTGTCAAAAATGACAGGATTCCTTACGTTATTTTAGTATTGCATTTTTTAGAATGGAATCCACTTGCAAATACTGAATTAATGGTTCGTTGGTTTCTTTTTTTTTACCTTTTTTTGTTATGATACTGATGCGTTGAACAGAATTAAAACGTATTTAATACGAATAGAGCAGTGTCAGTAGCGGCAGTTATGGTCACTATCTATTACAAAATGACCAGTAGTTTTCAACCGATGTATAGATGGCCTTGTTTGGTTTGATACTGTTCTGTTAACCTTCATAGATTCATCGATTTTACTCATCAGTTTGATTTAATGTAACAGAAAACAGACATCGGACAACCAAACAATTGATCAGAGCTTTTGAAGGTAAATGAAATTGGATTACTGACACTGAACTATCAGTTCATCACAATCATGGCACATAGAGTTCGGGATGGGGAATTGAATCGAAGGTTTGATTATGACCCATGCTCGTCACTGAGTTCCTGTTGCTCAGTGGTAAGACCAGTCGAGTGTTATATGACCTAGCCTCCACCTGGTATTTATTCCTTATTCACATCTACATATTTAATTCATTTGCTCACAACCAAAGAGAAATTCGCCCAAGTTTAGTAGCAATAAAAAAAAATACAATTAAGATATCTGCAAATAGCGTCATACATATCATGTTAATTTAGTTTTGATGCCTCTAAGAAAGACATTAATCCGTTGGTTTTCATTGATCTAACGATAGTAGGAAACAGTTGACTCTTCAGCTTTGGTTGGCAACCAGTATAGGAGACTGACAAGTCGAAATCTGTCTAAGAAAGATCAACATGAGAGGTTGGCAATAGCTGAGTAGGAGCTGTGCTACCGAAATGTACGTTTAATGGGGCTCTAGTGAAGCTTTGATAGGGCTGACATATCGAAATCAGCTTTGAAATATTGCTTAAGTAGAATGAAAAAGGAATATGAATGGACGGACATAATAATGTGATCACAACAATACCACAAGTACGAGTGGAAGTTAGTTTTTTTCTTAAATTAAGCATTGTTGCTCATGCAAGAAGCTGGTTCCTGATAAATACTGTAGAAACAATCTCTTGGCAAAAGGGTTTTGTGTCTTCACAATTTCCATTCTACTCTCATTGTTGTGTATTGATACACGTTCTGCTTAAATGTATTCACACAGAACAGTTATCAAGATTCAGATTTCAATCTTTTGATACCATTTTTGCTGTAATTCCTCACAGCCTTTCAGCAGATCCAGTTTTCAACCTTTGTCAAATGTAGAATGTAAAAAAAGGAAGAAGACTTAGGACTTTTAATGGTTTGCCAGTTTACTTCCGTTGAAGGATTCCAAACCTGATGAGAACAGAAGAACAAATATGTTCCCAAAGTTATACTTGGGCTATGACCCAGCTGCAGCGTACAGTTTTGTAGCTGAAGCATTGCTATTAGCCCCGTGGACCTCAGCAAGTGTTTTACAAAACAACAACATTTTGTCATTGATCTTTGATCGTATGGTTTTGATGACGCTGGCCACGAACAACCAATTCCAATTTTCCTTTATAGCATCTTTATTTTTATGTTGGATTCCAATTCCTACTGATATGGGATATTTTCATGTTTTGGCATCTGCAGAACAATGCCCTCCAAATCACGATCCAATATGGGAGAGCGTGTTGACCAGGTGGTAACTCATCCACTGCCAACGTTTGTGGTATGCCACTACTGAGACATTTCAAAATATCTGCTGATAGGACCCAGGTCAGAGAGAAATGAAAGCATGTATTTTTAAATGAATAGAAACAGTTTGAATTCAGACCTAGTTTGACGTTACCGTACTCTGTGCGGTTATCCTACAAACCACACCTTCACAATTTGCACTGTCTTTAGTTTTTATAATAATTAATTAAATCATTTCATTTTTTTACAGCAATATCAGTCCCGGTCCTTAAAAGTGTTTTCAGCAAAGAATACAATCTCCAAGTAGAACCTGATACGATATAGTTGAACCAACTGATTCCATGACGATTATGGATGATGTATTTGTTGTATTTACTTTTATGTGCTGCTCGTTTTCCTCTTTATATCCGTAAGAAGAAAGAAATGACGTCCATTTTTTTTTCACCTTTCAGAACTCAAAATGAATGATTGATACACGCACAAGTGTCTTCATAGCGTCGACCGTCATCTTTGACCACAAGGAATAGCCACGACGAATTTTACCGTACCATTATGGATACACAAAAATTCTAGGGTTCTATCTCTGAATGGAATTCGTCAATTAACGTCTTGTCAAATTTGATTTATTTCATGTTAAAGACAGCAAATATACTTGCTGTTCAGTTGGGACGGAAATCTGGGGTCGATTTTTTAACGAGTTGTCAGGGTCGGGCTAATCCTATTGAACCAATTTCCAGCTGTATCTATTCTAGTCCCGTCAAGAATACAAAATGAATGTTAGCAATGTCAGTTTACATTCTTTATATTTTGACGTTCACCCAATCCGTCAAGAATGGAAGCATATATGAACTAAATGGAATATAGGCGTCGCACTTCATAAACGTAGTTGAACTTGAAGAACCAAGTCGACAAACGGATTTTTTGTTTTTTTCCTTAATCTATAGTTCATAATATCATCCATTAAATTCACCATTTTTATTATGTCATTTGAACTGAAAATTCTATCTTACCTTATCAATAGCATTCCTTAGTGCTGTAGGGTGCAAATTCACATCATTATGTTGTGTCATTTTTTTCTTATCTCTGTCACCAAAGTTGGAAAGAGTTGATTGTATATTGTTAAAGCTATTCATCTGTCAAACTGTCCCTACGTTATCCACAAAAGTTCCTTGGAAGAAGGGTGAGAAAGAGTTGGTAGAATATGGGGGCGGATCCAAGTATGATTTTTGAGGAAATATTTTTCCTTTTTTTATTCGCACATTTATATATACGTTCAAGAATTGTTTTTTACAGGATATTCCCATGAGTTCTAAAATAATTTCAATGAAATTCTGTCGAAGGTTGGAAAAAAAGAATGTTACAGCAGATCAATGCACACTCACTTTCCCCTACGTTCATGACTGAACACACCATATCTCCTGAAGTTCAGTACGAATTTTTATGAACAGCAGGCTATGGGCTACGGAAAAAGGGATTGAATTTTGGAGAGGATCCATGCATAGTTACCATGGCAATGGCGTTTGAAGAAATATGCTCTTTCTGATTGCTATCTAGTTTGTTGTGTCACCATACTTTGATTAAAATTATGGTTATTGATTATAGAATAGCGTACAAATTATTTTTCTGATATCTTTTAGGCTCCATTTTGATTTCCATTCTACTACAGAGATGTGAAGACTCTGGTAAATTTTATTCATATATCTAAGATTCTGCAGACATTGGTTGTGAGTCTGAAGCCTTACAAAAAGAATTCAAGTTGGGCCCCGTTGCTCCAAAAGTCACACCTCGGATCCACGATCGGAATTAATGATCTCTTAGCCAGAAGTCTAAGTTCTATCTATGAAAGAGTTTATAACGGAGTTTTGTCGGGCCGTTTTGGGAAGTACTAACACAATTATTAACATTGATTTATCAGATGTTGTGGGAAGCAAGATTTGACCTCCGAGGACCGTAAAAAGTCGAACTCGCCAGTCGATCGGCTCCAATGTTCGAACACGTCTGATCTAAGGTGACATCTTCAAATAAGTTTGGAATGCCAATTCATTTCATATTTTTGAGATCACCAGGACTGAGAGAAACAGTTTATATCAAAGAGAAAGTATAAAAAAATACATCATCTACTTGACTGCATGCTGATCGTGATACCAGTAATATTTCGCTGAAATATCCAAGTACGTGTATAGTAGATATAAAAACATTTTTTTTAAATGTATATTCATATATGATTGTATGTCTATACATATGTACATATGTAATCAATATGTCGACTATATTTCGATTTGTATACTATATATATATATATATATATATATATATATATATATATATATATATATATATATATACTTGAAATCAAAAAAAAGTACATATAGTCTCTTGAAGTCTTCCAACTTAGAAATAGAGCACACTTGTGGATGGGAATTGTGCGTGAGTAAATGTATCACTTGAATTCATCCTTACTGACTGTCCAGTTCTGCAAAATGCAGAGGTAAAATACCAGCCTTTGGGTCTGAAGCGAAGATTTCGATCCTACCTCGTGGCACTGGATGGGATTATGGATAGTCTACAGCCACACTGAAGAGTTGTAATACAACAAAATAGCTGTCTGTGGATGACATTATTATTATTATTCATATACATAAGACATTTCAACAGTTTGTAAAGGTATGTCTCATTTTAACCCAGTCTTCTTTTCGTGGTTTATCTTGTCGTGAATCCATTTTTCTCAATCGTAGAATTGTTTTATATACCCCAAAGAATTGCTTTCAAAGATCTTTCCACCAAGATACAACGGAATGATTCATCGTAACCACTAAAATGCACTTAGGGGGCATCACTTTCACAACCTAACCGCTTCTACTAATCGGAATGTAATCAGTTCGTTTATATGCAGGAGAGGTAATTGCCAAAATTCCAGGATCTGATCCATACAAATATATAATCAATTTTTCTCAGGCCACGACTCACATTTTTACAAAATTGTACTGATGTTCATTGGGAAATTTTGGAGATACTGTGCACACATGTGTACTTGCAGGGTAGATGAAAACAATTCCTCAATTGTTTCTAGGGTCAATTTTTCCAACAAAATTGAAATTCACCGATAACATTTGGAGATATTGTGTGTAAAGACACACAGACATACGCAAGTGGCAACATATATCTCCCCCAACTTTATTAGCAGAAGCAAATGAAATATTTAAAAAGAACTAGAGTAAAACGTGAATCATTCTGTTAGCTCCTTGAATACTAAGCAGTGGGGAGTTGTGCTTGTCTTCAAATTTGCCTTAATTTAAAATATTCCTTTGTTGATGATCGGAAATAATATTTAAATGAAACCATGGGAAATCGTCTTTGCCTCGAGGGCGATTTCCGAGGTAAAATCGAACAAACTGAGCTCGGCTGAGAAAGTGCGCAACGAATAAAAGGTTTCGATGGATAGAAAAAAAATGAAAGTGTAAATGATTGAGAATAGAATTGCATTGCGGACCGTAGTAATTGAAAATTATCTCGGTTCATCCACACAACAAAGCAAGTTATTTGTATGATATATAAATGTATATATATATATATATATATATATATATATATATATATATGAGACGTGTCAGTTTTTTGTTTGTCTTGCAGGCTATAGAATACATAAACATGGGTGTAACCTTGTATAATTCCACATCACTCGTCAATTGATCCTAGAAAAGGTTATGAAATAAAACGTTTTTGGCAATATATATATATATATATATATATATATATATATATATATATATATATATATATATATATATATATATATATATATATATAAAATGATATTTTCTGGAATGCTGCGAAATCTTCTCTCTTTCTAAGGGGTCAGTATTGATGGGAGATATCTATCATTAAAGGGTTAAAATTGAAAGGACACTATTTCCCCTACTCTCTGGGGTCAGACCAAACTACTTTTTTCAGTCTTATAAAGGTTAATAATGAATACAAGCATTTTTTTCCTCAATAAAGTGTCGAAAGTGGAGGGAAACTTTCTCTTAACAACTGTAATGCCAAAGTGGAGCCTTGCTCTTCTTCAACCTTCCGATTCCGTACTTTAATAAACAAATTTTCAGAGGGTTCAAGTTGATGAATATCGCCCCCCTTTCAAGGGCCATGAGTGAGCCGAGATCTCTCCCTAATAGTAGGTATATTTATGATGGCTCAGCACTTTCACAGGGTAAAGAATGATATAAAACTTTTTTTTTTCTTCAAAGTGTCAGAAGTGAGGAGAAATTTTTTCCTATTTTGAAGGGATTAATAGTAACAGGAGAGTTACTTGCCTTGAGTGGTCAGAAAAGGAGACCCCCCCCGTTTCAATTGAGCAAAACATGATAGGAAACTTTCCTTGCCTGTTGGGGGTATTTTGAAACGACCCTGTAGGAGATTACTATGCGCTTTATTAGCTCAACTACTGTATTACAAATAATATAATACAGTACTCTCACTAAATATTGGATGAAGCCATAGAAAGACCAAGCCCCCAACCTGGGTTGCCAAATATTCATCCATACCCCTCGGTTGAGGCAAGCTGTTTTGAGAGTCTGAAGCTTGTCCTATTTTGAAAATTTTCTAGCATTTTACCCGTATTTCATATATATATATATACATATATATATGTATATATATATATATATATATATGTATACAAAGGTCCTCCAAACACATACTCACTAGCACACACACACACACACACACACATACATACACACATACACATACACACACACACATACACACACACACACACATGCACGTGCGTGCATACACATATATGTAAATGGTGGCCCGGAATGATGAGTTAAGAGACGCCTCTAGGTTTACCCAAGAATAAGAAGGTAACTGGTGGATCACAGGCCCAGGTGTGCCTGGAATGTATAGAACAATACAACTTGGAACTGTATGTGAAGGTCTTGGTCATTCATGAAACTGCGTACATCACCTGTATAAGGATTGATGATGAATTTTGCCACAAGCTGATCTGTATAGACTGTCAACATCATATGTTTGAAATTGCATTAGCTCATATCATCAGATGTTGGCCCAGCAAATGACCTCGAAACTGGCCTTTACATGATCTCTAATGATGATTTACAATCTTTCTCGAATAAAGAAATTGCCTCAGCACCGGAAAACTTGCTCAATGACCTTCAGGTCCAAAGATAAGAAAAGGCTTAGCAACGTTCTTAATTACATAAACTCATCCCGGGAACCATCATAAGGAATGTCTTGAACTGTCTTTATTCTTCTCGTAGGGAAATAGATTGTCACACCTTCATTCGAGCTACAGGTTCAACTTAGCACGCTGGATGAATGGCAAAGGTAAATTATGCACTAAAGATTTACCCTCTCCAGGATCAGTACAAGCTCATGCAACATGATCAACGAAATGGGGCTCTTTGATTGTCAGTTCAATTAACGTCAGATACTTGCCTAAAGATCCAATGAAGACACACTTCTCTCAGTGACTTTGAAATGTTGGGATTTTCAGAGAGGTATCCCGATAGAAGAGTTAAAGTAACAGTCAGAACAGCTCAAAATCGTCATCTGTGATAATTGTTGGATCATCTTATTGTACAGCCATTTTTTTTTTATTACAAAATAAATACAAACACAAAACGGAAAGTAGTGCAAAACTTTTAACAACCTGCAGAAAATCGCTCACCTCTACGCGTATATAGGCTGATTGATTGTTTGCTTGATGACAGGGCATTGCTTATTGAAAACCTGGACTTTGATCCTCTCAGATGCCCAGACAATTACAAATAAAGTCAAGGTATATGAATTCCTTCAGAAGGATCCATGAGGTGGCTGCCCACCGAGAGCAACCATGCAAGCACTATCCGAGGTTAAACCAATAGAGCAAAAAAAAATACCTTATTTGTCTTTCTGGTGACATGTCTCTTTCTTACATATATATTGTATCCATTATTATTATTTTATTATTATCATTATTATTATTATTGGCAGAATGAAGAATATAAATCGTTTTCTAGGAACTTACATTTTACATGAGAAATTCCCGATTTTCCATTCTAAGTGGTGTTATCAAATGACAAGAACTTTTGCACGTATATTTTTTACTCAATGAGGTATATATATATATATATATATATATATATATATATATATATATATATATATATATATATATATATATATATATTGTGTATATATAAAGAGAGAAAGAGACAGACAGAGAGACAGACTGAGACTTGTGTCTTGTGATAATAACTTTTTATGAACGTAATTTTTTAGACCATATATATATATATATATATATATATATATATGTATATATATAAGAAGTTATAAGTCTATTGCTTAACAAAAGTTTTTCCCATCTCATTCTATGACAACCACAACTGCACTAATCATTACCATGTCATACCGTTAAATATCCCAATCTCACTCTTACGTCTGGTGCTTTGATTTACTGCGTTTATTGCCTCATGGGTATCAATCAATTGGTCGTTTATCTCATTTGCTGCAATTTTTCTTTGCAAACTATCCAGCCCATCTCCATTTTTTGCCTAATTATTTATATAATATCCTTCACTGTTCACTTCTTTGCGATTCATGAGGATTATCTAACTTTATTATGTATGCTAGGTAAATGTATTCGCCAACTCCCTATAGAGCTCCGACCTCAACCCTTAGGCATTATGGAGGACTAAATTGCTGAAAATTACCTATGTTTTTGTTCTATTAATCTTCAAGCCTACTTGTTTACTTTTTCTATTCAGATCAGTCAACATGTTTTATGATTTCTTCAATGCATCCGACGATATGGAAGCGTCATCAGTAAATCTTTCAAATATTTCCCACCTATGCGTATTCCCATTCCTTCTTAGCCAGTTTTCTGAAAGATGCTTTCAAGGCCAGCTTTATAATGTAGGTGATATTGTATTTTTGCAATGTACGAGGGTCTTGGTAACAGCTGTAGCAGGAAATCGATTCCAGAAAACATATTGAAAAGTGAGGTGGAGGATAGACATGAAGAGAAACAACAAAATTCATCGTTTGAAGGTAAAAAAGAAAATTATGGCTTTATTCTTCGAAAATGGTGGCAACGTGTTGCGACAAAAATTGATACAGATTGCATGTCTCGAATTAAGGAAACACTCACAAACATTCTCGCTGAATTCTTCCCAGCTCGCTTAGCCTCTTTTCATCTCCCACTCTCTTTTTGTCTCCTTGTTTCTAGCCCCGTCGGCGACAGAGGTATTAGTCGGACAGCCAGAGGCCGACAGGCTGTTGACCGAACCCTTATCTTACTTTACTGACCGCCAACCGTTATATTCCGTGTTAAGTTGGTCTCCTCAGGTTTTCCTGCGACGATTCGGATAGTCTTTGTCCTGATCATTTAGCCAATCACAGACGTCCGTTTTCAATCAAGCTATTAGCTACAATTCTGTTTTGTTTTTTAGATATTTTCAAACCTATCATTCTACCATTATTTCCTTTTCGCATTTTAGTATTTGTTCTGAATTTCTCGTTAATGCTTTGATATCACATTGAGTTGAAGATTGGCGTATGTTCTATCGAGTCAAACGCTTCATCATAATCCACAGGGGCTTAACAGTGCGGTCTGTTGTATTCATTCTAATGACTTTGCAATCTGTTCATTTATGATGTATCGGCGGTCTATTGTTGAGTAGCTACTACTAAATTCTGCCTGTTCCCGTCATCGAATTCAATCCAGGATGCCTGTTTGCTAGTATTTGGGGAGAATAGTTTTTGATTTCATTTTAAGTTATCGTGTATTAGGGCCATAGTTGTGGAATAGGATTACTATATATATATGTATAATAGAAGGTTAGAGGCCCAATTTCTTGTACAAAAACTATAGAGGGTATATGTTGTTGTTATTGTGAAGACATCCTGGACGAATATTTTCCGTAAATTATCAAATCATACACACACACACATACACACACACACCTATATATATGTATACGTAAGGATTTTATAATGATAGGCAAGCTTACATCATTTGATGTTTGATGCAATATAATCTCTCTGCACCTTGCTCCCTGCAGCTTCCAAAAAGTACCTTGAATAGTAAGTACAACATTTGTTGTTACAAGGCACAGTAGATAAAAGTTTTCCTTAAAATGGATGACAGATGTGAGGTACCCATAGAAATGCATTTTTTTTTTTTCATATCATTCCCTTTTGAAATTGAAGGGTTGTATATGCTATCAAATACTGTAAATATGAAATAAAACAAACTGACGCCGAGACTCTATCAACACCCTCGGTCCTAAGTCTACTGCTTCAACATCAGAGTC
>OY735211.1:27745777-27778277 GCA_963457665.1 Thysanoteuthis rhombus | reverse complement strand
ATCAACCCAACAAGAAATAGACAACTTCTATGATGACTTGAACTCCCTATTCCAAGACACCAGAAAACACTTCAATGTTATCATGGGAGACTTCAACGCACAGGTAGGACAAGGAAACGAAAATTGCGTCGGCAAATTTGGATACAAAATACGCAACGAGAGAGGATAAGATCTTGTAAATTTTGCAACGGCTAATGGATTCAAAATCATGAATACTTTCTTCAAGAAGGGACCCAATAGGAAATGGACTCGGAAGAGCCCCAATCACGAAACAAGGAACGAAATAGACTACATCCTAACAGACAAAAACGATTTCGTCTAGGACATCCAAGTCCTAAATCAAGTCAATGTAGGCAGCGACCACAGAATGGTACGATGTAAAGTACAAATAAACACCAATAAAGAACGCAGGAAAATGTTCCATACAAAACTGCAGCCTCTAAACATACCAAAAGAGCACGTTCAATCTTTCAAGCTCGAATTGAGGAACAGATTCAGAATTCTTACTGAACAAGACAACACCAACATCAACGAACTAAGCAACAAAATGACAACGTCAATAATTGAAGTAGCCTCTACATTCAAGCCAATGAGCAAACAACCCATTAGCAAAATCTCGGATGAGACTAAAAGCAAGACGATGATCATGTGCAACAACCACATTGGAGATAAAAACACTAAGATCGAAATCGAGGACACAGAACTCGAGAAAGTAGACCACTACATCTACCTAGGGCAACGAATCTCCATGAGACCCTCAAAAGAAGAAGAAATCAAGCGAAGAATCACACTAGGATGGCAAGCTCTTGACAGAACTAGCTCAACCTTCAAAAATAATAAGATCCCATTAATCCTAAAGAGAAGGGTGTACGACCAATGCATCCTCCCAATAGTCACTTATGGAGCTGAAACATGGAACTTAACCAAGAGACAGACCCGTAAGCTGAGAACCATGCAACGTGCACATGAAAGAATAATGCTGGGCCTCACATGGAGAGACCACAAAACAGCACAGCACATCCGGGAAAAGACAAGAGTTAGAGATATCATAGAATCCATAAAAAAATCTCAAATGGCGGTGGACTGGTCATGTTGCAAGAATGGCTGACTATAGATGGACATCACGACTCACAACATGGATTCCTCGAGACCACATGCGCAACCGAGGCCGGCAAAATGTTAGATTGAGAGACGAGCTAGACAAATTCAGGAAGTACTGGCTCCGTGACGCCCATGATAGAGAAGTGTGGCAAATCCTGGGGAAGGTCTATGTCCAACGATGGATGCTGAAGGACTGACGATGATGATGATGATGATGATGATGATGATGATGATGATGATGATGATGATGATGATAACTAGCTATTTTTGAGGCTTGATATTCCAAAAGATAATATTAGACTTATTTTTGCGACAAAAACAACGATTGTCGCGGCTCAGCTAGAGGGTTTTCAACCACGTGCAGTATTGAGGTTCTTTAGATTGCCATTTATTCTACTCATAACGAAATAATCATAAAAAAGACTCTAAATGTCATCTACGGACGTTGACTCATTCGGAAAATAAATAGTTCTAGGAAAAATGGAACTATGAAGTACCTGACAATAACAGTAAATAAATAGGTGAATATGTTTCTCAATATGACTACAATTGAAGAATCAATTCTGTTTCAATTCTTTTTTTTTTTTTGCATCTTTAGATCTTTGGTCAAAATTTTCTCTATTTTGAAGCTGTAAAACTATGTTGGAATAATAATAATAATAATAATAATAATAATAATAATAATAATAATAATAATAATAATAATAATAATAATAATTATAATAATAATGATAATAATAATAATGATTATTTCTATTATTATTTCCATTATTATCATCATCATCATTATCATCATTATTAATAATTTTTGCACTTTATATATATATATATATATATATATATATTATTATTATTATTATTATTATTATTATTATTATTATTATTATGATATTGATACATGATCCGGCAGAAACGATAATAACTTGTGTTATACAATATCAAAACCCTATTTGAAATGATCCCCCGTTATCACACGGTGAATTTATCAATTGGCCTAGCCTAGACAAGTTAAATAGAATGATCATATAGGGAATGGGGCTGCTGTAGGAATGAAACCTCTGACTGATCGTCTAACTGTTTTAACGTAGCGTTGTTCATACGATTCAGCCAAAAAGCTTCCAGTAATGCAAATGCTGAAATAAGGCCTTCAACTCAAAATTTCCAACTTTGATTCTTGCAGCAGCCTCATTTTCTTTTCTTGTCAATTCGATCCACGCTGTCTTGGCCAAATGATACATTCACTGGAGAAATAACGAGAGATCATTTCAAATAGAGTTTTGATACTATATAACACAAATTATTATCGCATATATATTTGTGATTTTACATAAGAAACCTATCAAACTATATATATATATATATATATATATATATATACATATATATATATATATATATATATATATATATATATATATATATATATATATATATATATATATATATATGCATGTATAGTTTGATGTTTTTTTTCATCATTCAAAGTCATAATTTGTATTTCACGTGGAACAATCAAAGCATTACATACAATGTCAAGACCCTAGTATATTATAGGTACGTCATCAGAAAACAGAAGATTTTCCCTGGTGAGGTTTTGTCTACAATAGCAACTGATAATATCGTTATCACCATTGTTTATTCGTGAAAGAAGCGAGCTTTTACTGTATTTCACTGTATTGGGCAATATTCTTGTACTGCCAAAAAGCCCTTTGTCAGATAAAGAGGTTTTTCTGTCGCCAGATAAGTGTCTGAATGTCATGAAAATTACCAACATTAAACATACCACCCAGCAAACGGCCCAAAAGAGTGGCTTATCTTTTGTCCATTTGGTCAAACGTTATATAAGCATTGCATCCTCTATCGAGTAAACGGTGTAATAATAAAAGAAATCTTGATTGATGAAATGATGTCCGATTCTGAGTTCTTGAGACTCCTAAAAATCTCTCGGTCTAAATACTAGTGTTAGTTGTCCTGGAATGCACAAAAGACGTCACGCTACGCTTTTGTTCATATTTAACTGTTTGAACCAGATACACTTTGTATATTATGTATGCATAATCCCAAGACATGCCATAATAAAATGGTTTTAAATGAGATAATGTTTTTCTGTAAAACATTTTAAAGTGTTTTAAAATGTTTGTACATAGAACAGGGAATCAATGATGTGGTAAAACAGTTTTCAGTTGTCATTAAGTAAAAGAAATGATCATTATACAAACTTTCGAACGTGTTGCAATAATTTGAACATCTTCCCGTCAAGAAAATATTACAGGGTACATAAAAATTATGAAGTAGAAATAGCAAATATCAAAGTGGAGGGAGAGATACGACACTAATAATATTAATAACGAGAAGAGGAAGAAGATGATGATATAAGATGAGGAAGAAAGAAATACAATGATACGATCAGAATGTAAGGTGATTGGTTAGCCGTTTCGCTTAGTGTTAAAGGGTAGGGTTAAGGATGGAAGCCATAGAACAAAGTCCCTTATTTTGTCTAAGAAAAGAATCTTGGGAAAAATTTACATCTGATTGACAACAAAATAAGGAGAGAAATACTATAATGCCGTAAGAATCTAAGGTGAGGGATTAGCTGTTACGTCTTGTGATAAAGGATAGGATTAGGGTGGAAGGCCGTTGAACAAAGTCCCTATTATGGCTAAGAAAAGAATAATTGGAGAAATTCACATCTGATTGATAATAGCAAAATGAGTAATATCTTAATCAATAATGTGTTCTTTCCGAAGATTAACACAAAAGTTGAATTGATATTTTGTTTACATAATTTATTAGAATAAAATAAATAATCTATGTTGCCCATCTATACAAAGATTTAATGTCTTCATTGTAAGCTCTACTTTTAAGTAACGCATTCAATAATTTATCATAAGTTATGTGCCTTTTTTCCTGTGACAGTTCTTTACAACGACCATTAAAATACCTTCATATAACGGGCACCCTAGTTCTGCTGCTTTTTTTTTTTTTTTTTTTTTTTGCTTTCTATCATATACTAGAGTCTAGTATGTAATAAATAACTGAAGATGGAATCAGTAAATATTTTCAGTCTTAGTTTTAGGTCGCCTCCTCATGCAAAACTGTAAGCTTTTAATGTTTCTACAGAAACGTTTTATGAGCTCGGAGTCGAACTTTTTGTCGATCTTTGCATTTGGTGGGGGGATGTTTCTGTATCTTCCTGTCAAGCAATCGTATGAATAAATCCTTATCCATAGAATCTATTCTCATAAAAAAATTTATTCTTGTGTACACGTCTCAAACCACATCTTAATTTTCAACCTTTCAATCTACTCGTATCTAACTATTGTCATGCGAAGCAAGCTTCCTGTTCCAGTCTATATATGTATATTAAGTTTGTATTCATTTCAGATCCATCGATCTCTCTATCTATCTATCAATCCATCTATCTATCTATCTATCAATCCATCTATCTATCTATCTATCTATCTATCTATCTATCTATCTATCTATCTATATACCTACCTACATACCTATTTATCTATCAGTATATATAGTGATATGTCAATTTATGTAACTACTGGGCTGAAATATATTTACCCACCTACATCGCTGAAAAGGTATTTATCTGTTTATGTAAATGGGTATATATATATATATATATATATATATATATATATATATATATATATATATATATATATATGTGTGTGTGTGTGTGTGTGTGTGTGTGTGTGTGTGTGTGTGTGTGTGTATGTATGTATGTATGTATATCCATCTTGCTTTATATACAAAATTATCCATCTAATAAAATCTCTTGGAGAATTAAAAATTGCATATGCACACACACACACACACACACACACACACACACACACACACATATATATATATATATATATATATATAGGGTGTGTGTCTGTGTATGTATGTATGTATCTCTCTGGTCTTCTCGTGATCTAGTTCATTGATGGACTGGTTTCTTCAAAATAGAATGGATTTACTCGTATCCCTTGGATTGGGCAGATGGCTGCAGACGAATTATCTCCGAGTGCATTCATAGAATTGATACGTTTTGTGACATAGGAGAAACGAAGAACAAATGAAAGCATGAGTGCAGATCGTCTCTAATCATTGAAACATTGCAACTGCTCCACGAGAGGTGGTATCCTGCATAGAACAGCAGATGAATCATCGTTTTGAGGAGAGCAGTTAAAACTTCAACATTGAAATCCTGAAAATGGCAGAGAATGAACATCGATTTACCGTTTATGTAATAGTTACTGATGTTTGGGTCCCAAAATGGTTCAACATTTACAATTTTACGCTAACAACCAGGCCTCAGAGAAAATTAGATGGTAAGTTATACTTACCTTTCCACCAGTCTGTTAAGCAAGGTAACTCGCATTTATGGAATTAATCGTCACTGTAGATGAATTTTGGATCTACTAATACAATCGAGGGAGCAAAGCATAATCAAAACAATGGTTCCAAAGAAGATTAACTGGGCCGATGAAATTCAACGCTGAGAGGTCAGTCCAGAAGATAATGGTTGTGGCAGGGAGGATCCGAAAGGAGGTAATCTAGATAGATTATCTCGGGAGACACTGGTGAATCACAGGGGTTAATGGAGAAGTTTTAAGTAATTTGAAAACTGATGATAAATCGGCCGAGTTAGTTGCACTGAGGGATTTCTTCGAGGGTAGCAAGGGTTCTTCTACAGTAACTCTGCTGAAAACCCTCACAACTCTAAATTTACAGCCCTGACCTTGCGTCTCAAGTCGTCTTTTCGTTCCTAAAAGCCAAAGAACGTTTTGAGGAACATGATTTGATTCTTTCCATGATGTCAAAACTGCCATAAATTGACAAAGACATAAGTCTCCTGATACATAAGAGTTCAGCGAATTGTACAAATGAAAATTATTTCTCAAATAGCTAACCCTGACGCGTCGTTTCATTTTTCTCTTTCAGAGTTATTTCCTTGGGCGTCTATCGTAATTCTATAGATCCCAGGAAAAGTTCAATATATATACAAATTGGGTTATCTGTAATAGTGTATGCATGCCCGCCTGACAATGATAAAAACGATGAAATGTAAGACAAATAAGCTAGACATCAGCAGTACAGCCATCAGCAACCATTAATATTGTGGCAAGAACTTGCTTATTTATTTTTATCAGACGATGGTTTATCAAACAACGCTTCTTAAACTTGGGATAGCGAAAAGATTATAATATCCAATTACAGTCAGATTCCACGGAAGACGTATTGCTGAATGAGGAGTCATGAATAAAGAAAAACGTTTGAGGAGCCCTGCTCAAAAAACCGTTATTGTTTTGGTTTCTTTATTATTACTCACGATAATTTTTTTTTCTTATTTGATGTTTATGTTATCATTTCTCTAGCCAGTAAAAGCAAAAAACGTATCACAAAAGTTATTTTCGGGAGAATTCTTCGATGCTACCGATCAATAACACCTCTGCTATTTTTGGATAAATGCCAGTTGTCGTGAACAATAATTTGATTATGGAGGTGCATTTTGTAATGTTACTATACTGCTGAACTCGAAACTTACTTTCCGTCCACCGTACGACAGACCGACACCATCTTTGAAAAAACATAGCAATTTCTCTGAATATAGTTTTTTGGGTTTTTTTTTTAATCTCTGAAATGATTCATTTCTCACCGGCAGTAACATAAATACTTCAAAGCCGTACTTCCATACAACTAGCCTGAAGTAAGGGTTCACATCAGCATAATAATTTGAATAGAACCTTCCCCTTCCAAAAGAAAAAGAAATCACTAAAGATGTGTCCTAATCAAAAACTCACACTTTCTAGTACATAACGGGAGTCTTATCGATATGAAGCACCACATTAAAGCACTGTCTAAGTAAGAAAAACACAAATCTTATACACTTTTCACCTTCAAGTTGTTTACAATCAAAATTCATCTGTCTGTGATTCTATCCTGTTATTTAATCGACCCTAGCCGTAACTAAAGGATAATCTCCCAGTTTATGATCTTTTCTTTACCAATTACTCACGTACAAAGTAATACATTGAAAACCATATTTTTCACTTGGTTGTTACATTCGAGAATATTTTCCCTAGATAACGTTGGATTTCCTGCTAGTATCAGTATATATATATATATATATATATATATATATATATATATATATATATATATATATATATATATATATATATATATATTGTACCATAATAACAAAGTATTCGTGACACTGGAAGAAAAAAAAATTGCAACAGTTGTGATGACAGATATTGAGAAATAGGTGATAGAAGTGACAAAAAATCTTTTGGAAAAATGCCTTTCAAGAAAAGTTTTCAAAATACATATATATATATATATATATATATATATATGTGTGTGTGTATATATATGTGTGTGTGTGTGTGTGTGCCATTGTTTTCAATCCAAATGCTATCTTTTGGGAATGATGATATTTTTGTGCGATGTAAATTATTTCGTTGACCCTTTCAATTATGTCGGTGCGTTATTTTAAAATATTTAGACGACGCATAAGACAATAATTTCAATAACTCAAATATAAACGTCTCAGTAAATTACCTAAAGTTATGTATTGAATGTAATCAAAGATATCATTTATTATATTGATTCATATATTATATACATGTATATTGCTCTTGAACCACGGAATAACAAATTTAGCATTAATCAATAAAACGTAATTTCGGGTATATTGTAGAGTGAATTCTCATAATCGTAATGCCAAAAAAAATAGATTGAGATGGAAAACGTTGGTGAAATCAATAACGTAAAAAGAACATACATAGATATGTGAGATCATGTATTTATATATCTCAGTACAACTTACAAATTTGCTGTGAGAAATCCCAGAGTATATCATTTTATTTATTCGGTTTTCCTAAAATATTGAACCTTTTTCATTATGAACACAGCGTCATATTATCATCGTTATTGATTCATATATATATATATATATATATATATATATATATATATATATATATATATATATATATATATTCTTTTTTATGTACGATCTGATTGAAGTACATAGAGAGAGCAACGAAGAGATGAATTAGTTGGAGGTCCATTAATGATGAAATGGAGATTTGAATTTTCCCACCAGCGTCCCTGGTGGTTGGCCCTGAAGACTGAGTGATAGCAAGTCTCCTCAAATCTTGATTTGCCAGTCTTTGCACCTCCAATGTCCACAGCAGTGCCGCAGGTAGCAGCAAGAGAGGCACGATAGTTATCGCTTAAAGGTAGGTGGAAGTAAATTTCCTCAGGTCTCTAGCTCCCCCTTCTCATATTGTCGTAACCTATCTGCTGCTCTGTTTGTACCGTCTACCCATTCCTTCTTCTTGGCCAAAGTGCTCGAGTAGTAAACCTCATATTCCCCTCACTCTCCTAGTATTTATACAGTCTTTAGTAGTGCTGTGGTTTGCATAATCTCAACCCTTCCTCCTATTCCCAGTTTCTGTATTCTCGTTTCAATTGTCTCGGGTACAGTTTTGAGTGCACCTATTATTAGTTTTACAACGCTGACTTCCAGGTTCTATGCCCGCTTTGATTCCGTAGCTAGCACCTGGTTTTTCCCTAGCTTCTCAATCTGTTCCAAATTTATTCTGTGATCCGCAGGAAAGGCCACGTCTATTATTTGGCAAGTTCTCCTGTTCTTGTCAACGATTACCAGGTCTGGTCTTCTCAGTTCAGACGGGGTTAGTTCGGATGTCAAAGTTCAAGAGTAATTTGCGGTTAGTATTTTTCAGGGCTGTCTCTGGTTTGTGCTGATACAATTTGTCTGCATGTTCGAATCTGAGTTCTTTACTGAGTTCCCTATGTATCTCTGTTGCTACCTTGTAGTGTCTGTTTTTGTAAAGCATCATCCCTTTTTCCATGTGACCAGCATTTGCTTCTTTGGAGGTTCCGTCGTCTTTGCACTGACATAGTTAGTCCTGATGCATTTGTTTTGGGCTGACATGATAAACGAATCTGTTTCTCTTTTTTAGTTTTCCTTTGCGTAATCATGTTCCTGATCTCTCGTCTGTTACATTTTCCATCCATCTCCTGAATTCTCCATGTATTTTTTTGTGGGTTTTTTGTGTTTTTTTTGTCCCCATTTCCTTTTCTTTTTGTTGTTTGTTGCACTGCTTCCAACAATTTCTATACAGTCTTCACTATTTATTTTCACATACTTTTTAAAACTTTTTTTTTTTTTGCTTTTTGAATGCAGTCTTCTATGCTGGTAAGTACTCTACTGTTTTTTTTTTCTTCAACTCACATTCCATCTGTGTCATATCTGGGGTTTAAAGCTTTGTGCATCGCTATGGCTTTTTAGTTCGCAAGTCACTCGTCCGTCCAAGAAATGAACCAGTGTACCCTCCTACCGATACTACCTATGTGTTCATTCCTTTTATCAGATCCCTGCTATTTAGCTAGGTCTCTAATATTTTCTCATCACCCTAATAAATTTTTTCTTTTGTTTTTCTCATTAATTCTTTCCTGATTTATCCCGTTACATTGGAGATTTCCTCGGTATCTATTTCGGTCCCGTGTGATCAATGCTCTGACTTTTTATTGTCCGGTGATTTGATTCTTTCTGCTGGCGTGATTCCTCCTTGGTGCAATACAATTAGTTTTCATTTTTTTTTTCTATTCTGAACTTCATCTCAGTGTTGTCACGGTCTCCTTTCATTTTGTCGAACTACGTTTCCAGGTCTTTGAAAATAGTTCTATGTCTTCCATGTACACGAGGTGGTTAACTTTTCCCTTTGTTTAGAAGAATCTTTTTTTTTTTTTTGTCCTTTTCCATTTCTTTTAGTGGTATCATGATTAAAACAAATAATAGTTGGGACAGACTGAAAATTCACTTTTTTATACTTACCTCCGCTAAGTTTTCTCCTGTAGCTGTCAAATATACTTTCCAATTTTTCATAGAGTTATCTATGAATTTCACCATTGGTTCACTGATCTTAAATGTCCTGAGGCATTTGAGTATCCAGCTATGCCGAATCAAGTCGTTATTATTACAATTATTATCAATAGTAGTAGCAGTAGTCGTATTAGTATTGAAGAGCCATGACAGCTGAATACGTCAATATGGGAATTTTTCAGAAAAAAAAGAATAACCTAATTTCCTTATCGAACAAAGTAAAAACACTATAAGGACAGTCTTCGTATTAGACAATTGAGTTTCAGAATTCACAATGTTTTTATCTTTTTTGTAGGTAATATTCACTCGGTTTTGTCTTGTCCTTTCTCAACATTTCCAATTCGTTGATATAACTTCTTCAAACCAACTTACTTATATGAACTGATCATCACAATGATGAAATACACATTCCAGTTCCACCGTCTTATCGTCAAACTCCTATTCAATTCAGAGGCTGGACTTACATTTTCTTTCCAAACATCATGAGAAGAACAAGATCATCAATAGCAAGAACAATCCTCACCTAATTTAGGAGGATTAAATACTCCGCAGGTTGTCTCTCCTGTTATGTTAAGCAAAGCCGATATATAACATCCTTATTTCCCTACCGTGATTTCAGATCAAGACTACGTGATTCGTAGGTGGCTCTCCTACCGAATGAACCAAACTGACTCATTTTGCATATCTACCTTCTCTTTCAACTGACCTCAGCACCAAACAACACTCTTTTTTCTACATAACTTATTGCCCTTGCTTTCGGTATCACCATCTAGATGATGTTTGGATTGTTTACTTAAGATATTCGGTTTTGTGGTCTTAGCTTGTGTTTATCTCTGCATTCATGAGATGTGATTACATATCTCGGCTTATCGACTTTTGAAACACAGTAATCATGTTTCTGTCCTTCCAGAATATCATGCTTACAAGCATGGACATCGACAGGAGTGGGGATTACCGGGGCACTTCACCCATCCCTTCCAGATCAGACCTATGGCAAAGGGATTTGAGAGTTGGAACCCAATAGAAAATAAAGGATAATGATGACGTCCAATTGTTTCAACTGAATGTTCCCTTACATAAGATGATGTGTATAATTATTCGCTTGTAACAAGGTTACTACAATTCTGAAAAATATCCTTCCAATGGAAAAGAAGCAGTGGTCTCCGAATCTTACAAAAGACAACTGAAGATCATATTTTACAAGAATATAAAAGTACTCGCACATATACGCGGAGAATCGGGTTATTTTCTTGCTGTCACGCATGCAATATTGTTTTTTAACATCATAGAAGATAATGCTAAAGGTGGAAGATTCTCTAATGTATCATAATTGCATCCATTGTAGATTCAATATTAATGAAGCAATTTTCTTGAAGATTAGGGAGTCCTCAATAGTAAAAGTATTTACATAAGAAAATAGATTGAATTTCATGAACGGATTCAAACTAGGACAAAATGCTGTTAAAGTTTCTGATATCGTAAACATTTCATTTGGAATCCAAAATTGTCCTCACAGTGTTTAATGTTTTCAAACTTACTTGAATTCCATATACGTGAATTTGTGCTTTACTGGATTCGTTATGACACGCCGAGAAAAAAAATCTTCGTGTGATATATTATGGCAGGATAAAATGTTATTGCTTAAAATAAGTTTTTTTAATCAAATATTTGCTGCTTTTTATGTTTAAAATCGAAATTTCATAAGCGAGTAACTAATAAGTCAGCATTGAAAAAAGGCAAAATTAACATTTGAAATTCTTTTCTGTTTTTGTTTTTTGTTTTTTCAATTTTTGACATAGCCGTGTTGACATTAGTCGTGACAATATGGGAACACTCAAATCCTTCGCAAGATAAACACTGAATTTACACGCTCTGTTAGTTTGACCTTCGTCAGGATTGAACGAAATACAATAAAACCTTGATTCATTTATGTTGATGGAGCAGGATTCAATGGGATATGTAAATAAAATGGTTATTTTATAAAAATAAAATGTTTCCCACATCGTCATTATCGATAATATTTTGATGGATATCTTTCATTAGCATCTGAATCAGCCTCTTAGCCGCTGTCATTAGACATAGACCTCTCTTTACTATGAGCTTCGCAGACCCAATATTTTCAGAACATTTTTAGCTCGTCTTGCCATGCTATATTTTGTCCGTCACAATTTTGCATGTGATCTTTTTGGATCCACGTTTTGAGTCGTGATGCCCGTCTAAAATATCTTGGACTCCTGTCTTTTCCCTAAAATATTGTGCTCCCCCATGATCTCTCCATGAAATGGTGAACATGATTCTTACATGTACAAGTTGAATCGTTCTCAGTTTGCAGGTCAGATCCACTTTCAGTTTCATAGGTGACTAACGGGAGAATGCATTGTTTGTATACCTTTCATTTTGAGACGATTGAGATTCTTTCGTTTTTGAAATTCGGTTTACCGAAATATTGCCATCTTACAGTGATTTTTTTGCTTGATTTTTTTTTATCAGGATTTCATGGAGATTCGTTGTTTTAAGTAGATATCGTTGTCTACTTTCTTCAGCTTTAGTTTTTGATTTTGATTGTAAAATATTTTTCTTCAGTATATTTGCTGTCCATGACATTTAATTTACTGAAGTTAATCGGGAGACCAACTCTCTTGCTTTCTTCAATCAGTTTGACTAGTATTAGTCCGAGGTCATGAAGGTTCTCAGCAAAAAGACGATGTCGTCAGGTAGTCTGAGCTTACTCCGATATTTGCTGTCTATACTGATTCTTTTTTTTTTTCTGGTCTAACTTTTGAAAGAACACCCCTTGGAAGGTTGTGAAGGGTTTGAATGGCTGATATCACCCTGTCTGACCATTCCTCCGAGCTGAGAGAACTCTGAGTTTTTTATAAATCCTGATGAATGAACAGCTGTAACGGTATATATGTTGCAATACTCCGACATATACAGGGTCAATTCCTTGTTGAGTGATTAATGATCAATGACGTCGGAAAATTCCACTGAGTCGGAGGCTTTCTTGAAGTTGATAAATGCTACAGCAAGTGGCATTTTATATTCTGCAGCTTTCTCTACAAGTTTATTCATCGAATGGAGATAGACGATAGTCGAATAACTTCTTCAAAAGCCAGCTTGTTGATTACTACATAGCGCTTCTGTTATTTGGTTGATGACAACTCTCATAAAAAGTTTGTGCATGCAGTTGATTAGGCTTATTGGTCAGTAGTTGTTAGAGTCATCAAGTTCCTCTTTTATATGATGGCATTATGATTGCAATATTCCAATTCTCTGGGACTTTGTTTGAGGCATAGGTTGAATAGAATTGCTAGTATCCTAATGATGAACTTGCCAGCTGTCACTTTCTTCTGGTGGGACTAATGTGCTCGAAGGGCGACTATCCGTACACGACACCAATGAATAAGTTAATACACGTAATTACTTTGGGTATCGAACAGTGAATCTGGATATTTTTGCCCTTTTCTGCATCTATATACGATTCTGACGGTTATTGTTTGTGTATGCACAAAGGAAGAGTACTTCTGCATGACAGACATATATTATCAGACAAGTTTAGCATAGCACTTACACTAAAAATACAACCCCTATCCTGAAAGCTTTGAAAAATTTTTCTTCTGAAACTTGACTAAGTTCAGCTTGAAGAACAGTGGCGTACACCAAACACAATAAAGCTACTGTTGTCAGGCAAGCTCTTATCTTGAACCTCTCATGCAAAGAAAAGCCCACATCCTTTTATGTATCCTCAGCGTAACCTATTTCAGGCTGTTGATTCCTTTCTTATGGCTGCTAAGTTTTGCACACTGAAGCCAAAACAGGTCCATCCTAGTCACTCATTGAAAGCAAAAATGAAAACATACAAGATGACACCCAAATTTATATATCAACTCTAGAATGGAACAATCTGGTTGATGGGGTATTATGCATGAGTAAATATATCGCTAAATTCAGTCTTACTGACCAGCCAGTTCTGCATAGGGCTGGGGTAGAGCATCTTCCCCAAGGTCCTGGGCGAAGGTCTCGACCCTAACTAGCGGCACTGGAAGGGATATCTAGTCTGAAGTCACACTGTAGAGTTGTAATACAACTAAACAGTTGTCTGTGGATGACACAATTATGAATTATGATTAACGCTCCCTTCTTTAGGGTTGGGCACTCTTAGGTAGGACAACTGTCAAGAAATATTCATTTGGAGTACAGTACACACTAAATGTGATTTTTATGTTCAATATTTATTTCATCATATTATCATTTCATTGATTAGAAATATTACTTTTAATACTATAAATTAAAGACATTACTTATTCAGAAAAAACTATCAATTTCTGACATCTAAGTGCAAGGAATCTCACATTTATAAATTGGAAAAAATGAGTAGGTAGCATAGCACCCATTCGGGTATGTCAGTCTTTGACAGCAATCGTCTGGTATAGATGCTAGCTCATCTGAAATCTGAAGGTGTACGAAACGAACAAAATTAGCAAACAATGGTATTTATTCTTGAACGGGTTTGCAAAAATTTGTTCAAGAACTACAGGTAGTTTAGTGCATATTAATCGGTTTAGTCAAATATATTTTTTGAAAAATTGCATTCAGTAAATAATCTACTAGCAGGGATACAATTAGATATAGATTGTGAAATAATTTGCTGGTCGTATCTGTGGGAAGATCTGCCTCAGCAAAACTAGAAAGACCCTCCAATAGATATGACCAGCACCCAAGAAGTCACCCAGGAAGCCATGAAAATGAACAACAGGTGAACTAACAAATAGCTACGGATGACAATACCTGTCACTTTTGTAAAGGAGAATGGAATTCAGCGAGAGGACTGAAAGGATGCCAAAGTGCATTGGATTTGTGCACCGTTTGCCAGTACCATGAATTCCCTGGTGTATCAATTTTCTGCCGGAAATGTAAAATCCTTGACTGAGTTAAAAAGCCACGTCCGTGGTCTGCATCGTTGAGTGATTTTCTTGAGTGACATTATACGATTACCATACTTGAAATGGTAATGGAAGCCATCAAATATTTCAGTGAGAGATGGAGGGGGAGAGGGACAGCGGGGGGCTTCAGTAACAAATTTTCTCTGATATGATTTTCATTAAGTACAACGGACAGGGAACATATTTTTTAAATACTGTAATTTTACATAGCGTTGGGGTATTATTTACAGGCATTTTGCAAATGAAGTTGATGTCGTTTAGTGATTCGTATATATATATATTTATATATATATATATATATATATATATATATATATATATGAGACACACTAGAAAAACACAATCACAACGGTTAACTTTCCATTTTTCCGATCCAAATACAATGTTTCACCTCTAAAAATAAACAGACAACAAAACATCAAACTTATCATGCCAAGAGTGACTGTAGCTCAGTTGATGAAAGCAGAACCGCGTATAGACTGTGGATCCCTGCACATTATCTATGCCTTTATAAATTTATATGATCTGAGATCACTCAATTTACTACGGAGTAACTTCAGTGCCAAGCATAATATAGTTCCTTTTTAAATGTTTTCATAATTAATACATGTATACAGTTCTTTTTTTCCTCCACGTCAATTTGAAAACAAATTCTAGGTTTTTTCTTATGAGAGGAAATGTAGGATATCCATAAAAAGATTCAAACCTTTTTTTATGTGAATGCTTAGCTGAAGAAGTGTCAGTGCACAAATGATTGCGTTTCTATCTGTATATCAGTTCGACGAGAAATCCCACAAGGGGGCCTGTCGCTTCCCTTTTCCAAAGATGTGATCTTTCATGCTCTGGCGATTTGACATCAAGATTACTTTTGCCATTCGAATAGAAACAACATGCTGACAGACAATAACAGAAAAAGAACATTTACAAAATTGGGGACAGCAACAAAAAAAGCAAAGAAAAGCAAGGGTGCACGGGAAAGTAAAAGTGAAAGTGAAAGTAAAAGGGGGATATATATATATATATATATATATATATATATATATATATATATATATATACATACATATATATATATACATACATATATATATATATATACATATATATATATATATATATATATATATATATATTTTTTTTTTTAATATATATATTTAATATATATATATATATTG
Source organism: Thysanoteuthis rhombus (assembly GCA_963457665.1). Lineage (NCBI taxonomy): Eukaryota > Metazoa > Mollusca > Cephalopoda > Oegopsida > Thysanoteuthidae > Thysanoteuthis > Thysanoteuthis major. The sequence goes on along the minus strand of OY735211.1, from coordinate 27,762,138 downwards.
TGTAATCATGCAATATATATTTGTATAACTATTTAAAAAATTTAGAAGAATTCCAATATATTGATGGAAATCAGAGGATGTAAGATGTAAATAATTCAGTCCAACGTTATTGATCTTGAACTATTTTTCAATTTTTTCGGTTAAATTTATCAGTAGAAAATTGACTAAATTCATTTTCTTCTGATCAAATAGTATTTTTGAGATAATATCGTAAGTTGGCTTCCCTGCGAACAACAAGTCATATCCGTCGTTATATTTATTGATTCCTCCTCGTCAAATACATTTTGGGGGGTAATTTACGTAAATAATTCCTTTGATCCGAAATATCATATGACGTGTAGGATGGAATAACATCCATATTCAATGCATTATGATAATATCCTTTGATAAGATAACAGAGTACATCTAATATGACATGACCCTAAAATAATAAAGCAAATCTGGATACTAGAATCGCAGCTTAAAGAAAGATGGTGTTTGATCAACCCAGCTCGCGAGCCATGTTGATGCTAGTTGTTTCTTTAACCCCCTTAACAATAAAATGGTAAATCACTGATACTCTCAACAAGAAAGATTCAGAGATAGTACCTAAATATCTAATCATGTACAGAAAATAGAACCTTTTGAAAGGCTTACATAAACTGCATTAACAGCAATTTGGAAATAAATGACTCAAAAGCCTTAAATTTAGGAAGATATTTTCACACATTCAGCATTTGAAATGGATATATATATATATATATATATATATATATATATATATATATACATACATATATATATATATATATATATATATATATATATATATATATATATATACATACATATATATATATATATATATATATATATATATATATACATACATATATATATATATATATATATATATATATATATATATATATATATATATATATATATATATATATGGAAAAACAAAAGAGCGAGGGGGGAAAGCCGGAATGGAAATAAACATTGAAAAGGAAGCAGAAAGATGTCATATCTATCTATTTATTCATCTATCAATCGAATTTTTTTCCTAAGAAATATGCAAGCCCAAAAACAGAAAGCTTTCAGTCTGCAACGCGTGTATTTCTGTTTTTTTAGCCTTTGTACGGTTATATGAGCAATTTTTGCTTATGTTTCTGATTTTAGAAATGTTCGTTAGTGTACATTTCATGGGTATTTCTCTTTGTGTGATACAATTCACTGAAATACGATTTAACATTATATATAGATAAGAATATACTAGAAATACGATTCAATCTTTCTATATAGTCAATATTATGTCTGCTCAGAAGTTCAAAGCATCATCTTCTGCACACAATTTAAGAAATATACATGCATTCGACTAAACTATTTTACTAATGTAATTAGTCAACTGCGCGTTCAGTCATGGGGACACATGGGGTGGGGGGAGCATTTCAAAGACAACACCCACTATTTGGATTCAGCAGTCCCATCAAGAAAAAGAGGATTTAAATTTTGAACCTTATACTCAATAGAGAATAATGGGGCACTATAATTTTTTATGCAGATTCTACTTAATGTTCCAATACAAATGCTGTTAGTTTCCTATTCTAGGTTTATCGTGTCACCCTCGGTCAGTTCATGCATCTCAGTAAAGTGCACCCTCAGACTTTCTTATTGTATTTGCTCACGCTACAAATGATGGCATGCCCAACAAAGACAGGTGGAATGCCTGTCGTTTACAATGTTGTTATCAAAATATAATTTACCCAGATTTTTTCTATTGAAATGACGTCTTTGAATCTTAATTAGGTATTTCTTTTGAAGAAGGTGTCGATTCAAAATTCAGGAAATCATATCAATAGAGTCATTTCAATGATAAAACATGTCGTTTCGATAATTATTCGTTCCAGTAAAAAGTTGTGCCGTTGACTTATTAACATTCTTAACATTTTTTTTTTCTGACAATCCATTTACTTGTTTCTATCTTTGATGTTGACAAACGTTTCGACGAGTGATTCTGCAGCCTTTCCAGCGTATAGAAGAGGAAAACAGAGTATGTTAATGAAAAATATATATTTTTCAGAATCAAAAAATGATTGAAATATTCAACTTACCACCCAGGAGGAATCAACAAAACACGGTGTTACACCCATTGTCAACCTGGAGAGAATTGAGTTGAATTTCAACATCAATTAATTGAACATTTATTTTTTTTAAATAATGAGATTAAATTTCACAGCCTCAGGGGATTTGACAAATAGAAATATGAAAACAGAATTTGATAACAAAAGCGAAAAAACATTGGGAAAAGATCAAATAATGTTGTCGTAGAAAATTAGCCGACTGATTATTCTGAATCAAACAGCAATCCCCATGTCCTTTCAAAAATTGAAACAAAGTATAACACGTCAAAATTCGGATTGCTTGTCAAAAAAAAACAAAAATACCAATGTCAATGTCACACATGTATTTTGTCTCCATTGAAATTAATGAGTTTTAATACTTCAAAATTCAAGATGACGTTATCATTTCACGACGTATTATGGAGACGTGCAAAACAAATTAACACTGAAAAAGACAGATGGTTGGCACGTTTGATTCGCCATAGAAACATGCGTGGTAGATAGAATAAAGATGAGTTAGTTCCAACCCCCGTGTGTGAAAATCTAACAAGGGCAGTGTTGACAACTTTGTTCTCAAGTTTACACCGAAAATTGATTTAAAAAATAAACGCCAAGAAACATCCAGATTTTTCAGATGTACATCTAAAATCAAAGAAATATATCACGTTATTTATAAATTGAATACAACTTTGAAATCCTGCATTTGATTTTTTTAAGTTACTTAACTTATCCAAAAATCGTTTATGTCATTACTGAAAATAAAATAAGAAATGATACTTTTCTTATCGAAAAATCTGAATAACAATTTCTGACATCAAGACGCAACCGAAAGATTTATGTAGGATCATCTCAATTGGCAATTCAGGGTCGGGGACATATCCCCCATCTTGTGCATAACATCGATTAAGGGACGCAAAACACATTTCGGTATGTTAATGACTGCAACTGTCACTATAGATGCAAGCAAATCTAACATTCGGGCTCTCTAGGAAAAATTACATTTTAAAATCATTCTTTTTTCTATTTCAAATTATGATGCATCTTTCTCTCGACTGAATTCAATTCATGGATTGATTTTGTTACGACCATTCCATTTCTCCATTTAATTAACAATATCTCATTACTGTATCTGTTGTTCAGAAATCCAGAACGTGAAAGTAGATTTGATACAGGAAAAAAAAACAAATTACTTTGTTTGTAACGTTTATGCAACACGATTCGTTCAAACGAGATTATTATGTATTTCTCAGCTGCGTATTTTATATCTCAGTGCGTTCATATCATCAGCGCACTTTGACAGGTTATTATTTACTGTATTCCATAAATGAAATATCACAACATTAATTCGCTTGAATCGTTTTGTTTTATTTGCTTCCAGAGCAGTTTATCTATTAAGCTACATGAAGTCCCGGGGCCCTTTCAGTTCGAAAAGAGGGTAAGCTAACGTGATACTAGCTCACCCAAACTCTTTGCAGCCTGACTCAAAATGATAAAAAGGACTCAGAATAGACGGGGATTACCTAAAAATTTCCCTCAGATTTGCGGACGATATCGTATTTAAAAAACGAAAAAAAAATCCAATGCCTCTAAGTATTGCTAAAAGAACTGAACGAACAGTGCAAGAAATGAACTTCAGTAATGAATAATTTCATGTATAAAAAACATGAGGGCAAAGACACAAAAATCCAATTTAAAATGCAGACCTTGAAAATAGTAGACCCCCACATCTACCTAGGAAATCTAATCCCTGTGAAACCCACAAAGAAGAGGAAAACCAATTACAGAGTCACTCTAAGATGGCGAGCTTTCGGTAGAACAAGGTCAAACCCATGCAAAAAAAAAATCAAATTTGTTTTGTTTTATTTAAAAAAAAGGTTTACTACCGATGCACCACTCTATAATCACCTATGGAACTGGAACATGGAAACTAAACAAAAGATTTACCCTCATACTAAGAACCATGCGACGTCCAAATTTGAAAATCAACTTCACATGAGGAGATCACAAAACAGCGCAGAATATTAGAGAAAAAAACAGGCGTCAACGATGTCGTAGAATCCATTCTGAAATTCAAATGGCAATGGACAGCTTGTGTTTGAAGAATGTCCAACGATCCATTGACATCACAACTCACAACATTGATCTCCAGGGATCATATGCGAAACTCCAGAACTGTAGAATATAAGACTGCATAACAAAGTAGTCAAGTTCAGAAAGTATTGGCTCAGTGAAACCTACAATAGTGAGATCCAGAGATCCCTCTGGAATGTCGATATTCGAAAACGTACGCCGACAATGATGATGATGATGATGATTAGAGAGATAATAACTAAAATAAAATAAAATTGTTAAATGGATCAAACCAAGTGTTTTTCTATCCCGCTAAAGTTTTGAACAGAATCAATCGGCTACATCTTTGTCTTATTTTGATTTGAGAGGTCGGCTAAAAAATCAAAGTATGCTCGTGACATCACCATAATAATGATAGGTTTTTTTTCCTGTACGTATGTATATAGGCATGTATGTGTAAATGTAACTGGAACCAATCAAAAACGACACATTGTATGGAGAACCTCTTTAGCTCCACATTTCCGAGCTGTTTCATCTTCGGGCGTTCGATTTACCATACGATCAACCAGTGAAACTGAACTGATACTTTTGACCCACATGATTTCTCAAAAATTCTTGGATGAATTTTGATAAAATTTTATTTCTGTCAAAACTACGGCTTCAAGTTATTGTGATTGATACTCTTGGCTTCATTGAGATATAGCTTTTCGTGAAGACGAATAGAATTGAGATTCAGTACATGATATATCTGTGCTGCAGACCTGGATCCTCTATTTTCTACCCATCGTACCAAACAATGGCTTCAAAATATTTCAATTTTTTTTTTTTACTTTATCTTATCTTAGGCAAAGGTTTAAATCTGTGATATATATATATATATATATATATATTGAATTAAAAAAAAGACAATAATCAGATCAGTTCAGGCATCCGCTAATATAAGACGGTTGATAATGTCTCAGTCCACGTGCCCTAATACAACGTGATCATAGGAAGGAAGTGACCATACATCTAGCCTGATGAACAGCAAGGAAGGGCTTTAAGCGTGTACGAAATTAGCAAAAAATCTTACGGACCCTTTTGATATGATTTTATTTGATGGGAGTATTTCAAATCATTTCATCATTCTATATATGACTACTTTTTCACTTTCAGCCTAATTTATCGTTATTTTTTTCTTCATTTTATCCAACGGCCTGGATGAAGGTCACGACAAAAAAAAACTCCCTCCCACGGACTTATCTTGTGTTTCCTCATTTCTGCTCGTGTGAAGCTTCAAATATCTATTTAAGGTATTGTTTCCATGCTCGTTGGAAGAGAACAAATGAGGTAACAGAATCCATTTCTTCATACGATATCATTCCAGAAGTATGTGCCTCTTTCTAATTCTATTATGCTTATGGAACGCGTAGATTTGGAACAATATTGTATGGAGAAATGAATTCTGTTGTGTTTACCTTTTACATTTTAAAGAAGCATGGGACTATACCCAAAACACGACCAAGCTTATCTGATTTTTTTTTCATTTCAAAATTCAATTTTGATACAGATACTTTCAGCGTCAACAGGCAGGAGCCATTCCAAATATGGCATTTGTCTGAGGTGCTTTTCACAGGCACGTATCTACCACGCTTCACCTGCAAATAGGGCTTATCAGCTATACCAAACATTATAACATGCAAAATCGACCTGAAATGATATGCAGAATCTTACAATGTTTTATAAAGTATAATCTATCTATGTAAAAGCCACATATTCAAATTATTAAGTTCAATTTTACACCCAATCTGTAGTGTCCGAGTTCTATTATAACCTAAAACCCATAAAAGATTAGTCCTTGTAAAATAAGATAACCAAGCTGAAAAATGCAATTGAAAGGTTGTATAATGTAACCGTCAGTTGTGCCATATCAATAACGCAAACATCACTGGAAAGCTGGTCGTTTGAATCTAGAAGAAGAGAGGAAAGAGTATGTTGCTAAATGCCTATAAAAATGCCAGGTTTGTCAAACTTGGTCAAACCCTTCCCTTAATTTCTTTAATGAAATGATTTTTCATTTTATGATGGCATAAGTTATATCTTCTAAAAAAGATAACTTCCTTTGACTTTTCACACTGAGTGATATCAGATGTGTTTTCTCCTACATAAGTTTTCTTTGTCATGAAGTATGTCTTATTAACTTTTAAAAGAGCTTGGGTTGAGTATAGACTTGTAAGTGAGGATACTTGAGCCATTAAAAATGAATCCCCTCATAAAATCGTCTTTAGCTCTTTCCAGCAGATCCATATATGTATAGCCCCACCATTCTGATGGATATAAACTAGTTACACATATAATAGCCCTCATCCCGAATCCTAATTCCTGAATTTTAGAAGCATCCTGTTAGTAAAATCATTAGCAACGTTTTTATATTGTACGTAGTCGAAAAAAGAAGTCTTAAGCCTGATACATATTCCAAATTGATTCTGATAAGAAATTTTTCACTGAATAGTGTTATGTTTCCTGATTGCAATGCACGACATATGGATTGAATGACGAAAAATGATCATTTTGATGTAAAAAAAATTGCACAGCTCTCTTTGTACGATAGATTCTTTGCCAATCACCCAACCGAAATATGTATTTTGATAGTTCAGAAAATGACTGAGGCAAAACCAGAAACTAGTGGAGTAGTGGTAAAGTTGGTGCACAGCAACAAAAATAAAACTTTAAAAAAACTCGCAAACATTGCCCATGTATACAAGATTCAATTGAAGTCAGCGTTAAAATACAAATATGAATATAGTTACGTATTTTCCTTAACAATAACATTTTTCTGTGTCACTAGATATGTTGAAAATTCAGCCAATGAGATTACCAACATATCCTTTGAATAAATCCTATCAGTTTGTAATTTGACTCGACTCGTTTGTCTGTCCTGTCACGTTTAACCCAAGCGATATACGATTCGGAATCACGACCAAATGATCGGTAGGATGCTCTTTTAGTAACTGAGCCACGCTGAAAGTCTTACATGTTTACGAAAATTTATGTTAAAAATTCACAAGGGCTAATTTCTTTATATTTGATACATTTTCACAAAATTAATTCCTTTTATATACAATACAAAAGTTGCAGTAATCAAATCAGACGGTTAAGAGCTGAGTTGAACTCATCAGTAGCCATGATTGTATTCGATCATTTCTGCTCATTTTTGTAACTTCGTAAGATTTTGCCGTTTAATATTCGCCAGCTCTTGTCATAAAATGATGTAAATTCTTATCATGGTACAGAATTCGCTGTGTAGCGTGGAAAAGTATAATCTCAGTCTCGGGGAAACACCTTCCCATTGCATTAAAAAGGGATGGTTTCGTTCGCCCTGACTTCTTTGCTAAACTAGTTGAGGGGACTGAACATTTTTGTCCACACGTATGCGATTGGGTCCTCATTTTATGCACACTCTGCGTCAAATTTGCCCTTGCAGTGGGTAAAAAATCTAATAAATGTGGAAATGAATTTTGAAGCGTTGTATGAAAAATGTCCATGGGCCAATAAAAGCCGAGCAAACTGAATTATATTGGAAACTAGCTCGGGTACCCAGCAATGCCCGGGGGGAGGGATCAATACTGGAACGTTATATTATTTTAATACTATCCATTCACATGTATTACTACTTAATATTATTTGAATGTATTTGTTACAGTGGATAATTATATCCCATTTAGAAAAATAAATTAATGAAAAATATTATGAGTAAAAGTCGTACAGGAGAGAGACTGCCAATAAACTGCACTCTATGAAATGAATTATCAGGTATATGCAAATGTACCCTGCGAAACAACGGTAATAAGAAAAATATCAAGTACGCAGAATCCGTTCTATTGAAAGAGTGAAAAAAGGCGATATAAATCTTTCCAGAAGTTTTTAGAGATTCTCAGTGAAAGAAGTATAATGTTGTGAAAAACACGTGTCATGAAGAAATTTCCAGCGAAAAATGATTTTATTATGTTTTCCATCCTTCCGTACACAAGTTTTAGCCAAGTTTTCACCAGATCAAAGTTACCTCCCGAAAGATCGCTGTAAAAATCAAATATCAATAAAGTGAATGTTGATATTGTTGATAGAATAATAGAATTATTTTTTATTAGATTTGATGTATGTTTAGTTTGCGATGTGTTTGAACTGACCTTGAGTTCGCTTACAAAAACATCGACAACCGAACTATAGCATTTAAGTACTGCTGGGACGAGAGATATCACTGAAAAGTGTTTTTATCACTGGAGTATTTATGGCAAAGGAAAGCGGCTATTGCTGTCTAATCCAGATATTGCATGTTTGTATCCAATGAAAAACAGAGATAAAAAGTAATTCCACATATGTGCAAATTGATATCAAGGCCCAACCCAGAAGAACTAAATCTGGACGACAAACATCTGAAAACACCCAATGGGATTGGTTTTGTCTAGATTGATTTTATCACATCCGGGATAAGTATTTCATTTGAAGAAGGTAAGTTACATGAGCTTGAATTAGCCTGGGTACAGGTTTTTTTTTTTGTTAATGCATTATAATAGTGTGATTCTGAACTTCAGTGCCAAAATTAGTGGAGACTCGTCTTGGAATGGCGACGTCGCAAAGCAAAACAACTAATTTTAGATTTAAAATGTCTGAACGCTGGAATATTTACGGAGAGGTTACATCGGATATTATCCAGGAGGGATCCCAGACCCTGGTTATATTTCTTTATGCGTTATTCGAGGACGCATTTCGACACTGGGCTGAAATTAGTAAAGATTCGTTGAGAAACGGTGACTTTCTTTCAAGATACACGGACACACTTTAGCATTCAATATATTGCTATTCAAATATCTCAATTGGCAAGATAGTCTCTTTTCATTCCAGGCAAGAAAATCTCTTATCGTTTCACATTCACTGTCATCTTGTAAAATCAATGCAGTAATTCATGGGGAAAGACATAAACGAAGATGGTAAAAAAGAAAGATATATAAGTTGGAGCGAGGTGGAGACAGGAGAAACATAAGGACAGTTGGAATATACTAATACATGGACGGATAATATTATTTAGAAGTGGAAGCATGAGAGAGAGAGAGAGAGAGAGAGAGAGAGAGAGCGGGGTAAAAGAGAAAAATGTATGGCAGAGATAGAGAAAAAGGGACTGTTTGCTATAAGTATCACCCGAAATTATAGGGCCGGTCGGGATGGAGTCAGGGGACAGGCAAGGACGTCTGAGGCCCTAGGCCTCTTTGTCACTTCGCATGCGTGTTTGATTAGCCTAAGCTAAAGAGGCATATGATGTCCTAACTTTTCTTTCCTCCCGTAAACTGATTGTAACTACATTGTTGTAATGCGACACGAGAGATACGTATCTATGTATCTTGTTTTAACGAGTCGTTGCTCAGAACTGCGAAGTTACCACCACAATTATAGTAAATACAAGAGTTACGGACTTAATAACAGTAAAAAGCCATGTTCTACACTATTGGGATTTCTTTTGTTTATTCTGACGTCTCGCTAGTTCATTCTGGCTTCTTCAAGAAAAAGTGGCGTCGAAATCAACTAAATAAATCCCATTAATACAAAATATGACCGTTTAAATTGCCATCCTGCTCAGATATTGTAAGATAAAACATAATTCATGTTGACACACTGATGATTAGCGTGTCTGAAATATATCTAAGCACAAAGATTCTGCAAGAGTGGAAATTATTTTGGCACTATTTCTTCTACTTCTACAGCTAATGATTTTTCTTAGCCACCTTCGTGGTCTTTATATTTCACAAATAAAAAAATTTAAATGCAGCATCACAACATAGAAATTGTGGGATTCGGGAAAAAAATGAAAGTTTTAAAAAAATATCATATTTTTTCAAAAGTAACAATAGTAACGCTCATGCTACTTATTTCGATAATAAAAGTTAACATTGTCAATATTTTGGACCCTCACTTTTGCTTACCATGTTGCTCGAATTCATTTAGGCATAAGGAATCCAGGTATTCAAATGTTATTGTATTTTCCCAAGTAGACTGAATCGCTGCTATTAAAACGTCTCCAGACATCGATTTTCCTTTCAATTCTTTACCTAAAACATAAAGTTTCTCCAGAACAATTCATATTAAATTTTGATTGAGAGAATTGTCTGGCCAGTCAGGAATGCCGATTTGCTTACTGGAGAACCAATTCAAAACGAAGCGTGCAATCTAGTAGGAGCATTATCATGCGAGATATCCGATATCTTGAGTTCATTAGCGAGCGTTTGAGGAGCAAAACCCTTCTCTCTAGAACGCCTAGATACGTCGTTGCATTCCTACTTCCTTCGATAACGTGTAGGACACACTTGCTTTCCGATTATATGCATATCATAATCTATATAGGGAGTGTTACAAAACGTTCAATTGCTAAGTTTGCAAATCTTCGGGCTTTTTCTTCCAAATATTCTTTTTTTCACTGGTGAACAAATATTGAGTGCTGTGCTCATCGCTAAAAAGTACCTTTATCATTAATTTTTCTTTAGAATTGTATTTATTATCGGAGTCTAATCTTGCTTTTTAATTTTTTTAGTTTGGAGAGGTTTCTGTAATTTCATGAGCTCTCGGCAGCTCATATTGTTCAAGTCTTCACCTAAAAGTCGACCTGCAGAATCATATCTTTCACTTCACTTCCAATTCAAATTCGACGAATGGGTCTCTATCATCTCTGTGGATATTCAGTAAGGTGAATTGCTAGGTATCAATACTGAATTCTTGAACACTACACAAGAAATCACTTAGAAATTAAAGTTTCTTGTGAATGTACTGTTTTTCTTCTATAGACAGAATATACTTTAAACACACACACATACACAGTGTGTACGCGTGTGTATGGACTGATATCTCCTATATTACATGTTTTATGTGATGTGAGAAACTTCTGGTGTCTATAGTTGTCATGGGGATCGTGCAATGTCATTAAGTTCCTGAGGTCTTATTTGACAGTTACTTTTTTATGGATATTTCAAATCTTTCAGTTCATACCAAATGGAATTTGAAAGATAAAAATAAAGTTAAAAGGAGAACCAAACAAAAAGAAGGATTCCGGGAAGCAACGCAATATGATAATGTTCTGGAAAAATCCACGTGTCCTCAGGATCTGCAATAATCATATTTGAACGAAATAAAATACCTATTAAGATCAACAAGGAAAGAGACATGGGCTTAGATTCCTGACAGTCAGAACTACAGGATTGAAAATATCCACAAAAATATCAAAAAGTTTCAAATAACAATACCAGAATATGAGTACTTCTCATGATCCCTATACAAGCGACAAACATCACAAGTTTTAAAACTATCAAATTGGCTTGATCTAACAACGTTGGTGGTCAACTAAATGCGTTACTGAGAATGAGAGCATGAAAATATTTATTTTTCAATTTGTCGAATCATATAACATATATATGTATATATAGAGAGATAAATAGTTTTTTTTTAATCTCAATCCCAAATATATATATATATATGTATTAGGAGAGAGTGTCCAATCAGAAAAACAAGAGTGCCCAGATTTCAATTTTCACTATACATATATGGGAGAGGGTGTACTATAAGATACAAAAGAGACGACAAAAAAGCGAAAACTTACAAGAAAGATAATACACGTATCGAACATTAAACTGATTCGTATATTTGCTGTAAAGCATCAATTCAAACAATTGTTCCCAAATACATCTATTTCGGTCCTCCGTATGATTAATTCTGTGCACACATCAGCAAAGAAGATCTACAAATTCGCGTGTCTGTTTTCTTGATTTTCCTTCGGCCAGCCCGCTATTCCTCTGGCACAGATCAGAATTGCATCGAAGCCAATTTACAGAGGTTTGACTGGGCATGCATCCACGAGACCCCAACATATGCATTGGTCAGTTTTCCATGAAATGTTTTACATATATATATATCTGTATGTGTGTGTACAAAATGTTTGAATGTAAGCTTGGTAAACAACAATCGGCTTCGGACGTTTATATTTTCGGAAAAACTGCCAGGAAATACGCTCTGCCAAAAAAAAGGATAAAATATAAGGCTTGCTTATCTGATGCACTTTGTGATTTTTCTGTTTGATTTTCTGTCCATAACAATAGTGGTTAGTAAGCTAGTCAAACATACCATTAGTTTTGTAGTGATTTCGATTTTCACTGAAGCTCTCCTATTTTGAACCCTTTGCCAGAGTAAACCAATCTTAAAAGAAAAAACATTTTGCACTTACTGTACACTTAAGAAAATAAACCCGTTGTTAACTTCCTGAAATTTAGCTTACCTACGTCTTTGGACACCCCCCCCCAAAAAAACACTTTAATCTGGTTCATGATCTCCAAGGATCTGCCCCGTAGATATTTCTGCCATAGTCAAGGTTATGTGCAGATGTATGCATCAATACAGATGGAAAAAAGGCTAATTTGAATTACCCAAGATCTGAAGCAATCTTGAATTATGTGATCATATGGGGGTACATAGAGAACCTTACAATAAAAAGTGGCCATGGCTTACATTGCACCAGTGTTATATGACATCAACTGATGAAAAAACTTGGAACTAACAAGTCCATACATGATATATACCCCTTGAATAGAGCTTAAGTCTACTTCAAAGTACTCTCCTTGGGACATGACACTTTTCTAAATGTCTGCAACACACTCTTTTGAGATTGCCGTCATCTGCCTAGTTGTAGTCTCGTTAAATTCATGTAGAGTCTAGAATTCCCTCACTGTAAACGGTAGTTCTGCCTTTAGCAAAGTCAGACACTTCAGTGGGAGAATGGACTGTAGTGTGGTTGGCACACATGAATGAGATGATGTTTTCTATTTAAGAAATGCGCGATATATGGAGAGCAGACAAGTTCGGTTATTCTAAATATAATAGTCACTCATTACGGACACATAATCTCTCTCTCTCTCTCTCTCTCTCTCTCTCTCTCTCTCTCTCTCTCTCTCTCTCTCTCATGTCGCACTACCAAACGAGCAACTTCATCTCGTTGGATCTAATCACATATGCACAGTAAGTTCCCTGGTGATTTGTTGCCAGATTACATCAAGGCCATGCAATGGGTTCTAGGAATATTCAGAATGGCTGCATACTTTCCGGACAGTCTTCGTATGTTTTCCCTATTTACATTGGCTGTTCTGATATTGCTTCCCACCGTAGGTACTAAAAGGCAAAATATTTTATGCGTAGCTGACAGGACCTGTCGACCTGTCAACAACCGATAAGTCTTCTCTACGATTCAAACGCACATACTCCGAAACACTAAGTGTAGAAAGAGAGCAAAAATGGCGACAGCCGAATGGCCAGAAGACGACATGTGGAATGATGTGAGAAACTGGAGATGGTACGGAAGAAGAAAAAGAAGTAAGAAGAGGGAAGGGATTTCGAAATGAATAGTGTCAGTAAGAAGTTAGAAGATGCCTAGGAAAATGAAGGAAAAGTAAGGAGAAGGTGAAATGGAGAGAGAAAAAAAGCGAGAAAATAAGAAAAGTGAACAGAACGGTATGGAGAGGACCGGAGGTAAGCTAGATTGAAGTTATTTATCAGAGGATTCAAGGCTCGCATGACATTGTCTTCGGTAATGGAGGTTCGACCCGGCAGGAATATATATGATGTCCAGCAATGCAGTATCTACTGTTTGGTGGGCAAAATAGGAGCGATACTTGATTTAATAGAATATAAAATTAAAGAACAAGAAAAATGCTCCCAGGAAGATTCCACATAAATATGTATGCAGCTTCGTGAAAAGGAACTAAGCACACATTTATATGAAATCATACAGATGCTTGCATATCAGGATGGACATTGTGAGAGGTGCATTTTATTCAATGAATGCAGTAAAAGGTATTATGTAAATGGTTTTAAATGTGTGTTTCATTGCACTTGATTTAATGGCAAATATCAATCACGTAGATTGAACTTTTTTTTTAGAAAGTTCAGATGGACAGTTAACTAATAACCACGAATCAGGCTACAGACATATTGATCCCCTTTGCACTCAAGTATTTATCTATCTATCAACTTTTTCTCCATATATGTTATATTCTATTAATGTCAATGGAATTAGGGAACGAAAAAAAAAGACGATCCAGTTTTTGTTAGTATGGAAGATCATTGTATTGATTAGGACCAGGGAAAGGGGAAAACATTTGGCTCTGGTCAATTTTTCTGATTGATATTATGGTTATATAACTGTTTTGTTCTTTAAAATCCCCGAAACGGTTACATAGTAAACAACTGATGATCCAAACAAAAGAAAATTTACACAGAGTACCATACTTTCTAATCATATGTAAAATAGAAATAACACTAAAGAAAATTACAAAAAATATATTAACGTATATTTGAAAATAAGTGACTGAAGTGTCACTAAAAGGTTTTTTGAAAAGTTTTTTTTATGTTTAGATGTTTAAAACTGTAAAGCCTCCTAGACTATATACGTATGGGTTGTCGTAGGCAAACACAAAATTATTTCTTTGAGAATAACGGGTAACGACACGTTAATAGAGCCCTTCAGTTGGAAGAAAATTATTTTCTTTTCATTATTCCTAATGCAAAAGTTTGATTAGCGTTTTGTGAATTCATAGTCCATTTTTTGCTAAAAATCCATTGTAAAATATTTTTTGTATTTAATAAACAAGGAAATCTTTTAGAAGAATAATCACAGGAAAAATTGTATGATTTTTAATTATTAATGAATATCCAAAAAAAAGTTGAGAAAAGTGTATAAAGGTTGCCGTAGGAGAATGTAATAACATTTCTTTGATAGCTGGTACTTACGGGTTAATTAAACCCTTCAGTGAGAAGGAAAAAAAGTTATTTTCTTTTTATTATTTCTAATACTGGGTTTGATTAGCATTTTGCGAATTCATAGTCCATTCATTGATTTTGCTAAGATCCATTGTGAAATATTTTCATATTTAATAAAGATGGAAATCTTACAAAAGAGTGAACTCTGCAAAAAATATTGTTTGATTATTCATAAATATCCCAGAGAAGTTGAGCCCATCATATATAATTTCGAGCATGTCCAGTGTAATGGAAATATTAAAATTAATGATAATCTGAAAATCAACGTATATATATATAATTATTGTGTCATCCAAAGAAAGCTGTTTCGTTGTATTACAACTTTTCAGTATGGCTAAAGACTATCCAGTATCCAATACAGTACCACCTGGCAAGACTGAAACCTTCGCTTCAGACCCGGAAGCCGGTATCTTACCTCTGTGCCAGGGAAATAGACGGTCAGTAAGGTTGAATATAATAGAAATATTTATTTTAGCATCTATTCCCCATCCACCTGAGCGCTCTATTCCTATGG
Organism: Thysanoteuthis rhombus; assembly: GCA_963457665.1. Lineage (NCBI taxonomy): Eukaryota > Metazoa > Mollusca > Cephalopoda > Oegopsida > Thysanoteuthidae > Thysanoteuthis > Thysanoteuthis major. Next base: position 27,746,628 of record OY735211.1, on the reverse strand, counting down.
AAAAGCATTTCATAAGCTTACAATGAATGAGTTATCTCACTTAAAGAATATATATATATATATATATATATATATATATATATATATATATATATATATATATATATATATATATATATATATATATATATATATATGATATAAGATATTTTCATTGTGAGTCTATTATGTTGCTAGGAATGTTAATGCAAATACGCAGTGTTCAACCTACAATTCTGAATACGGTTGTTGCGAGAAACTAGCCTCACACTGTCCCCCATGGCATTGGCAACGTGCCAAACTCTGCTAAATAATCCCAAGAACTGCAAAGAAAGACAACAAAGGTTTTGAGTCTGAAAAAACTATCTGTTGATTGCAAATCATCTATCTTTGAAACCAAATCTGTTACACACACACACACACAAACACACACACACACACACATATATATATATATATATATATATATATATATATATATATATATATATCGGGCCAAAGGGTCAAAAATTTTGGAAAACCTTCGTATTTCACCATTCCTAACGCCAAGGTTAAGGGCTGGCCAGTCCCTTCTTTGGGAAAACGCACACATGTCTGCAGGCTACAATTGACCGCAGATGACCAGTTTGGTCGTGATTTTCGTTGCTCTCTACATGTTGCCAATTTCGGAAAGTGCAACCTTTCTTAGTTGGACATGAATTCTTCCTCTCTTTTCCCCTCCTGTCAGATCCTTGCGATCAGGGTTACAACCCTGACGATCTGGCAAAACGGTAGTATGTGCCAGTAATTTGCTTGTGGGAAAAATGCCATTGTAGAGCAAGAGCCAAACAGGCGAGATTGGCCAACGTGATATAGATGAAGTAAATAAGGAT
>OY735211.1:27678277-27740777 GCA_963457665.1 Thysanoteuthis rhombus | reverse complement strand
AGACAATATTAAAGAGAGCAAGAAGGAGCGTGCAAATGAGAGAGATAGGGAGGGACATAGACTTTGCAATAATGATCTTGTTTCCGTGCAAGACTGTCAAACATCGGTAGCTTGTTTTGTATATGCTTCTTGAAATAATGAAAAAGTTTTCACCAACTCCAAACAGAGTAGATTGAAAGTTTTTCTCTCGCGATTTTGATGGCTTGTCAACCCCAAACGGAATTGTGGAAGTAGAGAGATGTCAGATCGCATCTGAGACCCATTTTTCATACATCAGCCGTCATCACTTACGCATGAAATGGTTTGTGGGGTTCTTAAAGCACACTTTTTCTACAGCAAGGATAACGGACTGAGGAATCTCTTCTCACTGACAACGCCCACGCCAACACCCACACTAAAGCCGTTACTCAACCACCCGGCCCCCAGTGTCGACTGTTAATATTGGCATTAGTGATCACCATACAGAAACAAGGGTATTTTAATTGTTTACACATTGCCGAGTTTTGGAATACACGAATGAAGCAATCCTCTGGAGGAGGGCAAGAACTATTGACAATGAGAGTGTGCAGATGTTCCCCCGCTATCCGAAATTGAAAAATCCCATCAGGAAAATCAAATTTCGTAAGCTGGAATGGCGTGAAACACACATAAAAAAAACATTACTATTAAATTATACGATATTTTTCTTTAGTGTTCCAAAACCTCTAAAATGCCGATTATGGTTTGTTAGTTTTGGTTGATGAGGGTTTTGGATGGTTGTAAATACAGGATAGTAGGGTGTGGGAAAGAGAGAATAAATGAGATTGCATGCAGTCTCAATAACGGCTCACAGCAAAAAAAAAAAAAATCAACGTTATCTTGGTTTCGTGAGAGCGGAAAATTTAATCGTAAGATCACTTGACTACCTCGTGGTTTATCTTGACCAGTGTGCTCATAATCATCCAACGCAGAATTGGGAATGGTTTAGCAATAAACATCAACCAAGCTTAGTTCAATCTGACACGGGTCATAAAATATCACCTAAGCGACATAAAGGATGTACTAGGCTCTACTAAGTCAGGTATGTTACCACAGAAAAATATTCACAAAACAAAAAGAATAAAGATTTACTAAGCTAAACTCAATTTGACAAAGGCCTACAAAAACAGAGCATACCGTCAAAATCAAACTCAGAAACCCAGGGGATGGAACGGAATTAATCAACATGCTGATCACCGCTCCACACTAGGCCCCTATTGTATATTTGATGGATCATTATGTATTAAACAGAGTTTGATACACAGCCACAACGTTTTTTAGATCATACTACAACCTATATTTCAAGATTTCATATTCTAGATATACCTTAATTTCCTCAATTTCAAAATTCATGGAATTCAATAGGATTTGAATCCGTAAACTTCAATCACAAATCATGGCTAAAAAGCAGGATTGATATATATATATATATATATATATATATATATATGTGTGTGTGTGTGTGTGTGTGTGTGTGTGTGTGTGTGTGTGTGTATGTATGTATGTATTGAATCAATAGAGGGAAACCAACCACGGGAGAAAACTGGCTCTAGAAGAAGCTACTCAACCACAGAAAACCTGCATTCGATAAATCAGTTGGAAGAAAAGGTAGCAGAATACAAGCTGACATTTGCTGTGGCATTTATCGACTTCAAGAATGCCTTTGCCTCGATGGACATCCCTGAGGTCATGGAGGTCATCACTCGAAGTGTACATCCAGTATACGTCAATGATGCAACATGCGTACATTCACAGCAGCTCTTTTACCAGGCTACATAAAGACTTGGAGCCCTTCCAGCTCCAATGAAGGGGTAAGATTAGATTGTACTGGCTCACCCAAATTCTTTACAGCCTGCTTCGAGATTATCTTCAGAAGACAAGACTGGGAGAACACAGGAATCAGGATAGACAGCAAATATCTGAACAACCTGATTTGCAGACGACATTGCCCTTTTGCAGTGAACCTACTCGATCTCCAACTGATGCTAGATGAACTAATTGAAGAGAGCAAAAAAGTTAGCCTACACGTGAACTCGACTAAAACAAAGATCATGTATAACAATCACGTCAGAAATAAGAACACATAGATCAGAATCGTGGACGCAGAGCTGGAGAAAGTTGACCATGATATTCACCAAAGACAACAAATCCCCATGAGTCCTTCAAAAGAAAAAGAGATTAAGCAAAGAATTATCTCCGAATGGTAAACTCCAAGCAGAACAAGCTAAACCCTCAAAAACAAAAATATCCCATTAATCCTAAAAAGATAGCTATATAACCAATGCGTCTTTCCAATACTTACTTATAGAGCTGATATTTGGTTAGATTCAACACAGATCCTACAGCATAGATGGTGTGACAACAATCCACAAGTTATTATATTGGTATAATGAACACGGTGAATTTCTTGATTTGTTCTCCATATCACTTGATTCTTCCTCTCTGGAAATTTTGCAGATAGAGGTAATTCTTCCCAACTTTTGAAACTGCAGACCCTTCAACAAGAACAATATTGCTCTCAATTTTCTTGGGAATCAATCATCAACAGCGATAGCAACCTTTTGGCGTCCGTCGTTAAACATATATTTCCTCCAGGATCCGACAGATATCTCAATCATAGATGTCGCAGAATCATTACTTTCTGAACTACTCACGCCATCTTATATTTTGCATGGCACAGTTTTGCATATGATCTCCATGGATTCACTTTCTGAGCCATGGTGTCTACCGCTGGTCTGATATTATTTCATGGAATCGGTATATATGCGTGAAACTTTTCGCAGATATTACTACTTATATAATAAAGCCTTAGAATTTCTTAGTTTGATGTCTGTAACACTTGACTCTTCCATTCAGGGGTAAAAGGTTTGCTGATAAAAGTATATCCTTTCATATCTATAGACTCTTAACTGTAACACACTTGCTATTACTTTTTCATACTAAATAATTTCAAATACATCCGTGATTTTTGTATGGGTAATAACTAGATATATACTATTCAGAACATTATATAAAAGTAATGATAAGCTATCTTGACTTAGTGCAAATTACCTAGGTGTCGTGTAAACAGATTTGCGAGTTCGTTGAATACAGCTTCTGTGAAATAAAGAAAGTTATAAGAGCCAAAAAATAAAATATTCAATCATGAGTGAAGTATGGTCTTGAATACCTTTTGCAAATTGGATCAAGTTATATACTATTCAGAACATTATATTGAAGCAATGATAAGCTATCTTGACTTGGTGCAAATTACCTTGGTGTCGTGTAAACAGATTTACAGGTTCGTTGAATTCAGCTCCACTGAAATGAAGAAAGTTGCAAGAGCCAAGAAATAAAATCTCCAATTATGAGTGAAGTATGGTCTTGAATACCTTTTGCAAATTGAATCATCGAAATAAAAAAAATACGATGATATAAGAAGAAATTCGAAATGGAAATTTTAAGAAAATTCAAATGTATGCCATGAACCAAAATCCCCCATTGCATAAATATATCCAAGTATAGCCAAGTAAATTCCATTTGCAGTTTGAGCGTAAGATTTAATACTTATCATTAATTCATCGTTCGTATTAAAATACACCTTCGTGCCAAATGAGTTTAATTATTTTTTCGCCTGAGCATATACAGTCCCACCTATTCAATGCAGCTACCTTGGCTCTTGGCCACAGAAAATTCAGGAAAACAGAAGTTTCGCATGCTATTAAGCTATAATTCTTTTTTAAATGTATCCATTTCAAAGGTTTGTCTAATAGTGTTGAAAAGAGAAAGATATACTTCCAACCTAATTTATATGAATTAGATGATATTTTAATGAATTAAATCTATTCGTATTTGATTCAGCTTTTTGATTGGTTTTACTAAGAATAGTATATAAGATTCAGGAGAAAATTAACAAAAAGATGTCAAACTTTATTTATCAAAATTTGCCAAATTTAGAGTGTTCTGCTCTGTTTTATTCCAAAGAGCGTTTAGATTTCTACACATTCTGTTAACGAATGTGTTTATAAACTACCAATACGTACTAATTGTCGGTTGGTAACCGAATCGGAGAGATTTTGTGACAGAGCAACAAAATAATGGCAACAGAATCAAAATGCGCCTGGCATTGGGAATTGCGATAGCGCAACATTAAAGAGGTTGTGAATGTATTTTAAATTGGTTATTCCAGCGGCTGAGTTATATCAAAAAGTTAACTTTTATTTATTCAAAGGGATACAAACGATTTGTTTCTAGAATCCAAAGTTTTTCATTCTTATCTTTTCTCGTTGCGATTTCTCATCACGAATAATTGGTGACTTTCAATAGGAATCAAGTGCCAACAAGTCTTCCCATTACTTCAATACTCTTCTCAGCATTTTAGCTGATTTTAGCAGTGCATACTTGCAGTTCTTCATTGGCATTACAATGCATTCAAGCTATTTGGAAAGCTCCTCAGAACTATTCCAAATACACCCATAAGAAGGTACAACTGTCTGCGTAATGTTCCACAATTTCATCATTAATATTTCCGATTTTGGCTAGTCTGCTTTTCAGGTCCTACATTTCATTGACACACATAGTTACAGAGAAAAAATATAACTAAATGTTTGTTCCTATCTTAAACTTGCTACTATGGCTCCAAGATGTTGAACTTTCCAATAAATATTTACTAAGTTTAACTTTGTATAATACAGAACCAATTAAGAGTAAATTAAGGTTTAAAGGTTATCCACACCAGTTTTTAAAATAAACAGAGGCCCAGTCATCCTTGAAAATCAGCATTTGAAATCTCCTTTTTCTATTAAGTTCGAACACTGACTACGGGCTATCCTGGGAAATGCATAACTACCTAAGCTTCTTCGGTCATATCAAACTTTTCATTAATTAACAAGTGAATTATTGCTTTTTTATTTCGTTTTCTGATTCCGTGAGAAGGTTTATATCAACAGAAAATTTAGCCACTGTAGAGGGCTGAGAAAAGGAATACTTTTGAACAGCATTAGCACTTAGACGCCAGGACAATCTTTCAGAGATTTCCCAACACAAAACTTTTATGACAGTCATATCCATAAATAGGGATAACTCTGCTATCACACGAAAAGACACATCAACTTTCTTAAGAGTTATCAATAATTTCACGCTTCATCCCCTGGCTCGTTCCTTTGTGGGAATCTGTCATAAGAACCGAGAGTAGAAAGCAATTTTCACAGAGTTCCAGAAGCGCCTTTCTGACTCTTGGAAGATATTCGTAGCTTATTTTCTTCTTTTCTCTTTTTTTTTTTTTTTTTCAATGATGACATCAACTCGGCATTGTAAATATCTGTGAGATAGGAGACCAGTAACGTGTTAAATCCCTGTAGAGAGCGTTGTACGTGCCATTGTCACAAAGGAGACTCGTCACAACGGGAATGGTTTGAAGCGAGTGTGGTGGTCGGCAGGAGATATTGGGAACCGGGTGGCGAAAACGATGGCTCGAAAATTAATCTCATAGAATAATTGAATGAAATCGAACGAGATCTCTCCAAGTCCAGAGCAATTAGGTGATTACTAAGGTTAAGTCTTTCATGAAATCAGTTCCAGAGCGATAACCTGATGAATAATTGTGCTAGTTCTTATGAAAATATCGCTGGAGCAAGCCAACGTAAATCCAAGCGAGGATCTCGACAAAGAAAAAGAAGCTTATCGACGTAGGTTTTACAAAAGGCGCCTTCCAGTGCATATATTTTGCGCCTAAAAGAGCACATACAATCGTTCTGCGGTACTTTCCATCACCATCGGTCTTTTACTGTTCGTCGTTACATATAGAACCTCCCCCAAGTTACGCCAGACCTTGCTATCATGGACATAACGGGGCCAGTACTTTCAGAAATTCGAATATGATCTATGGGGATCGATGTTGTGAGTCGTGATAGCCATAAGTTGTCAGATATTCTTGCAACATAACCAGCCCGTTGCCTGATGTCTCTTTTTTTTTCACTTATATACTCTGCAGTTTTGTGGTCTCTCCATTCGATGTTATGAATGACTGTCTCATGTGCATGTTGCATGGTTCTCAGTTCAAGGGTCTGTCTTTTGGTTAGGTTCCATGTTTCAGCTCCATAGGTGACTATCGTGAGGATGCATTGGTCGTATACTTTTTTTGAAAGGACTAATGGGTTTTGTTTTGTTTTTTTTTGTCGTTGTTGTTCTTTTGGGGGGGGGGGGCTCTCGAAGCTTGAGCTTTCTCTACCGAAAGAATGCCGTCCTGGAGTGATTGTTTGTTTGATTGTTGGATTTCTTCTTCTTTTGAGCATTCCATGGAGACTCGTTGTCCCAGTAGATATAATGGTCCCCTTCTTCTAGCTTTGGGTTAACGCAATCTAGTTTGAATCTTTATTGCTCATCGAAATTTAATTATTGAAAAGCTCCTCATATTAATGGGTTTGATTAGTCCCTCAATGTAAACCCTCACGTGTCTTTTGTCAGCATGCCTTATCAGGGATGATCAATTAAAAGAAAATTTGAAAAATGGCTGATCAATGAATGAATTATTTTTTCCACTGTCTTTTGTTGGTAAGTGATGACTATGGATCCTTAGAAAGTCCAAATTTGAAAAATAAAAAAAGAAAAAAATTATCAATTGGAGCGGGATTTTCTAGAATTATTGACAAAATACAAGCCTGGATGATAACTGTGATATCTAAGATTTCTAAAAATTCCCCTGTTAACTTGATAACTATTCCAAACATGCTTCTTATATTGAAGAGAAAACAGCACTTATTTAAAACGTAAACGTGATGTAAATAGGTGTTATAGACTAATAAAAAGTCTTTTTTTCATTTTTCATACTAATTTTGACTACTTTGTACTTTCAATATTATAGTTGTTCTCATGTTTTACGAACAGTAAACGGTAAGGATAGGATAAAAACAGTAAATCATTGACTCGTTGTTGTAGAGACTAGGTGTGATTAAATCGACCAAAAGTTAGTATGGACGTAAAAGGTAGCTGGATTAGTACAATATTGGATTACAATACTTATCAGATGATGGAAATAAAATAATAAAATCTTTTCTGTTCATGCAACGTTTCCATTGTTCTCACACCATAGTAATCTCGAATGAGAAATCAAATGTAAGGTTTGCATTCATACATGTGTATATATGTATGTACGTGGGTAAGTATGTATGTATGTATCTATGCTTTTGCTTGGGTATGTATTTTTAGAGGTTTGAAATTTGACCCTTTCATATTCTAAGGACTAATACGAACATATATGGACATATTGTAATAGAAACACATTGTTTTGTTTTTTCGCTTATAGTCGAATCATCAATTGTTCCACCAGATACATATAATCCTGTATAATCTAATTTCTGTTAAACTCTTTGAAGTATGTCATCTTTGACAGAGGACAAAGTAGCCACAGTGCATCCATTAATTTATCCGAGTTGGTGTGGAATGCTCGGAATATATACCAGCCCTTTCAATTCTTCTTGAATCTCTCTCTCTGTGTCTCTCTGTCTATCTATCTATCTATCTATCTATCTATCTATCTATCTATCTATCTATATATATATATATTGAGGTTAAACGAGTTCTTAGGATGTAAATCTAAGTATAAAATGGCTTCTTGATAGTTTGAATTAGGAGCTTGATAAATTATATATATATATATACATATATATGTATATATATATGTATATATATATATATGTATATATATATATATATATATATATATATATATATATATATATATATGTATATATATATATAGAGAGAGAGAGAGATAATAAGCTCTTAATTCAAACTATGAAAAAGCCATTTTACACTTGGATTTACATCCTAACAATTTGCTTAGCCTCAACAATATTGATATAACCCTTCAAACAAATGGACGAGCACTTGCAGAGGACATTAAAATCTTTATCAGAAATCACAGTATACAACTCCAACCGTAAAATAACCTTACTGTCAAAGAACGAATGTCACTCAATACACTTTAAAATAATATCAAAATGATTATCACTAGAGCTGAGAAAAACTGAGCCACACTTATAAGGGATATTGATGAAGACCTCAGAGTAGTTAATACTCATCTTAGCAATACATAATTTCACGAAAAAACTCCCTATGCCACCTCCAATGACTACCAAAACATGATTAAAAAATCCCTTACAGATTTTCATCATGATAACCTTATTGATGAAAGAAAATTGGATATGTTCAAACCAACTCTTACAAAACCTGCACTCCCAAAAATCCACCAAGGAAACCCTGGTAAGCCAGTCACATCCTCCACTAACTGCTACAACAACTAAACTATTTAAATATGCTACGTTGGTTAAATCATATATACCAGATACCACACGCCACTTCAACCAAGTCAAGCATATCAGAACAATCCCAGATTCAATATTTACCATGGATGTCAAGTCCCTGTATTTAAACATCAAATATGAAGTGGGTATTTTAGCCCTCAAATAAAAAGCCATGAATATTGCAACTATTGAAAAACCTAAAGCAGAAACGATAACAATCTATATCAGACACATACCTTCAATAGTTTCAGTTTTAATTGTAGACATATGGACGCAGCTGCAGTTCTTTCTTATGCCAATATCTTCATGGGTAATTCTTAAGAGACGTACATCCACCCCGGGATTAATAAAGACAGTTGCTTCTATGCTAAATATATCGATGATATTCTCTTGATGTATATAGGAGTTGGAGATGAACTAGATAAATTCACTAGACACATAAATTCTACACACAAGTGAATCAGATTTTACTGAGAAGAAGACTCTATAGCCTCCCTAGATATCTGCATGTACATAGATGACAATAAAAACCTCCAAATCCTTGACCATACTAACCCAGCAGACACCTATAAATACTCTCACTCTAAATCAGCTCTCCGAAAACACCTGGAAAATACTATCCTTCCAAGCACTTAGAATGAAGAGAATTTGCTCTGCAGGTAGGGAAGTAAAAGAACGTACTTATGCTTTTCTACAACACATCATGGAACGAAGATATTCACAAGAAGATAGAGACAAAAAAAAAACATTGCAATACCCGTAGAAAGCACCCTCATACAAATACCCTCTTAATCGCATACCATGCTCAACTACCTTCCACAACACACTCCCACCTTTCTTGAACTTCATGAGGATTGGTGAATTAATGGATTTAAAATTCTACCTTTCAGCAGTGTCAACAAGGCATCGGGTTCTGATCTCATCATCCTTTTACTCCAAATTACTCAATATTTACCAACTCACTATGCTAGGACCTAATACTATATTTTTACACCTACTTAGTATCATATTCCAATCATTTTCCACTATTGCCCTCCCTGTGTAATGTGGACTCCTGCCCTCGTACACTTAATGTTACAACCTTATCTTACCTTGTCTTTTATACGTTTCTTTTATAAATCGATAATTGGAAATATCACACATGGTCATCTAGTCCGCGACCAATTGATACCTATGTATATTCCATTTTACTTTTCTTTTGACTTCCATTTTACGTAACCATCTGACTCTTCGAGTAATATATAATCAAGTTTATCCAATATGCATTTTCATTGTGTAAACCATAAAGATTATTCAAATGAACAATAAAAGAACCAGAAGAAAACCCACAAGGGGAGCAGGTTGGCTTTAGAAGAAACTACTCGATCATAAGCAAAGAAAAAGCAGCAAGATACAAAATACCACTCACTGTGGCATTTATAAACTTCAGGAAAGCTTTCGACTCCGTCAAAATTTCAATGGTCATGATGGCCATCACTCTACAAGGTGAAGAACCTGTATACATCAGAGTATTGCAACATATATACAGTCACAGAAGGCTATATAAAGACTCAGAGCCCTCTCAGTTTCAAAAATTGGTCAGACAAGGGTTAGTCAAGTTGCAAAAATGGCAAAAAAACTGATGGACGTCATGACTCACAATATGGATCCTCAGAGATCTTATGCATAACCGAGGCCGGCAGAATACAAGTTGGACGGACGAACGAGACAATTTCAGAAAGTATTGGCTTTGCGACGCCCACGATAGAGAACTGTGGCGAATTTTGAGGTTATCCAACAACGAACGTTAATAGACTGCTGCTGCTGCTGCTGCTGCAGCTGATGATGATGATGATGATGATGATGATGATGATGATGATGATATATATATATATATATATATATATTTATACATACATATATATATATATATATATATTTATATATATATATATCGAAAGACAGAGACAGAGAGGGAAACAGGGGATAGAAAGAGATAAAACAAGAGAGAGGGATAAAAAGAAAGAGATAAAGAGAGAAATGGAGAGAGTGAGTGTGCATGTGTGCAGTGAGTACAAAATGTGAAGGAGAGATTTCAAATGCCAAGTTTAGAATTTCTGCACAACTTCAAAAAGATCTCGGACCAGACGCTAGAAAGTTAAAAAAAAAAAAAGGTAATGACATTGAATATTGGGAAGTTATGTAAAAAAAAAAACATTGACATGTTTGAAAGTTTCTGAGTAAATAAAAAAAATAAACTTTTTCGAAATACATAGGACATTTCATATAAGTAGAAACTTATTTGAAATGATCTCCCGTCTTTTCATGGTTAAAGTATCACTCACATTTGACAGCGTAGATGGAATAAACGATTAAAGAAATGGGGCTGCTGTAAAACTTTTTGATATCTGATTCAAAGTAGCGATGTTTCTACCATTGAGCTAAATATATATCTCTTTAAACATAACCGTCGTTTAGAGAGAGAAGTGAATAGACTATGAATATTATATGAAATTTGGGTTGAAAGCAGTTCTAGTCCGTTGCATCACCGATGGCTATCAATATATATATATATATATATATATATATATATATATATATATATATATATATATATATATAAACAGCCGTATGCATATATGTAACCATCAATATTTGAAATATATGTATATACGTAGATACATATATTTGGAATGTATTAGATAACATGTACATTATCAACACACACACACACACACACACACACACACACATATATATATATATATATATATATATATATATATATATATATATATATATATATATGTGTGTGTGTGTTAAATCTTAGTTCTTATTTCCCGACGCTGCACCTGCTTTTTGTCGGCGAACACAATGAAGTATGTCCTCGTGCTTTTTGGATGTAACACTCGTTTTTTCTCTTAAATTTTTCTCACCTTCCAACTTTCAAATTACAACCACCATTTTCTCAGATTACCTCACACTCTAGAAATATATAAGGGAAAAAATATAAAAGAGAGTATATATATATATATATATATATATATATATATATATATATATATATATATATATATATATATATATATATATATATATATATATATATCTTGTTTATGCGCGTGTAGGTTACTATTTCATTGCATAATCGACTCTTGTCTGCACTGCTGTAGATAGGATTTTGAAAAGATTTCTTCGTATTGGATTCAATAGGAGAATAGATGTTTGCTTGACTAGTCATAGCCAACAAAATGTTGAATTGCGTTACATCAGCTTCTGATGCACTGACATTTGTCTCCTTTGAAAATCAAGAACAAGAATTTTTTTATGCCTAGGCTCGGGCACCCCTCACTAACATTACTAAGACGCTATCTATCAAATGTATGTGATTATATCAGCCCGAAGTATCTTTATTGTTTATGACTCTGCATACCAATGAAAACATTTATGTGCTTCCCTAACATCTGCCGTGCTTTTACGCGATTGCTAATATCTCAACGTCGCAGCCGGTAGGTCAACGGAGTATTCGCGTGGATGTATGAATATTAATGCTCTTTTGATATTATTTGTCTCTTTGTTTCGCTTCTGCAAAACCAGACGCCATATTTAACACTCTTGAAGCCCTTAGAGTATCGTTTTTCTCGCATTATTAATCCCCCTTCTGGATTTCAAATAATTCGAAAGACTTATTCATCTTTATTTCGATGCTGGTCCTAACAAACTACTGCCCCCCCCCCCCCTCTGGCCTTTGGGAAAATTTTCTGACTTGCAAAACCCAGCGGGAAAATGTAGGGGAAAAATAAAAGAGACGAATTGCCACAGGGGAAAGAAGATTCGTCACAAATGACGGATTAATAACGCATAACGCTTAATATTCTTGGTTCTTCGTCCCTAACATGTAGTTGTGCCTTAGTACGTAAACATATGTCTGTTGACATTTTGTAGATCAGTCCAATTCCCCTATTTAGTACCGTCAAAATTGCACACAGTTTTTATTTAAAAAATTAGTCATTTTATATTTAAACCCTTTTTAAACTACTAATTTGGGAACAGCAATAACTATTCTTCTTCAATCTGGATTCTGCATTCATTCTATCATCCATCTCAAGGAGAATTCAATCTATTGTTGACATCATGTTACCTCAGGTCGACCCTCGGACAAATCTGACCTTATCCTACCCCACGATTTTGGCTGATCTCTGTTGAAATAGCATACCTTTTTAAAAATTCACGTTTCCTGCCATGTCCATCCAACATTATTTAGAGTAACAGATTATTGTGACGGGTCTCAAAACAAATGCGTCACTCTGGTAGCTGTGATTACCATGCGTACTTATCCAATATTATCATTGAAGGATCTGATGGAGATCTGAGCCTAAAAGAGAGTGAACAAGGGGACCTTTATCTGAAAGATACTCAAGTTGCGATAAAATTGCAAGAAATCAAGTCTATCAAGAAATGTATTCAACTCTGAGAAGAAAGTTGTGAAAATATGTCTTTTCAACGTGTTGAAAACTTTTAGTGGAAGCGTGTTTCAACTCCAAGACGAGACAGAATGTTCGTTACACTTTAGGGAAACTATAATCAGCATCATTTAATTTGATCGGCAAAACAGAGGGCACCATGGAAGAGATAATACAGGAAATCCTTTAAAACCAAAATCCCTTGTGGAATCGACAATCGCTGTTAGGAAACAGAGACTGCCCCCAAGGAAGCATAGAGATATAAGGGTTCAAGAAGACATATTTATTTGAAGCAAACTGCATTGCTTGAGAAGAAGAAGAAGAAGAAGAAGAAGAAGAAGAAGAAGAAGAAGAAGAAGAAGAAGAAGAAGAAGAAAAAGAAGAAGAAGAAGAAGAAAAAGAAGAAGAAGAAAGACAATAGAAATAAAACCTGAGGTAACTCCAATTGCTGGAAATATTCCTGAGGCGACTGTAATTAAATTCTCTGTCCTTTCTGACCACTGACATATCTGAAATAGACGTTGAAACCTCTTCAAAATCTTCCATCATAATGCCGAGCCATGACACATTTGTGGACAAAATTTCTCATTTTTTGGCGTGCATTATACTTATTTTAAAGTAATTATTAAATTTGTGAAAAGGTCAGCAGTTCATTATGTAGCCATAACCCTGACTAAGTTAATCCCTGTCAAGTGAATAAGTAATTTTGGTGTACGCTGAAAGAGAATTGATTCATGAGAGAGACCATGAGTAGAGGTTCCAGTTCCAAACTGACACTCGAAGAATGCAATCCACCAAATGCAATTGAGAAAGACATTTCCTCCCAATAGGATAAATCAAGCAAATACCATGTATGTCCTAAAAATATCCTGCCAGTTATCAGTAAGGAAAGATTTGACTACTTTAGACCCTTCATAATACACCCTCCAGGAACACATACACTTATCCCAACCTCCCGTCTACTTTTTAAAGCCGTTTACGATGTCAGCTTTTGCCACCAGCGGATATCAATGCTTTCCCCCTCAATATTGTTTATCATCCTAAGTATCTTTAGGAAAAGCCATTTGTCGTTAGGACCCAAATCTGGTGCATACAGGGGATCGAAAGAGCTGGATGATACAGTCTTTTGCATATTAACTTTGCAGGAAACGTGAAAAACGCTGCAGTTCTTGGGCTGGCGTTCAACTGACAATTAAGTAGCCTCATGAGAGTATCTGTTCATAAATGCGTAGTGAAGTACCCTTAGAATCGCAGCATGCATACATCAAGACTTTGCAACCAGTGACTCAAAATGACTCGATCTTATCTGAGCAGACTTAGTAGAAGGATGCATACAGTAGCAGCACGTTTCGTATAAGAAACAGCAAAGTATTGTGTCTGATTCTTACCAGTTCCTCAGTACTGTGGTTCTGTGTCGGACACAATTGTGGTGAATAAGGCACCTACTATCTCTTGAGTTCGTCTCCCATCAAAATTCACTAGTGCCAGTGATTTGATCCCAACTTGCAGAATCAAGACTGTCCCAGACTTCTGAATTAAGCTGTGGAGCTGAAATATGAGACAAACCAGAAGACTTACCCTTGAACAGAGAACCATGCAACGTGCACAAGAGATACTCATGCTCAACATGGGAAGATCATATGACGGCACAGAACATTTGAGGAAAAACAGAGGCCTGATATATCGTAGAATCCATAGGAAATCCTAGATGGCATCATGTTGCAAGATTAGTGGACAACCACAGGACATCACGATTCACATCGTGTATCACCAGAGATTACATGTAAAACCGAAACCGACAAAATATAAGATGGCGTGACAAACTTGACAAGTTTTGGAAGTACTGGCTCTGCTACGCCCACGATGGAAAAGCCTGGCGAATCTTTGGGATACTCTATCTTCAACAACAGATGTTAAACAGCTGCTGCTGCTGCTGCTGCTGCTGCTGCTGCTGATGATGATGATGATGATGATGATGATGATGATGATAAAAAGAGGGCCTGCCATAATTCAGTGGTTGGCAAGCACATATCACACACCAATTCTCTATTGGAATGAGTTAGATCCACTTAATTTACAAGGCTTGATGTAGGTAAACACAAATCTAAAATGGGGTGCAACCCACTAAGGACCGTAACCCTATAGAACTCACACTATATGAGTTTAGTTTAATGATTGTTATATTCCAGTGACAAGCTTAGATGCATTTAAAAAAAGCTTAGTTCAGTCTGACAAGAACACACAACTGAAGTACACCCAGTAATGACCAACAGAACATATTATTACTGTAGTAATTCTGATCCCTACTTAGTGTCCAACACTTATTGAATTATGATTCTCATACAGTACGTAACAAATGTTTCTGATAATATCTGCCTTAATTTTTGAGGGATGAAAAAGTATCATTATTAAGCACTAATTTATTTGAACTACTGTCATCATCTCAGTTGTTTTAGTGGCAAACTTTGGACTACTGTATTCTCTGGCCTTCAACGGGTCTTACTGTATTCTATAGCGTTCTTGGAATTCAATTCAATGCAGACGGGAGCGGGGACTGGACAGCAAAATGAGGTCAGTGATTGACAAACAGATTTGTTGAAAAATATCAACAAGATGTCTGAGTAATGTGAGCACCTGCAGGAGGCCGGATGTCACAACAGCTGGAATTTTGTGATTCTAGAAACGAGGATGAAGAAGAGTTCCGTGTAAAGCAATTTTCTCCGATATCAACTGCAAAAATTCTGCAGTTTGTCGGAAATTGAAAAGTAAAAACCGAAGTAAATGATCATAGATCCCTCAAATTCGAAATGCATTGGGGAAAGGGAGGTACAACTTGACTGATGGACTACGGCACATAGGTGTTCAAAAGAGAATGAACGTCTTACATTTATTTCAAAGATAGCAAAAAAAAAAAAAATTAAATAAAGGCTGTATACAGGATGTTTACAAAAAATGCGATTGTATTTCTGACCAATTGACTCTGGAATATTTCAAATTTGAAAACTATTTAAAAGACTCAAATTACAAAAAGATTAAACAATGATGCTAATTACTTGTACGTCCTTTTGTTTGCAATGTACGCAGAACTTGATTTCTTTCAACTTGGTTTTGGGTTCGTGCTCGTTCCATCACATAAACGTTTCATTACATTGAAAAACGATATAACTTACAATGCACAAAGGAATGTATACTCAAATAAGGCTAGCGCATGATGCAATCATTTCAACTAACCGATTGCAATGTTACCACGTGACTAATATCGTAGCTTGAAATTCACGTGCAAATAGATACTGTCCTGTTATTATTAGGGTTACATCCTTTTCGAAACGCCCTGTACGGATCGAAGCTGTCAACGTATAACATAATTATTTTCATTTCAGTTGCACGTCAATCCTATGTTTCATTAATTTACGGCACATTTTCTGCCAAACATCTCCTTCTGTCTCCATATGATCTTCCATTGGAAACATACACGGCGTGCGGAGGTTGGCTGTAACCCTCCTGATACCGTAACCTTTTACAGCGTAGCTTGCGAGAGCGGAGCATCGAAAAATGGTGACCACTGGCACTGACAGTTTTTCCCCGACCCCAGGTTTTCCCCGCTCCCACTACACTTTGCATAATGTACTTTTGTATAATGACATCCGAAGAATATGCAAGCATTTGACAAATCCCGCTGTTTGTGATTTGCAAAGTGTATTTTCTTGATCTGGATCAATCAAGCAGCGAGATGGGAAAGACAGAAGGAAAGGTTATTATGAGAAGAAGGAGAAAAAAAAAGAGAGGGGATAGAATAAAGCAGGGAGTTGGTGAACGATTCGTTGCAGAGAGAGGAAGAAAACAGTAGGATGGAAGGAGGGAAGACAGAGAGAAGAAGAGAAAAAAGGAAAGATTTTGGAGGAAAAGACTTATGGTGGAATGAAAAAGGAGAATGAAAAAAAAAGTGATTAAGAAAAACAAAACAATGAATGTGAAAAGAAAGAAAGGAAGAAAGAATGAAGAACAGAAGGAAATAAATAAAGAAGGGTAGGAAAAAACGGTGTGGATACGAATGATTCTTGGTAGAAAGTAAAAGAGAATGGTACGATGAAAGAAGAAAGAGACAGGAAGGAAGGAAATGTACGAATGCAAAGAGAAAAAAACACGTGTGATGGAATTAAAAGAAAGAGCTGGAGAGGAAGCCAAGAATGGAAAAAAAGGAAAGAAAAATAAACAGATATAAAAAGAAAGAGAGAAATAAATGAAGAAATAAAGAGAGAAAAAGAGGAAGGTAGAAGGAAATATTCCGAAAAATGCAGACCGAAAAAAAAGGGCAAAATAAGAGAGAAGGAAGGGAATGTATAAGAAAATGGCGAATGAGGAAGACAAAAGAAGATAGAAAAAAAACGAAAGAAATTATAGAAGGAAATTCCAGTGAGGAATAGAAAAGGAGAAAAAAAATGATTGATAGAATAGCCTGAACTTCCGACACTAATGCAAACAAAAAGATGATATTCAAAATGGAAAGAAAGAAGAAGAAAGAGAGATTTTGCAATAGAGTTTCTGTAGGTGACATTTAAAGAAACGTTCTCTGTAATCCTCTCGATCAGGTGCATTGCACAGCAGATTAACAAGCAGTGGGTGGCCTCTGCTGGGCGCTTGCAATTAGCCGGATAATGTTTGTTGAACGGATTACGTACCGACACGGAGCCCCGGCCCAACATGCCGTGGCAGCACCAGGTGTCACAGAGTCGCTTCTTGGCATCATTCCAGATTATTTCTGCTAGTCAAATATTACCAAAGATGATGGGATTCGAAATAAAAAGATAAGTCGAAAGAACAAGAAGAACAAGAAGAAGAACAACAGCAATATAAGAAGACAAATTTGGAGAAGTTAATAGAAAAAAACAACGATAAACTTCAGTGTGTGCGAAAGTATCCGATGCATAGCAAGAAGAGTTAATTTTGGACGAAAGATTTTTGATTTCTGTATAAAATAGTCTAACGTTTGATTTTTTTTTTTTTGAGGAATTTTCCTTTATATACATTATATAATTGATATCAAATTTTAATCTGGATTCCGTCCATTCTGATGCTTACGTTAAAATCGACTTTTTTTTTTTCATGAATCTGATACTTTTCGCCGTCACTGCATACTGACAAAAGCTCTGTACCAGGTTTTCTGGGCAATTGGTCCAACCTGTATATCATTCTGTTGTTTTCCAAGTATTTTCTTCCTAATCAATTGTCAGGCGATATCATATTGTTTGATTAGGGTTTTTTTCTATATTCTGTTAATGGATATCCATATCTAGTAGGTATGTATTAGTAAGATACAAGGCAGAAATTGTAAAACGGAATGATTTAGTTGATTAGCCACTGACATACCAAAAACCTCAGCATTCAAAATCCTAGTATTCATCTTGGCTCGAGGACCAACGTCTTGCACTCATAGAAAATGGTTGGAAGTTGTCAATCCCCGAAACATATGTAATAAAGTGATTTATATCGATTTGGTCTAATTCTATCTGCATCGGCTTAGAACCATGAAAACTTAGATTAAATATTAGAGGGATTACTCATTCTGGGTAGAAACGACACAATTCTAGTTGTAGTTGCTATGACTGCAAGTTGAAGTCGGATACCTCTTGCTGGCTTGAAGAAATATTGAAAGGATGAATGCTTACGTGTATTGTAAAGAGGATTCGTTTTCTCTCTCTCTATCATTGAGATGTTCTTAAATATTAACATTGATGCAAAAACATAATACAGTGAATAATGTATGCATCATTTGAATGGGAAAGATGCATATGTAATATTTCATGCTCAATGAAAATACAAATAGGAATGTAATTTATCAAATACAGATACAACCATGTAAGCATATTTGTACATAGCTCTCATAATGGGTAAAAAACATGCATTAGGAACTGCAGAGAATTATTTTCATTTATCTAAAAGTAGGAGCTAGTAAAGAGAAGTAAAGTATTTTCTTTGCTTTAATGTCTTGTACCTAGTCACAGTGGTGAAACACCGAAGGATGATTAGACTTATCAGCAATGGTCTGATCCCGATTTTTGCTTTCATTTGTCTTCACCTTGTAGTCTACGAACTGGTATGTTCTCCCTTCTTTGTTTATCACTCAAACATCTTCTATTCTCGGTGGACGGAGAGGTTGGTCTTGATCTTATCTCCATGGTTTATATTTTTAGTATTTGCAAACTATGTATAGCAAAAAAGAATTATGGATAAAATCAGTCTTTTGTGATATATTGGAGGCATTAGATAAGAATCTCGATGATCTGACATCTTTATTGTTTGCATAATTTGTCTTTTATAAGAAATAGAGAAACTTAGATACAAAGGCCTTCATGAACTTATTTGTAGGTTTTTTTCTATTTTCATCACACTTGACAAGTAACATTGTTAATTACAATAAATGATAGCAGCCTAGCTGAGTCACTTCTATTCAATCGTACCTTAAAAGGCTCACCTCTGTTACATGAAAGTTTTCATTTGCTGCAGCTATAGCTGCATTAAGTCTGTATATATATATTTATGATTTATCACGGTAAAAGCTGATTTTTTTGTGAATTTGTCTTCATTCATCATAGAAAATTTTTCATAGTTTGTAACGCGTTCGACCTGACTTTGTTAACAATGCTTTGATGAAGATTCTGATTGCAAAACGTTCAATTGTACTGTATTAATGATCCATACAGACCAAACTTCAAGCAGTGCAGTGTTTGATCATCAAGAAGCTACCAGTAAGCTCAACCTGTATCGAAAGATAAAAGCGTTTTAAAAAGTGGCGTTTTAACACCCGATTTCTTCCTGCTAGAATATCTGAGAGGTAAAATCTAGGAGGCATGTCAATCCAAATGCATTGAGGTGATAATCATCTAAACACATTTCTTCTGCAGACGTGCTGGCTGGACGTGTCTCTTAGACATTATGCAGAACATTAAACAACGGGTAACACATTCCCTTCTAGATTGAACGTAGCAGAGCTTTGGCAAGCAAGGAAGACCATCTCATGGAAATTGTGAAGCCTTAATAACGTATGAACTTAAATTGTATACATTTATGAATCTTTCGGTGTCAATGTTCAATTGATAAAGTGCTTTCATATTAAAATTTTGCTTTACCTTATAGCGTTACCACTATTACCATTATTGTCATTGCTGTTATCAAAAGACGATCTCGTTCAATTTCTGCATCTGTAATATCTGATGACTCAGTATTAATGAAATTTGATTTCAATAACGCTGGCATTTCCCATTTCTTCTTTGATTTCAGATTCTTCTTTTTTTCAATACTCTGACTGTTCAAATACAAAATGATACCAACTCATCCAAATTCTCCATAGCCAGTCTCGAGATGATCTTCAAAAATCTAGATCGGTAAAATCAAGGGCTTAGTAATTGCAGATTTACAGATGACATCGTCCTTTTGGAAAGAACCTTCATGACCTGAACTGAATGGAGATTGCAAGAAATTCGACTTTCATATGTACTTCAACAAAACAAAAATTATGTATAACACACGTGTTGGAAATCAAAACGGCTAAACTTGAGAAGACAGACCGCTACATCTACCTAGGACCACAAATCTCGATAGAATAATCAAAAGCAGACGAAATTAAGCAAGGATTCGCTCTAGGATGGCAATCCTCCGGTAGAGCAGATTTAATTTCAAGAATGAGTAAAACCTTAATAGTCTCCCCCCCCCCCAAAAAAAAGATGCATCCTCCCGATAGTCACCGATGGAGCTGAAAGATGAAACCTAACCAAAAGACTTATCCTCAAAACTCAGAACCATGCAACATGCACATGAGAGAATCCTCCTCGACCTCATATGGAGAGACCACAAGACAGCACAGAATATTAAGGAAAACAGAAATTCATGACATCATAGGAACTATTAGAAAAAAAAACTCGAATGGTTATGACCTGGCAATAGAGAGGTGTGGCGATTCCTTGGTAAGGTTTATGTCCAACGACGGATGATAAAAGACCAATGATGATGATGAGGAGGAGGAGGATGATGATGATTGTCAATGTGGTGTTAGGATTTTGGAACGTGAGTGTTTTGCTTGAGTAGATTGCAAATTTAATAATAATTAATTCTTTTAACATTTTCGGTCTGTGAGAGTTCAATTTAATTTCAATAATATTTGCGTATTCTTAATTTTATTCCAAATAACTTTGATATTGGTGTTCATACACATATTGGAATATTTGTGGTTACACCTTTATCGTAATTCTAAAGATTATTTTAATATTATTATATCGTATTAGCTTAAATGTAGGTATCAAATCTGCGTTAGTACTGAATTAGTTTCTCAGGTTGATCGTGGATTTATATGAGGTCGGTAGTTAGGTGTTCAGACTACTCTAGGCCGAGTTTTGGTCAAACTTGTGATTGTATTAGGCTCTTGAATCGGTTCTATACATATGCTAGGAGTTGTATTTACTGGTTGGGTTTGAATTGTTCGACATTACCTTTGTTAGTTGAAGTCTTTGATTTAATATATTTGCAGTCTGTTTTGAGTCACTTCACGTGTATAGTTTATTTTGTAGAAGTTTAAATTTGTACTTAGTATTCATATAGAACTTTCACTTCTGCAGTTACACTGTTTTTCGGTCACATTATCTTTGCTTTAAATGCTTTAGGTGTTATATTTTTGTTGCTAGACATCATTACTTTTTTATTATGTGGATTTATAAATCTGTTCATATTAATGATGAAATTGTAGCTGATGTTCAGCAAGTTTCTGTTAAAAATCTCATGTTGTGGATTTTCTATGGCAAAATGTCGATTAGTTGGAAGACGGTTTTCCCAATATTGATATTCATCAGTTTGCATTAAGGTTGGTTGAACCAAATGACATTTCTCTCTCTGTTTTTCTCGCTCTATGTGTTATTGTTATATGTGCTCTTAATGGTTTTTAATGAATTGTAGTTTAAAAAAAAAAAAAAAAAGAAAATACCTTTCTACAGAGCGTCATTGGATCAATGGTACTTTCGTCAAATATTTTTAGGGGTGGAATTATTGTTAATTGGTGATTGAAATGAAGAGGTTGTTTTAGTACTGATATTGGTCAACTTGATTTTGAGTATGGTCGATAAGTGTTATCGCCCAGTTTTCGAGTAACCTCTAAGAAATTCATAACCTTTCTGTTAGCCATTAATTCCATATGAAAACCTTCGTATTTGATTGCATTGATGTTTTTTGTTGTCTACTCGCTTCGGGCCCATTACTCTCGTTGACGACAAATAGACCATTATCTCTGTATAGTTATATTTCAGTTTTTATTAATTATTCTTCCAAGAATATGTAGTATGTGTAAGCTGATTATATATAGAGGGAGACAGAGAGATACAGAGAGACGTAGAGAAAGGAAAAGATGTATTGATATATGATATATAACTCCTGTTTGCACATGCATTGTTGTATTAAGTCGATCATTGTTCAAAATGAGCTCAAAACAGTAAGTAGAGCAGTCATGTGATGAGTAAAGGTCTTGTCAATGGTTCATTACGGAATGTACGATCAGTAATGAATCTTTTAGAGATTTTTACTCGTATATATATATACATATATATATACATACGTATATATATATATATATATATATATATATATATATATATATATATATATATATTCTTGCAAAGTATGGAAGATTTCGCATGATGAGTGCAGTGAACCAATATGTTAGAGCCAATGCACAAAACATTTATATATGTAAATATGACAGTTGTCAGTGACTGTGTAGAAAAAGGGAGATTTACAAGACGTATTTTACATCTCGAAAATATATAATCGATATAAACTTCATGCATTTTTCCGTATCATAGTCACCATCAGATGTTGGAGCATAGGAAGTAGTTTGATCTGCAAACAGCTTTATATAAATGAGAGTTGGAGAGAACTAGCTGTCTTTAGGGGTGGAATACGGATATCCTGATAAGGGTAGATATTGAAATGGGGGGAAAACTAAACACAGACGTAATGCATGTAATAAAAACGCATTAAGTTCATCTCAATAATACATTTTGAGATGCGACATACGTCTTCTCAATATGTCATATTTTATGCCGTCAATTACCACTATAATTCTGTCAGATTATCTTACACCCACACAATGAATATACGGGGAGTTCTAAAGTATCCAATTCAATTATCATGGCGTATTTTATCGCGTATACACATTTGAGGTTAGTAGACTTTGAACCAATGATTTATAATTTTGTATATAACTAATCAATGTTTAAATTTCTTTCAATATTTTTTTATATTTTGGGATTTTTTGATCGTTGGTCCGAATTCTATCGATTTCGGAGCCGTGTAGTGATATACATATATTTTCATATGTATCAGATTTTGTCCTTACTGCCTATTGTGTATTCTCTATTATTCATCACAGTATACGAGTTTTTCGAAAGTTTTTCTTGTCCAACACAAAAGATTTTTTAGCGACTCCGTAACATGTTTCACTTTAATTTATTACAATGATAATCATTGTCATTGCTGTTATCATGAAATTGTTCAGGGTCAATTTTCTAGTAATTCAGTATGGAGGGAAGTTGGATCTATACAGTTGTCAGGTATTCTTGCAAAGTTTAATAATGTTGTGTCCTCGGGACATTTTCAATTTCTTCTCAGATTTCTGATTCTTATTAAAAATGTTTAATACTCTCCGGGGTTTCTCCAACATATACATAGATACAGTAGGTGTAGAAAAGTATCCGATACATTACCGACAGTTCATTTCAACTTACTTTCACAGCTTTAAATTGACAATTAGAATCAAAGATTGAACAATGAAATAAATGAAATGTATTGAAATGATATAGAACATCGAAAGCTGTGCACGAACATAAGAATTACTCCGTCCAAATCATGTCAAAGATAAAGGTATAAAAGTATTTGACAAAAATGTATTTAATGCATTTCACCTCACAGTATGCACGTTTACTCTGCAAAGATTTACAACTTCAAACAATAAAGTTGTAATAGGTATGCTTATAAATATTTTCATGCCATTTCAGTCATTTTTCCAAATATCTGTTGATGATTGTAAAATTTTCGAAGGAATTTTTTTTTTACGCAGAATCAGATATTGTGCTAGGTGATGTTTTTTCGTTGGGGTCACCAGTTGTGCACTATGAAAATCTTTCGGGGATTTAAAACAAAACAGTTATTTTAACGTGGTTTGTCAATAGTTTTGATCGAACACTATCTTCTCTCAAGCTTAGAACTTCGTATTTAGTTTGTTATATTTTAGGGCTGCGTTGTAATACATGTAGTTTATAGACATTTATCTAAATGTTTGTTTATTTATCTATATTTAGAATAGAAAACTTTACATCTAATATATATATAGAGAGAGAGAAAGAGAGAGAGAGGGGCAGTGAGAGAACAGACAGAGAGAAAGAAAGAGACAGTGAGTTAGTGATATAGATATTTACAATCTTGGTTTCAACTAATCAGTTTCATTGCAATCAACGAACAACTGTTTTCTCTTGTCTTTATATAACACCGAGGGTTTCCTTTTATTTCCATATCTGGTGTTGTTTTTCGTGTGTGTGTGTTTGTGTGTGTGTAGGAATTGGTGGTTGAAAAAGAGTTTTGCCAGCTGCCATGCAGGTTGGGATTCAGGTTAGGGGGATTTTTGGAATGAATTTTATAATGCTTATCGGGTGATATGTGTAGGCTTGTTCCCCTTATCTTTGGAGTAGAAGCAGGTTGATATTTCTTGTAATTGAGAATTGCATTTATAGGTAAAAGAAGATGAGTTTAGGATTTGATAATCAGAGAAATAATGCTAAGTGATTTTTCTCTTTTCAATGATGGTGAGTTATCTTTCCTTTTCAGAATTCTATATAATTTATTCTTTAGATGGAAATGAATGGTGTGAGATAAATCAATGACTAAAATAAATTGGACTTGGAGTGAATTACCATTTGTGAGGTTCAACTGAAATCCCACATTATTAAGTAATTAAATGAGATTGCTGGTTCGTTTCATTATAGCTGCAGTTTTAGGCTTTCGAAGTCTTCCTCTTCTGCTTTTTATTGCTACTTTGTTTTTAGTAGCTGTAATTTTGTAAATAAAAAGATCTTTTCATTATCTAAGACTAATAGTCCTAAATGGAATTATTATTATTATTATTATTATTATTATTATTATTATTATTATTATTATTATTATTGATTAGTTAATTAATGGACGCTTCTATTGGTATCTACATGGGCAATCTTTCAACGACGATCACTCTAAAGTCTACTATTGAAGGGTAAGATGTGTATGAAAACTTGATTAAAAGAAAACTTTGATTCATTATAGGTAAATGTTTATATTAGCTTTATTTGGTTTTGATTCTCGTAATTCTAATAATAATCTTCCACCTGGTGATAACCATAATTGGCTATTTTTATTGCTATTTTGTTTTTGTCATTAAAATCGTAATGATGGGATATATAGCTTGGTACGGATGTAGTTCTTTTTGATTAGGGTTGATTTTTGGTTGGGAAACGTTATGATTAAGAGGCATCGGTGTAGGATGATGTATTTTTTTCCCCAATATTTTTGGTGTTTTTTGTATTTTGAAAGTATTGTGCTGTATTTGTAGTCTTTGTTTGAAAATGAGAGTTCGTGTCGGTTGTTGCTCTCCAAGTTCTTTCTGTTATCCCTATTTACGTATATTTCCGTTCTTTCTTTTCTTGTTCGGTGATAGTTTGTTATACGATGCTGGATTAAAGGCAATTATCTTTAGATTAGCAAGCAGATTTTCTTCTGCAGTTACAATTTTTTGTTGGATTTTGTGTGTCGTTTGGAATTCAGTTGCCATTCCTAAAATGACTTTACAATATACTCTCTAAGCAACTATAGTGAATGTTTAATGTGTCCTCGTCGAATATTTTGTTGAGATAAAAAATGCAAAACCTTAGTGGTATTTATAGACGAAGAAAAACAAAACAAAGCATTTGTCCGTTAATCGCTATGACAGCGTGAAACTGATCAGTAACAACAAAAATGTAAATATCCATATAACTATTCGCAGTCTACTTCAAAATATTGAGGAGTATTACAATAGATGAAGCAACTAAAACAGTATATATATATACATATATATATATATATATATATATATATATATATATATATATATAAAGAGAGAGAGAGATGGAAAGAGGGGATATCTAAATATAGATATAAATTGATAGTTACATTGGATTTTGTATGTCTATTATTTTGATGATTAAAAACATTATAAATTTTGCAATCATGCAATGTCATGCTGTAAGTGTAATTATCAATGTATGCATAACATGAATTTTCAAAAATTAATATATGAATAGTTATACAAAACCTTCTTGATTTATATCCGTCTAACGGAAAGTGGATTAAAATTTCTTCTGAACAAGCGTTGTCCTTTTATTCTTTTGAAATTTTTCACTCATTTTTCATATTGATTTTTGAACACTGTTTTTTTTTTTTAAAAGGCTTAATTTTCTAAAGTTGATTCCTTTTCTGTATTTTCAAGAAAAGAGTTCATCATTTGATTCAGTTTCATATATTAATTGGGGTGACTGTATTCACGAGTGAGTCCTGACACATGACTCACGCACACATATCTGCATAGCTCTTTGCCTTTCTCCATATCCGTGTGTGTGTGTGTGTGTGTGTGTGTGTTTATGTGTGTGTGATTGAAATTATCCACACATACATACAGTTTGGTAGAACATTGCATCACATACGTCTTCCGGTCCCACCAACTGTCCACATTTGCCTTCCCATGACTTTCTCCAAAGTGATTTCAGACTATGGAAAAGATTAGAGAGAATGTAACAGTGCAGTTGATGGACAACCTGGAAATTTGCAGAATGTTTTCATCGGTTGAAAGTGACTCACGGATAAGCACATGGGGTCTTCAGGCTAGTACTTTGAAGATGCCCAAGGCGTCATTGCCATAAATATGTTTCTAAATATTAAATTGCTAGATATTTTTCGGACACTATCCGTAAATATCGTCGGAACAAATCATAATTTCCTTTTCAATCCTATTAATCTCTATCAACCTCTCTATATCAGGCCTTCCTCATATAAAAGTGTCATTTCTACTTTGACATGAATTGCTTTAAACCCTTTTATCCTAAAATTCTTAGATTCTAAAATGTCGACATTACAGCCCGTTTATTCATACCACTTTTTCTTTTCTTTGATCTATGTTCTCCATTTGTGCTTTGCATTGACATGTTGGAACTGAATGATCCCATATCATCGATCATACGATAAAGAATTTTCCCTTGGGCTGAGTAGTCATGCTTCGATTTCTGCAAGAAATTTCTTCATCACATCCCAGGAAGTGTGATTTAACAATTAAGTACATCGTTTCTTTCGGTTGCCGTTGAAATTCGAGATTTTAACCTCAACTTTACGGCGAAAACGTACTTAATGGCATGCTGGATTTTATAAAGACGGCCAAATCTTTTAATATAGTCTTGATCTCTTTCTAAGCCAACATGAGAGCAAAAATGAAAGTTGTCAGCAAATAATACCAGGTTTCAATATCTCCGGTATCTAGTTGATCTGCTTTTGTATAATTTGACACCCAATCACAAGGAGCACCATTACGCATGTGCAAGGAGAGACACTCTTGCATGAGGTTATTGTGACATGCAATTGCTACAGCCTATGTATTCTGTGTGTTATTTTGATCGTCTGACCACGTCCAACGGTGCTAGATGCAGCGCCTTCTGCGTTCCAAAGCGCTGGTTGTTTGAAAGGCAAACAAAAGCCTCTGCACGATTTCCAAGCACACGATATTTGAACACTATTATAGTGGCAATTATATATGCAACGCGTATCTGAACCTGCATCATCACATTAAAAGATATATATATAGTTGGTCAAGTAATTTTGCACCGCTTGCTTAGTCACGGCATTAGCAAACTGTTTTTTTATCTGATTACGACTTACCGACTACGAGAAAAAATATCCTTCGATAACGCTGGCCATGACCTTTGTTGATAATCATATAGTACGATATATAGTTGATGCGCTACTTTTTTTTGATGGAACATTTGGAAATAAAGATATTTCTGAAAGAAATTCAATGATTTTACATGTAATGTTGGAAAATGTTATGGGAATGAAAGAAATTTAGGTTTCACTGGCGCCACAGGTTAATGTTTTAAGACAAGGGGAAGCTAGCATTTTGATATTTATTCTCAACGCACTCAGATCACCCTCATCATGAAGATTGGCAGTACACAATAGTCCTACCTAGAAGTTGCTATCATCTTGCCATGAACCGTACTGATGTAATGTTATCGCAGGAGGAAAATATCCCCATTATTTTTCTTCCTTCAAAAATGAAAGCCACTGAATGATACCGTGGATTTGTTTGGGTTTCCCATTAAAAACAAGATTCTAAGAGACTTTCAGTTTTCTGCATATATTTCTATATCTCTCATAGTCCCAAACAAGTACAAGTAGGAGCCAAATTCCAGACAATTTGGGAAAATCTATAGATAACCTTATTTCCGAAAGAGAAAGAAAAATCAGACAAAAAATAATTCCAGGTAGATAGTCGGAGAGAGTCACTTCAGGAATAAAAAAAATATTCCTCGAAAGAAAGTAATACAACTACTGGTAGGCACTTATGTAGCTGAAAGATGGAACCTAGCCAAAAGCCTGACCCTTCAAACCGTGTACCATGCAACGTGCACAGGATATAATCGTGCTCGACATTATATGGAGAGATTACTAGACAGCATGGTATATTAGACAGACTTGAAAAGATAGGCCAAACGACCCTCAGACGAACATTAGTTGAGGGAAACTCTAGTTTCAAAGTTATGAAAATCCGTGATTTTGATTGTATACATCAAATCCGACCGCCGTTTTCTAGTTTTGTGTTTTCCAAGTCGTGCCCGGTGAAAGTCAGACAGGGTCCACGGTCTCTTTAGTCAAGATAAATAGATAATTCCCATATCGTTTCAGTTGATGTGAACAGTTAGCGGAAACAAAAACAGTTGATGACGTATAATACACTCATTGGATAGAATCTCGATCGACTACTTCCGTTTAGGGGGAAGTGCCCGTCCTTTGTATTTTATTCTATTAATCTGTCTTTCTATTTCTCTTTGCGAGTTTCCATTTTCTCACTTGGATTTTTTTTTTTTATCAAAGCTTGTCTGGGACTCCTACGATATATTGATAAGTTGGAGTTTTTGTCAAGACTTCCGAACGCTATTTTCGAAAACCCTTTTTTTCAAGGAACACTTTCAACAAATATACCTTTCTTCTGTTTTTGATTACATCAGGGACATCATAGAATGGCCATGTTGAAAGAATGGTGGACAACTGTTTGACATTGGAATTCACGACATGGATCCCCAGAGATCACATATGCAACTGAGGACGACAGAACACAAGATGGAGAGACCACAAATTCAGAAAGTACATGCTCCGCGATGCCCATGATAGAGCTGAGTTGCAAATCCTGGGAAAGGTCCATGTCCAACGACGGATTTTGAAGGAATGATGATGATGATGATGATGATGATGATGATGATGATGATGATCTGCATATACTTTTGTACGCTAATGCATACAGTATGATACAATACTTATTCAAACTAAATAAATATCAGTAAGATGTTAGGTGTGAAAGATCGTCACGTATTCTATACCGACTTGAGTTCCAAAAAAGGATAAGAACAATTTGATCTAATGCTAATTTTTAAGTACACTGGTTTTACCCTGTTGAAAGATTAGAACAAAACAAGATTAGTGGATGTATTCGTTTTATAATGATTCAATTGACTAGTTGGTGGAATTGGTAGTTAGGAATTCTGTACCAGAACCAGTTGTTGATCTTTGAAACCAAGATTCCAAATTCTGAGAAGGCAGAAAAGCACAGCCATCTTAAAAATTTGTCACAAAACAGTCATCTTCTTTTGATTTCTGGGTCGTACAAAACTCTGCTTGGTAAATAAAAAGGCAATAAAAAGCTTGTTGGTAGAACATCGTATGTTTATGACGTTATATAAAGCTAAACTTACAAAAGCATATTTTAACCATTGATTATGCGATTCTTTTTCGTTTTATTCCGGATAACTAGGAATAGAAGATACGAGTAGTAGCAGACATGCACATAAATCCATTAAGAGGTGAAATTTAATTCAGATAAAACAACAAATAAAGTAACTTAAGATATCGACTAAAACACGGAATTGAGAAGCAATTTTGTTCCACCAGACACCATAGAACGTGTAAAAGCCACGAACCATGAAGAACTGTTCCTATTCACGTCATTTTCTGTTTGGGAATACATCACTGCAAAGCATTCATCAGGTCTGTGAATTCTTGTCGAAAAACATCGGTTGGATGCTGATGTCCTCATTTCTATTTTTGTTGTTTTTGATACCAGGATTCTTTTGGACAGTTTCCTTTCAGATTTCTTGGAGCGACGAGTTTTAGTAGCAGTTTTTGATCATATTAGAAATAGCCGGTTGAGTAGCAATGGTTGGTCTCATTTTGAATGTTGTTGGGCGGATGTCAACATAATGTAGACGCCATTTTTCTTTTACCACAGGTTCATCCTACTCTGTTTCTTCAATTTACTTTTAATTTTTTTCTTATTCTCATCCATCGTTTACTAAAAATATCAGAGGGGGACACATTTCCATGATTCATGGCAACAGATGAAGGAAATAGTCTTTCAACCTCCTGAGAGTTCACTGTAGGCAGCTTTCCTGAGAAGAGGCAAAATGTTGGAATAGCTGTCAGCGTTCGTTTTGCAGATAGCTTATCTCTACTATACCCCGTCCGTCTGTATTTCCAATGACCCAAACCTTCGAGAACTGATATATCATC
Organism: Thysanoteuthis rhombus; assembly: GCA_963457665.1. Classification (NCBI taxonomy): domain Eukaryota; kingdom Metazoa; phylum Mollusca; class Cephalopoda; order Oegopsida; family Thysanoteuthidae; genus Thysanoteuthis; species Thysanoteuthis major. The sequence goes on along the minus strand of OY735211.1, from coordinate 27,710,161 downwards.
ATCATTTTGGGGGTTTCATCATCATCAGGCTTTCGTCGTCCGTTGTTGGACATAAACTTTCCACAGAATTCGCCACACCTCTCTTTGGTGGGCGTTGCAAAACCAATATTTTCTGAACCATTCCAGTTTGTCTTGTCATTTCATATTTTGTCAGCTTCAGTTTCGCATTCAATCCGTCGGGATCCATTGATTGTTTGACATTCTTGCAACATGGCCAGCCCATTGCCATTAGATTTTCATAATGGATTGTATGATGTTTCCAACTCCTTTTTTCCTCTGTTATACAGTGCTTTATCGTGGCCTCTCCATGTGATGTTGAGCATGATTCTCTTATGAGCATGTTGCACGGTTCTCAGTTTGAGGGTCACTATTCTCATAGCAAGATGAGCCCATATTTCTTAATACCAGAATTATTGGCAATCATTTAAAAGCAGAAGTGGCTATTTAACAATTGACCATTTCCATGTAACGAATTGAAAACTCATTGGGACACAACAAACTATTGTATTTGGTCGTTGTGGATTATTAGACTCGATTGAACATACGCCAGGCTCCAACTAAATGCGAGAACAAGGTGTGACTGGAGATTACATACAAACCATCCAGAAACATCTCTGCATTAATTAGATACTTAAATATACATATAAGATAAAAATTGGAAAGAACTTAAATTAAGAGATACAATGTTGCCTAAACTATTCACAGCGAAATTCAAGAGCGTCGTTCGGATAACTGACTGGGACAGAATGAGAATAAACACAGACGGAGAATATTAAAACCACTTGGGATTCACCGATGACGTTTTCATGACGTCAGAAATTTATGAAGATCTTCCAAACACGCTGACTGATCTTATTAGAGAAAGTAAAAAGTAGGGATAAAAATGAACAGAAAAAAAGACCAAGATGGCGTTCCACGATGAATTGTCCCCAAAAGAAAAAGAATATAAAGTGAGGCTTCATAAGAGGTTGTGGAATGCGTTTACTTAGGTTAGATAATAAAATCAGGGGAAGAGCATTAAAGAGACATACAGAAGAGCGAAATGCACAATTGATGGATAATTCCAGCTATGACATACAGTTGCAGAACTACACATAAAACCACGGGAAGAACAATGTTAAGGATGACTCGATTATAAATAGAAGATTGACATAGATCCACAGTAGGATTGAGGTGAAAACTATAATGCAAATAATTGAGCAACAAATAAAAATGGGCTGTGCACTTAGCAAGAAGAAATAAGAGATAAGGTGATTGGGGCGCACAGGACAGTAAACTCAATAGAAAAAGTCATTACATAAGGAGAAAGGTCTGTTGGCATAACATGGCGGAGGTCCAGCAATTGCAGTCACTAAAGAAGGGCATTTGAAAGGCATTTGTCCAGCAGTGTACTTATAATGGATGGTGAGTATGAGGATAATGATGAAAGTTTGAAATGAAAGGTTTCTCGAATTTAGGCACCTTTCAATGATTTTTTTCTTTTGTCAAAGCTCTACCTTTGAGTTTTGACTTTTCTCGTCTGTAACAGCAATGACAGTTGACCAGACCAAGAAACCAGTGACATGCACGGATTACAGTGACACTAGAACGTACGCAAAAACTGATGACGAATACACTCTCAATTCTCAGGTCGACTTATTTTGCTGAAATTGGAAGTATCCTTTACACGAACTACTAATAAGGGAGTTGAAATAAACGCATAGTTTTGGAATATCATTGTATGGAGAAATTAATTCCGTTTTGTTTACCAAATTTAATGAAGAAAGTGAGTTTGATCCTGGCGCAGCCAAGTCCGTCTTTTTTTTTTTTTTTCTTTGTTTGTACCTTTCCCTCCGTGTTCCCTTGTCTTTTATTATCTCTTGCTCATTTCTCTTTACAGGTGTTCATTTGTTTTTCTTCTTTTCCTCTTCCCGCTCTTTTTCTTTCTTTTTCTATCCTTTTTCATTTTTTTTTTCTTCCAATCCTATCCCCCCCTCTGAATCACTTAATTTTATTTTCTTTTTTACCATCATTTTTCTTTCTTTCTTTCCTTCCTTGTGGGTGCTTTTTTCACATCAGTAAAACTAGAAGAACTCTTGACAACATTTCAAAATTTGAATTAAGCTTTGACGGACACTATAAAGCCACAACGAATTCCGCTCACTTTTTGCTACTTCTTTCATCTTAGAGTTAACCTACTACTAGTGGCACTACCACGAAAATCAACAAAGCAGCGCTGAGTTAATTGGTGCCTCTGCATCAGAAAAAAAGAACCCAATGAAAGAAAGGAGAGGAAAACAGAATTGTATGGTATCCAAGTTTGAATATATCCCAAAGCGATTTCTCATTTTGAATTCTTACACTTTAATGTGAGAAGCAAATGTGGATACAATTCTTGCCTCTACGCCAATATTCAAAGTGACAAAGGTCTTGAAAATCAAAATATCGAAATCTCAACTTTTATTTGAATTCTCAATTTGATCAATCGCAGTTGTGAAGATATGGAAAATATACCTTATTTCAACAGAAACAGAACTCTTCTAGCCATATATCGTATGAAAACTCTCTTGTTAAGAAAAGCAAAGAGCCTGCTTTGTCTGAAATTCTGCCAAATCATCCTGATTTGCCCCATTTTTGTACACTTCTTTTCATCTGGCTTGTCCGTTTAAGCTCATAGTTTACCACTGCACAGCGCTGGTTACCGAATAAGTGAAATAGTAAGTAAATGACCAAAACTTCAGTAGTTCAAATGAAGGGTGGAGATTAAAAGAAGAAATGTTTAGTTGTCACCGGCTGGCCATAGAAGACGGTATTTTTAGTGAAGCCTTTGTTGATAGCATCTCATTAGGATTGATACAAATGTTAAATTTGGCTGTAATCTGAGAACAAAAATAAATATTTCCAGCTCGTAATACGGTCGACACGCACAAGAATCGTGTTTCTTGGACGCGATGGATCAGTCACGAAAACTAGCAGAAATTCGAATATGCCTATGTATGAGAAGCGGTGTAATATTAGATATTTATAGTGATAAAAAAAATGGCCCAGACAATAAAATGTCTGATCATACGCTTTCTTGGACATTATTTGAACAAAAAACGAAAAACTTATTTGTTTCTAGTTATTTAATAAACGAAATGTTCGACGAAGATACAGGCCAAATCAGGTTTGATACCCTGGTTCTCGTACGATCAACGTGCATTGAGCCAAGTCATTACCTTGCTCAGTGGCTGTTCGGGAATGTTGCGTGTTGTAAGCAGCAAAAAGATTGCTCTGTGGCCGATGCAGCGAATAACAGAATCTTGTGCCAAGTAGACACCTTAGTTTGCACACGTTTTGCTCATAGAGCACCACAATACTTGTCTCGAGTGGCTGCCTTGATGTTTATGATGTTCTACGAAGGGAGCATGCTAAGCTTCTTGCTATAGCATCATTTACTTAGTTTGACACATTTTGGCACCACGCCATATTTGTGATACGCTCAGTGATTATCGAGCTTACTAAATCTAACAAATCGTCTCACTGGACAAGCTTATTAACAGAACGATAGGGGAGTTATACACCAAGATTTAATGGCGCGAAACTATAGTAATGAGATTCAAGTGACTGTTAAAATAAGTAATTTTTTCTACAAAAAAACTTCTCAATAATTGCACCATGATATGAAAGCGATTTTTGTATTCAGGAAGAGGATTCCGCAAGAGAAGTCCTATTTAGTATCCTTAGCCTAGTCTGGTCTAAGAGAGATAGTAATCAAGCACTCGATGAGAATCGAACTTACTACCCAAGCAACTTGGTCTGCAAGACAAACCTGTTCCCCGTCGCAGTACGACAAACATCAAAATGGAATTCTCTCATATACATCGTGCGTATACTTTTCATGAGATAATCAATGTTTAGTTAGGTGTCAAGTCCCAGTTGTAGAGCAGTGTGGATGAAACGTCGAGATTTTATCAGCTTATTACAGGTTCATTTCAGTTCTCCTGGCTAGATTCATCCTATTATAAAAAACCTGTGTTTGAAAGCAGACTCTTGTGATTCTGGAAATAAAGAAACTGAGAAAACCTATGAGATTTTGTTCATGAATAGCCAAATTCTTATTCATTTTTCAAGTCCATTTAAATAAATAGATCTTGAATAGCTTTTAAACATAAAGTCCTATTTTCTTCATAATGCCTGTGTTGATTACCGACCCTCAACTTATCTGAGCTTGATAAATACAAGGTGGCAAAAAGTGTCTACTCAGCCACCAAATAAACATGTTGTATAGTATTAAACAATGATATTTCCTGTCCCTTTTAAAGGTTTAAAAAATGGACTAGCAATGGACAAATTTCGAAACAACTGCCTAAACAAAAAATTGCCCTGAGATAGAGAAAAAACAAAATAAAAACAAAGACTGAATTCGGAAAATATACTTTATATCCGGGAAATTCATTAAATGAAAGTATTCTTCCAGTGACTTTACATAATTCATCTGAAATGAAAATCTATGAAACACAGAGCTCCCTTTAAACGCCCAAATAACGTTCACATTTAGTGTAGTTCCAATTTTTTATGACCCTGTTTTGCATTCAGGAAATATATATATATATATATATATATATATATATATATATATATATATATATATATATATATATATATATATATATATATATATATATATATATAATGAATGTAACTGTCATGACATATCATATCCTCATCTCTGACACGGGATGTCCGGATGGATTACTTTTTGAAACAGGAAACTCCCTGGTCAACAACCGTTCATCAATACGGGCTTCATGTCGGCCTTCGTTCAGTAACACTGCAGAAACATCAGCAATGAATTCCAACAAATATGACGTTTGTCCTTGAAAATCAAAATAAAAAATGATTCTTCGGGCTTCGTGCATGTTATGAGTCTAAAAACAAACTAATGAGGTTTAACTGTAGAATGTATCGGAAAACGAAATTGAAATTAGGCATATCTACGTGAGTGTAGCATGAGATCTATGCATTGACAATCAAATGATTGATAAGATTGGTGAAGATCCAGACATACTTTTATCAACACCAACCCTCGTGTGTCTGTTGTAAACTTCTACGCTGGCTAGTTTGGGGATGTCTTTAGTAATTTTCTCTTATTTTTTATCAAATCTTTGGTGAGTACTTTTTTTTTTAAAAACTTGGATATGAACAACACTTCACATGAGTCCATTCACGCTGTTACCACGACCATTTCCCTACAGTCAATCTTTTTAAACACTAAAATCCACCGGTTGTTCCTTCATTTCTATTACAGTCGGTAGTGGGCATCCTCGAATCTTTTTTTCATTTAATGTTGCCCTCCCAACACGGGTCTTGCACAATGATTGTCGGAGAACAAAATGCACTGTTCTGGTGATGGATGCTGTATAAGCCTCACTGCTACATATCCACTTTCCTCGCAAACAAACAAAAATTTGATCGACCCTTCATAAAAGTGGACATAAACCCTGCCAGTATGCAACATCTTTGTTATGCCATGTTGTTGAAATAGAGAAAAAAGGGCAAGTTCATTAACATACTTTCAAAACTTTGCATTCGCGATCTGAAGTATTCCTGCTTTTTTTCTGGCCAATATAGCCAGTGCTTCGGGAGAAAATACATTCGCATGAACATTGATATTCCGATAAAATTTCTTTTCGTGATACATTAAGCTTTTGCTGTTTTTCTGTTGACATATTCACTTCTCAGGTATAATTGTTTCTTTGTGGTCATCACCACAATCAGCTCATGAGCGTCCGTCGTGTGACAAAACTTCCACAAAATTCGCTGACCCCCCCTTCTCTCTCTCTCTCTCTCTCTCTCTCTCTCTTTCTCTCTCTCTCTCTCTCTCTCTCTCTCTCGTCACGGAAACAATACAATCTGAACTTGTATGATTTGTCATGTCATCTTATATTCTGTCGGCCGCGATTCCGCATATGATCTCTTAGAATTCACTCGTGATGTCTAGCGGTTGTCTAACATCATTGCAGCATGTCCATCCCATTGCTATACGAGTTTTGAATCATAAATTGTGTTATATTGTGTAGAAAATCATCTGTAATGATTTTCTGTCGTTACACAGTTGATATATTATTCAATTTAGACAACATAAATAGAGTAAATAATAATGAAAAATGGGCTGCTGAAGGAATCGTACCCGCCATCAGTAGGTAGCTGCTTCAACGTAGTAATGCACCAACTATTGTGTTTAACAGCCCACCGGTAATGCAAAGGCTGAAAACTGCTTTCAACCCAAATTCTCATCTCGTTTATTGTCAGTCTTTTCCCTCTCTTTTAACACAATAGTAAGTATCAAAGAAATGGATATATTTGGTCTGACAGAATGGATTATAAATTGCAATATATTATACATAAACATATCTTTTCTAATTGTTTCTAATAAATGCTATCTCTGAGTCCTGTTCTTTTTTCTTCTTTAATGTACTGTGATATATTTCAATCGCTGCATGTGATGTTTAGTATGATTCTCTTTTGTGCACGTTGCATGATTCTCACCTTGAGGTTCAATGTTTTGGTTAGGTTCCATGTCTCACATCCATAGATAAGTATCGGGGGAATGCATTGGTTGTATATCCTTGTATACGCTTATATGACCTTTCATCTCTGAAGGGAAGTAAAAATCAAAGAATACAAAAGGAGTTGCATCTGTAGTTACGCTAGAAGCTTCTTATACTCTCAGATCTACTTCAATTGGTTGTTTCTAGGGTTTTTCTGAACTTCTCATCCCTTTTTCTCACCACCAGTTTTTTTGGGTTTTTTTTTTTTGTTTTGTTTTTGCAACTTTTTGTCGAATGCATTCCAACTTCACTGGATGCCATTGTTGTTCCTGCTCTCCGTCACGTCCTCGCTTTCATCCAAGCCTCGGTTTGTTCTTCACGGGTTCTCTTCTTCTTTTATCGTTTGTTCGAAGATCTTAAATAAAATGTAGCACGTTGACAGCAGGGTTACCAAAATCGTCCAAAAAGCACGAAAAAAAATGTTGCATGTAAAATTTTATTTCAGAAGAAAAGGTCTGTTATTAGCAAAGAAGCGTTATTGTATTTTCCACCAAACCATCACTGTTATTACCATTTTTTATTTTAGAGAAATGTGAACATTTCATCCAACCGGTATTTTTCCCTACCGCGATCAGAGCCGGAAGAGTCAAGCTTTGAATTCCTTATAATCCAAGATTCAAAGTATCCCAGGCTAAGTAATGTTGTATAAACTGATTTGCACATTTTTATTGTAAAATAAATCAAATACAATGTAAATCCAAAATGAAAATATCATCATTCTCTCACGAACGACCACTGTTAACAAACGTGGAAATGAGGCAGAATCAGCGTGTAAAACTAGTCTTTTGAAGAATCTCACAAAACAAAAGTACATATAGTATCTAGATACATTAAACAAATTGCCTAATAAAATCAAATAGAGGCATTTCAACAATTTTCCAACCAAGGCAAAAAATGGAATACGACTAGGAAAAAACATACCTAACAGCGATTGTTTCTTTGACTACCACATTGGAAAAGGATTCAATGACAGATGCATTATGGGGAATCATAGCATAAATACCTTGGACTATGATAAAAAGAAATGGAGGTTACCATAAGGAACACATTTGCTCAAAATCAATATTAGAACTTTCGATATCAAGTGAAACTGTAGGGTTAAATAATTTCAGATGCTTCTTGTTGATAATTGATCGTTACTTTCGATTGCTCTGTGGTTTTCACCACAGAGCATTTGGGAGTGATGATCAACTAAAAGCATCTCAAATAAGCTGACTATTGTTTTAAATGAGCTGAACGTAGAAAAAAGATCAGCTGAACAAATAGCCTTTTGTGGGGTTCAAACCATGTACCTGGGTGCCGACCGACGCGTGATGGAACCTGAGCTTGTCTCACGGACCAATTCACAAGAGTAATGGAGTCGATCTTCCCAGGGGGTCCTGCTGCTGCTTCCATAGCATGATCTTAGCCTTGTAATTAACTATTTACACGCTTACCGTAGCAAAAGCTCTGGCAAATTCATGTCAAAAATCTATTAACTGGTTCATTGGTTTCGATCTTCACTGAGCGCCCTATGATTATGATCTGTTCTGGACAAAGTAAACAAAATAACTTTAAATCTTCTGCAATATGACATTTAGGAAAAGAGTCCCGCAGATCACTTAAATTTTGGATCCTGTGCTATAGAAATTAGTGAAGGAGTGCAACTTGTACCTACATTAGGTTGATGAACAAACAACGGGTTCCAAATTATTGTCTTCTTTTTGTCTATTCTCTTTCAATTATTTGTTTTTCATTTTTTTTTCTTTTTTTCATGTAATATTTTCTTCAGTGGTTATGTTCATTATTTTCCTTCTTTCATCCCTTTTGATGTATTCTTTCTTCGCCTTTTTCCTCATTTCTTTTTTCTCATTTTCCTGTTTTATTCTTTTTTTTTCTTCTCTTCTCCCCTCTCCTGTTTCTCTGTCTTTGCTTCTGCTATGCAATTTCCTTGATCATCTCTCTCTCACCTCTCCATTTTTCTTGATTTCATTTTTTTAAACAACTTTTTTCCTTTCTTTATCGTTCCTCCGTTTTTGTTTTTTGTTTTTTTCGTTCTTCCCGTCTCATCACCTCTCCGTATCACATACACAGTTCTCTACTTTCTTTTTATTTTCTTCTCTCTTCATGACTCTCTTTTGTCTTTTTTTTTACCTTTCTTTCCTCCTTTTTTACTTTTTTATCATCTTTTTTAAATTCTGTGGCTTGTTTTTTTCATTCAATTTGTTCTTGCTTACCTAAAAAAATTACGTTGTGTTTAGAATCATATTGTTCCTACCCATCCATTTGGATATTCAATTTTATCACAAAACCTCTTACCTTTCACTCTTCTCTGTCCTTATTACTCTACCTTGAATATCCTTTATTCTTCTGTTTATCTCTGCTCCAGGTGCAAATTCCCTTTCTTTAGAAAAGTCAATTCTCATTTCTATTTTATTAACCAGTCTCACCCCCTCCAAACAAATACGCTATTAATGCTTTTTTTCTTTCAATCTTCTTAATCGTTCTAGTTTTTCAATCAAAATACCCATGATGCACATCGTGAACCGAAATAATTGGAAAAAGCAACTACTTTCAAACGTCTTTGAATAATCTTATTCCCTCCCCCTCCCTAATCCGATTATCAGACCTCCACTAATCCATACGGCATTCTAATCCGTTGCCTTCAGAACCTGATGGCGTCTCTTCTTACATATCTTACCAAGATTTTTTTCTTCTTCGAATTCCATTTCAAGATTAACCAAAAGAACATACTTGCAATCATTATTTTTTAAATATCCAGGGGAGATCATTTGATTGGGTTTCTTTTTTTTTTTTTTTTTTTCTTTGTAGGAGATATGGAATTTTATCATTGTTCATATTTATTTATTTTCCAATTATATCTTCCAGAACTTCCGATTGTATCAGCGAAAATACATCAATATTAATTGAGCTCAATATCAAAAAAAATTACCAAGCTCAGTAGGGCAAGGCGTTACAGGTAGCTTGAAAATTATGGAAGTGTGAATTGTATTGGCGAACCAAGTTCTGTTCCGGGCTTGGGCAGTTTTCTCCCACTGTGGCTAAATAGCGGGGCAGTTGGAACACCTCAGCCCCTATGAAGCCTGTCAGGCTTGCACACCAACCGCGTGAAAACCAACAAATGCGCCACAAAGAATTATTTGTTATACCGATATTCTAAACATGTATTTACCTGTTCCTAACAAATATTCCTGATTGATATTGAAACCAACTTTTAGTTTGAGGATCCCAGTAATATAATGATAGATAGTTGCTGTTAGAAGGACTTCATCATATCCTTTTCCCTTTTCTTCAAAGGATTCGGCTAACGTAGAGATATGTCAACGCATAGATTTATATTTTGAGCGGTATTAAACGCGCACATACTCACACACACATATATATAATAATAATCGTGTCAGTGTGGCTATAGACTATACAACATCTAGTACCACGAGGCAAGATCGAAACCCTCGCTTCAGACCCAGAAGAAGAGGCAGAGATTTTACCCATGATTTTACCCGGACAGTGGGACCGAAGTAAGCAATGTACATTTACTTCCGCATAACTTCCCGTCTACCAAAGTGCTCTATTCGAGGATTGGAAGAGCAATATATATATATATATATATATATATATATATATATATATATATATATATATATATATATATATATATATATATACTAATAAATAAATAGATAAATAAAACAAAAATGTTCTAGCACTACATTTGTATATACTTACGTACGTACTGCTGATCCCTTACTGCATACATACATTTCTATACGTACAGATTGACAGGCAGAGACGAAGTAAGAGTTTGTAGAAATCATCATATCTTTAAGCTCTAAAAACTAAATACTATTAAAAGAGAACACCTTTTTTTCAGAAAATAATGTCGTTTCAGTCATTTCTTTCCCCAATATGTAATTTACATAGATAATTCAGTGTTCTTTTTTATTTTTCGCACATAAATATTCACTATGTGTCGATTCCCCTCGTTGCAATTATCAGTTTTACACCATTTTCACGGTTTCGGTGATTATAAAAGAAAACAGCTATAATAACATTGCTCCTAAGCTGTGTTGATCAATCACTACCTCCCCTCATGGTATGATTTCAGTACAGCCTTCATTCTATCATTTTTAGTGTTGCATCATAATACAATATAGTTTGTTATTCATTACTTGGCATTATCAAAATACATTGTACATGGATGTCATTTTATACTACACATCATTTGACAGTCTGGGACAAGAGGGTTACCCATGTAGCCCCCTTCCCAAAAAGTATTTAGCGATGGGGGATCAATACGTATAATAACCAATTTTGCTCGGTAACAAATCGAGCAACCATGGGTCGTGTAAAAATTCATAAATGAGCTGCCAGCGGGTTTGTATCATTATACACAGGCTATATTCTTACCGACTGAACTAATAACACTCTCATGGCAAAATGAGAGTTTTGAATGCACTTTTATCTCTTATTTCTCTATTTGACGATTGTTAATACAATTAAGCTGTTTTTTATGCTGACAATATAAAACATCAGTAAATGGACAATTTATATCCCATAAAATGTAATATCATGTACGTACAAATATTCGATAATTACCAATAAACATTACTATATATGTTTCAATACATTTAGAATATTAAAGCTAAAACGCTATACATATATATATGTGTCGTGTGTGTGTGTGTGTGTGTACGTATGTATGTATTTGTTTGTGTGTGGTTGTATGCGACAACTTTCTATATCTGTCTGGGGGTCCATCCATGAATCAATCTGCCTATATATATATATATATATATATATATATACACACACACACACACACACATACACACACACACACACACACACACACACACATATATATATATATATATATATATATATATATATATATGCGTGCGTGTGTGTAATAGTCGTAGTAGTAGCAGTATTTGCGAATGACTTTTTTCTTTCTGAGACGACCTGTCAAAGAAAAGTGACGTAAAATCCAAGCCAAGTATAGAAGAAATCGGATTGCAAAGGTTTACTCTGTACTCAAAGCTCGCAGAAAAAGTCAAATCCTATGATGTATTAAGTGACTAATAGTGACGAACTGAACGGCGCAATACGGCAAACAGACAAGACAGTTACACATCCCAATCAAATGTGGTAGAGAACATAGAAACCCATCTATCCATTCCTCATCCTTTCCCTCCTTCTTTCTTATTGCCTTACTAGGTTCACCGCTGGCACCAGTCAAGTTTCTGTTCTTTTGGACTTGCGATTGAACAGAATCCATCAAATATTGGCTGCCGTAGACGCTGTAAACGATCAACTAATGGTAGTACGGTGGTAAGAGATCAGGTTTCGAATCCCAGGTTTGTTAGTTCAATCAATTCATGTTTCAAAAAATTACTGTGTAGGAATGATAGCAAGTCATTGCTACTTTGTAAACATTGCTATTAGTTTTGATAGAAGTTAACTTCGTATTTTTTCATGCCTGAAGGTTCATGGCAGATTTATTCAATAGTTATGAATAAAGTTTATCCTAAACTCTATATTTCTACGATGGAATCGAAAGCAATTGAAATGTTTGCCTAAACTTTTCAGAGAAATGGATTTTCACGCCATTCTTTTTTCTTCTTTTTTTCTATTTTATTTAAGTAGTATGTTGATCAATTATAAATCAACATACTACAAAAATCAAATAGAAAAAAGGAAATTAAAATATACATAAACAGAACAGAAGAATACCATTAGCTTTTTAAGGGAAAAAATGTTGCAATTCTTTGAAAAACCTACGATGTGAGGTTAGATGTCTGTTTTATTGTGTTATGCAAATTTGACAAGACTAGAGTAGATCGCTCTCGTGTGGGGCCTTCTTAGGTATGAGTCCTAATTGGGAAAGATTTGTTCGAATGGATTCAAGCTGGACCTGTGCCAAGATTCCCGAGGGACATTGAATATTCGAGTCATTATTATTTGGAATTTACGAGGTTACGCATCCAATGTGGGATCCAAAAGAATTCTGCCTGAGAATAAGAGATATTTTCCATCAATAAAATTCAGTCGACGTTGAAAGGTTGAATTAAATCTCAATCTTGAATTCTTGTTATGACTTCCTTTTTCATTGCTATTGTATTATTTGCCCATAAATAGTTTTGTTCAAATCAAACAAGTAAAAAAATTATAGTGTTTAAATGCCGAACGGTGTCCCTGTCTGGATATTGAAGTGTTACTCATTTACGTAAATCAAGAATTTTAACTCAATTTTTTCCGTGACTGGTGGCATGGGTAGTAGAAATAACTTCAAAGACATTTCTAAGATATCGCTAACATCTTAGAAAGATATTGCTGGGAACTTTTACATAAGGCTCACATTGATCAAGTAACTCTACTTATGCTAGAATAAAAGGTTTATCGGGGAAGGAGAGAGAAGGGGAACAAAAATGGACGGATATTTATTGTTGGTATCCATATTTCCACACCTGAAACTGCTGAGCCAGAACTTAAGTTTGAATTCCTGTAATTTCCACTGTAAGAGGGTTTTTTTTTTCAAGTTAACAGCAACTTGAGCAGAATCATGCCATGATTTGATTATATGCTTGCGAATTGGTTCAACTTCTCACAGAGGGGCCGTTGCTATTGAGGGCTCTCAAATCTCCGATAATGATGAATATTTCTTCTATTTACACAGGAGGTACAAAAGAATACAATTAATTTTCTTTCACTTTTAAATCGTTCTCTATGATATAAAAAAAAATCAAATGTCACAGCCTAACACATATGAATGCACATATCATTTTATATGAGTGGATTAACTGAATCAGTTTTTTTACTTGATTAACCCTGGTGGTAAAAGTGAGTAATCTGAAATTACTTTTCCTATCTACAAAGATTTATATGGCAGAGTTTGTCGGACGTATTAGATTATAAAATTCGTTTAAGTGGAATAATTTTACTTGGCTTTCTCTTCTCTGTTCCACCATGAACTCTCAATCTTTTGAGTCGTGTCAGTGCATACGCTTTATAGTTTTACCGACATTTCTGGAAGGTGGAAAATACGATTAAAAATTCTGTATTTACTTGCATTTTTGTTTTATTATTCCATTTCCATTTGGGCTGCCTTTATCTTACTTGAAATCTTAATGGACTTGATGAAGCCAAACGGAATATTTATATTCTAAGAGCGACCTATTCTCCAAAAGTATTTGTTCATGCAAGCGTATCAGACGAACCTCTCACCAGCTTATTATTATGTCCGATATATTTTCTTACTAATTGACATATTTTGTTGTTTTTCTTTCAGATTAATCAATTTCATATCATATTCTTTTGTTCAGTCGACCAAATTAACTGAACACTTACTAGGTAGGCTGGTTATAATCCGTAGTTGGAAAGTGAATCGTCCTCCAACGAACGAAGTTGGTCCATTGTTAAGCTAAACGCACTCAAATAAATGTAAGTTTATCAAGATATCGAATTTCATTCTTGAATTATATTCATCGAAACTAATAGTGTATAAGTGTCACTGTTTTATGTTCTGTTATAACTTATTCACACAGACACATATATATATGTATGTGTGTGTGTGTGTGTGTATGTGTGTGTGTAATGAACTGCGAGACACTGAGACAAATATATCATCAGTTTCAGTGGATATAATGAATAAATTGAATGGGATGACTTCTCTGGGTCCGAACAGGCAGGTGTACGTAAACGGGAAAAGTAAGCTAGAAACTAGAAAAAGCAACTCTTGTCAACGGTCTCTAATGAAACTTTCGTTAATGAAGGAGTGCAGCCTAATTATACATGATATGAACATAAATATAAGCATAAATATAAATTCTATTTGGAAGATAAATTGATTATAAGTATTTGTTTATTTTAAATGAATGTTTGATTTACCAACGTAATATAATTTGATATTGCAATCAAGATTAGATATTATTATGCCAGTGATTGTTCTCACAGTATATGTTTAGAAGTGGCCAGATTTAACGGTGTAATTATCATGCCATTTCTTCCATTCATTTTCCCAAAGTACGTCTCCAAAATATTTCAGTCACTTTTTGTCATTGTTGCCAAGATACTCATCTTATATCAGAATTTACATGAATATAAAAAGATGAAATCAAGTGTGATAAATTATAATTCGTAGGTACTACGGAGAAATATCTACACCCTTCACATTTTATTCATATTTTCTGATTCCTCTAGAACCGATGAGCCAAACAACTTCATAAGCGACACTGCACTGTCAGGCGTGCTTACAACTATATCTAGCAAATGTCAACTTCTTTCAATTGCCAGCTGTTGAGTAATCGTGATGCAAGCAGATACAGATAGAGAAAGAGATGAGGCAGATATATCATCGTTTGTAGTTAGATTCAGCTTTATAAGGTTGCTTTTAAAAATCTCGAGTCAATCTTTCATGTGAAGTTAGGGAAATCTTCAAATTAAATCTATATCTGATCCATTATCTGTAATAAATCATTCACGAGCCCAAGGGAAAATTCAGAAGGTTTCACAATGTTCCGCATGAATTTCTGGAAACGAATACAGGTCAGTCTGTTGATATTTCCTTTTTTTCTTGCTTGACCCAGAAAGGCCTCCGGCAATGAAAATGGATTCACTACGAGAATCCAAAACAAAGATTATCAGAGACTGTCAAACAAAACTGTCACTAAAACAGTCATAATTGGTTTCTCCAGTTTTCAAGTGCATCTAGCTGGCTAGGGGTTAGGTTAGCAATCTGTTTGTCTAGGCAGGTGTCACACACCACGTCAAAGGAGCTAAAGGACTGAAAAATAAAACGTTTACTCCTTATCATGTCTAGAAAACACTTTTTTGTCCTTTGGACCCCCCAACACAAAGATTCACAGTGGGTCGAATTTACAAAGTAGATTCATGCTAATTTAATTCCTTTGTTCACGCTTGTTCTTTCGAGACCACTTTTTTTCGACGGATATCCACTCAACAAAATGTGAGTGAAGTAATTCATTCATTTTAATTGAGCTTCCCATGCTCTTAAAGGATTTTGGTCCAGTGACGGCTTCTATTGATTGACTAACAAGACGTGGGGTAGTTAGACCCGAAATCAACCTAATATTCTCAACCTTAGCGATCTAAACAAGGGAAATATCATCTATGAATGGGTGGATAACTGGATTTCAATGGGTGAGCATGAATAATAAGAAATCTTTTCGGATGCTGGTTGCTTCATAAATTGCACATGGATTAGTCCTCGGACCGATTCTATTCGTATTATAAATAAATGATTTAATTGACTCTTTGTAGCCCGAAAACTACTTGTTCGCAGGCGGCACGAAGGTTTTCAAAAGTATGGAAGATCAGGCGGATAATTGCAAACCTTCAGAGAGACCTACTCACACTAACAAGGTCGGTCAATAAGCAGTAGCTCTGAACCATTCAAACAAATGCAAACGTAAGCATTTGAGTGAGAAGAGAGACATTATGAATGTAAGTTGCAGTCCACTTGTCAGAAAAATCCAAATACAAGATTATGAAAAGGACATAGGAGTTACTTTTGACAATGAGCTTAGTTCTTATGGCCGCGTTAGTTGCAGAGGCAAAAGAGCATACTCGCCAGTCTAAGATCTTCATTTCAACTTTTGGGATGCAAGGTCACTCCAGTTATAATGCTCTGCAACTCTGCAAGTTCAGTGTATTTTCCATGTCGATCAACTGGAGTTAGTACAGGGCTACTGACCAACTACCAAATATAAATAACAGGTTACGAAGATTGGAGCTATGATATCTTTGTATCAGAGGTGACTTGACATGGTTGGTTAAGTTAGTATAAGGGCTTTATGACGAATCAGCATTGAACTTCATTCATACATGTAATGACACAATAGACTCCTCAAGTTCCAGGAAAAATATTGTGAGAATCTTCCAAGTACCTTCGCAGATTGCCGTGAGATGGAACACCTCGTCTGTCCGATCAGAGAACACGTGGAGCTCTCTACCGGAACACAATAAAGTTTGGGAGATTCATAAGATTTTGTCTGACAATCATAAGGCGTAGATTGAAATGACTACCCGAATTCGGAATCAAAGAGTCTGATGTAGAGGATCAATCAGAAAGAGATACTTTAGTGGATATCCCTTCTCAGTAAATGGAGGGATTGAATGGGGATTTTTTTTGACAAGTAGCTGGTTCCTGGTCAAAATGTTACAGCACAACGTTGCAATATCTAAGCAACTCGCTCAAATAATGCATTTTTCTCGACAAGAAAATCGACCTCAGAGTTTGCTGCAAGAAAACTTTGTAAGATAAAAATTTCAACGTCTAAAACGATCATTGTGTTGGGATGGGAACTTTTCAAACATTCAGGGTATTTTTAGATCATCATAATAAAAACTAATAACTTCTCACTCCATACAACAATCATCATCTCAATCTTATAATCTGTTGTTGGACATAGACTTTCCCAAGGATTCCCCACACTCCTTTGTCATGGCCGTTGTAGAGCCAATATTTTGTCAACCTGTCCGATTTGTCTCATCATTCCTATGTTCTGCTAGCCACGGTTTTGCATTTAATCTCTTGGGATCCATATTGTGAATGGTGAAGTCCATCGGTTGTAGCATGACCAGCCCGTTGCCATTTGAGTTCCTTATGGATTGTATTCTGTCTCTTGTTTTTCCTGATATACTCTGCTGTCCTGTGATATCTGCATTTGATGTTGAACAACTTGTTTCTTGCGCACGTTGCATTTTTCTCAGATTGAGGGTTAACTGCTTGCTTTGCGACCATATTCAAGCTCCATAGGCGGCTATTAGGAAGATGCATTGGTAGTATTCCTCGTTGTCTAGAATCTTCAGGACGCCCAAGTAATGCTAGACGAACTGAAAGAAGGTAGTAAGAAAGTGGGCCTTCACATGAACTCCAGTAAAACAAGGGCCGTGCAACAATACTCCTTTCGAAACGATTCGAATGATAAGATTCCTCAAAAGAATTCATCAAATCCAAGCTGGAATCGTTTTCTCATGGTGAAATACAAAATCATATGAAACGTGGCTCACGGTTATGTAAGGCACTGGGAAACGTTTTGATGAGCGAATAACAATGATATGAATTTGTATGACTAAAGTGGTTATTTAGAATTAGGCTAAAAACTTTTGTATCTAATATATTCTCTCTTTGCCGACACACCTTTTCATTAATGCTGCTGAAAACTTTTAAGAATGTTTTGAAATTGGTGGTTCTATATTTTCTGACCATTATTGGTCATAATCAAGATTATGAGGTATTGGTACTCAAAGAGCATATAGATAGATGAATGACAGAGCGAGAGAAACAGGCAGACAGAGAGAGGGAAAGACAAAAATGAATGTATGTAATCATTTTATTCGTAGACATATAGCAAATGGGGCTAAGTGAGATCTGTGTTTGCCAATTTAAGGAAAGGGAGCCCGTTTAGCTTGAAAATCAGC
Source organism: Thysanoteuthis rhombus (assembly GCA_963457665.1). Lineage (NCBI taxonomy): Eukaryota > Metazoa > Mollusca > Cephalopoda > Oegopsida > Thysanoteuthidae > Thysanoteuthis > Thysanoteuthis major. Next base: position 27,692,147 of record OY735211.1, on the reverse strand, counting down.
ATTGTCTTCCTTTTGGCTCATTGTACCCTTTAAATATGGATAAGTTTCATAGATTTACGGGAACCAGTGTAGCCGCTGTGATATGACCCTAACTCAAAGGAGAAGTTCCTCGGTTACTCAATCTTAGTCCTTAACGGAAAAGCATTAAATAACAATTAAAAAGTATTTGATATGACTCGACGGTGGATTAAATCGTGGCCTACATAACCAGAGATGGGCGCTCTACCACTGTGTACTTCATCACAGTACCAGTCTAAAGTAAGTTTTGTAAATACGTATAACGCTGATCAAATCTTGCCATTGAAATGCAAAGTTGTATAAATATAATGCAAAGAGACAGTTGTCTGATTTGGGAGCAATCATATTTACTTAAAGTACATGCTTAATCGACAATTATACCTGTTGAATCAACTCGCAGACCAATTTATCTGCAAAGCCTGTCAAATCGCCAAGGATCCAGCACTAAATGTTATTATCGAAGTGTCTAGACGTGTTGCTCATTAGTACTTCAATAATCGTTTGCTCGGAAGCAAGTAGGAAAACTTTCATGAGGAGATTTTAAACAAGTAAAACTATTGTTTGAATATTGAATCTGTTTTGTTTATGAATTCCAAACGTACGCCTTCCCTTTAATTATTGTTCTGTCTTTTTACTTTTTCTTTTTTTTTCAATTCGCTTAATTCAATTTTTGTTTTCGTATCTATTGTATTCATTCTTTCTTTGTTTTTTTCTCCAATTAAAAAAAAAAAAAGGAAAGTAGGAATTATTCAATTTATATTGGTTGCTCTTTGGCATCGGCGTTCTTTTATTCGCTTTTGTTTTTCATTTGCGTTTTATTTTTCAATCATCTTTTCTGATTTTTCTCTTCAGCCTTCTTCCATAATCAATTTTCTTTTCAGTTCCGTTCATGAAAAGGATTTGTATTTGTTCATATCATTTTTTGCTTAATCAACATTTCCTCTCAGCTTTAGGCACAGTTCCAGAATTCTTTTTCACAATACTCCCGCCATCCATCTCTCTCTCTCTCCCTCTCTCTCTCTCAATCATAATATATATATATATATATATATATATATATATATATATATATATATATATATATATATATATATATATATATATATATATATATATATATATATCCGAATCACTTTTCCATAATTGTCTTATATGTACATAAAAAGGTACCAAACTTGGAATAGTTACTAACAACAGATCCAACTAAAAAAAAGATACTCTCAGAGAGAAAACATATCAAAAAGAGCTAATATCTTAACAGCATATTGATGAACAAGACGCTTACACTCTACTGCTAATTTATAATTTATAACTCCCTGACTGTAAAGTGTCTCCACTATATAAACAGAAAAATCAAAACAATCAATGACTAACAACTTAACAAAATAAAAAAAACTATATAAATACATTAGAAGCAGGTTCTGCACCCTAAAAAAATAGGCAACCCCAAAAAACGTCCAAAGGAATCTAATATGAATTGCATCATTTGCCTGAACAAGCCCTAATAGGGCAAAAGTATGAACGTGTTTGTGTAGCGAATCTGTTTTCCCATCTTATTTCGAGTTTTGCTCTACCTCAACATAATGTTGTATGCATCGAGTACCATATATAATAAACCTATTACATATTGGATAGTGAATTTTATTATATTACATTGTATTGTATTAATGATTTGAATCATATATATATATATATATATATATGTGTGTGTGTGTGTGTGTGTGTATATATATATATATATATATATATATGTATGTGTGTGTATGTTTTTATGAGTGAGTTTGTGTATGCGTGTATTTGCTTCAGTATATTTGTCTGTCTCTCTGTCTGTCTATCTGTATGTTTGTATGCATGTATGTATGTATAAACATGAGTTTCTGGATCTGGAAGCTGACCTAAATAATGCTTGATCGATGAAAAAATATTCGCAACTGAATCAAGTACATTGACAAGAGAGGACTTCATGTTGAAAAAATATTCGTTGTGAAAACCAAGAGTTTTTTCATCATCTATGGAGTCTTATAGGATTTTTGTATGGTTCAATCCTCAATTTTTTTTAAATAAGTTAACATAAATAATGAAAATATTCTTTTGAATTGAGTAATGAACATCCCCCAGAAGATGACCCTGAAATCTAGTTATTGCACCCACAAAAATTTTTTTTATAAGAACCTCTTGAAAAAAACACTGAACTTTTGAAATTCTACGAGAAGTCAAGACAAACTTGGCTTAATCTGCAAGTTAAATGGACAAGGTGGGTTTGATCGCCGTTATCTGACCTTTGTTTAACTGGCGAGCTGTTTATCACAATTTTTATCCCATCGCTATGTTGAAGTGGCAGGTTCGATTCATGCAGCAGCCCTATTTTCTTTGATTTTTCATTCCTTTATACGTCGTCTAAATTGAATGATATATTGACTGTGTAACAACAGTGGATAAGTTTTTTTCATATGATATAATGCAATTTATAATTTATATACATACATATATATATATATATATATATATATATAGTATAAAACTAGTGAATTTTTGGACGTCGCATTCAATTTAAATGCTAATGTATATAAACCATTTTCAAAAAACATCCAGACACCTACTTATATCAATTTGAAAACAAATGACAAATCATAACAACATTACAATGAATAATTTTTTGTCCAGTAAGAATGGTTTGATGGAAATAAAAAGGTTTATAACGATGCTCTAAGAAAAAAAAAGTGAACTGAATAGTAAATTAAATTTCACGGGAGAGAGAAAGGAAAAACTAAGAAGCGGGGAAATTATGTGGTTTTATTAAAAAAGAAGAAAAATCATATATATGTTGTTTTTTCTTAATAAGAGCATATATATATATATATATATATATATATATATATATATATATATATATATATATATATATATATATATATGGATGGATAGATATAGATTTTTGTACATATATATATATATTTATATAGACATAGATATAGATATTTATACATACAAACATACATACATACATACATATATATATATATATATATATATATATATATATATATATATACATACAGATAGATAGATAGATAGATAGATAGATAGATAGATAGATAGATGTATACTGCAGTTGATTTGCCTCTCTCTTTCTCTTTCTCTATCTATATATCTATCTATCTATCTATCTATCTCTCAATAAACATACGCTTAGATGTTCGTGGGTGCGCGACAAATATGTTTTTTTTATAGCAAATTTAATAGCAGATTTTCCCGTCGTACGTATTTTTCTTTGAATCCACTGAGTTCGTACCAAACAATTCATGGCTAAATTCAATCCATACCCAACAACTCAGGGAAACGAATTGCAGAACACTCATCCCAAACAATCACAAAGGAAGGTGACAAATTTCAACCAAATACGTTTTCGGATATGAACTCATACAAGAAGGTGTAATGAACAAAATTCAAGGGAAATTTGGATTTGGAAATAATTTTTTTACAGCTCTGAATTATTTAAATATGAATTGATCGCAGTCTACTCCTTTTGAGTTTGTAATGTTTTTTTAATGTTTCCTATCGATATCAACAACTTCCTGTTCGACCCTTCAGCAATTATTTTCAATTTTTTCTTTCATTTTTTAGTTTCAACTGCTTATCATTTGTTAGCTTTATTTCAATCTTCGTTAGCTTCGTGTCCAGTACTTTCAACATATATACATCTAAACACACTACTTGGCCGGATCATAACTGTTTTCATCACAATCATGTCTATCTTACCGGGTAATCAAAATACTGATTCTCCTCACATTATATAAATAGGATTGGCTGAAGACAAAAACTTGAAAACAAGGTCAATGATTGATAGAGGTGAATATATCCTCGGTGAGGATGTTAGTTAGAAAGAATCGTTAGGTAGTAACGGATACGCGTCTGAACATTTCGAACGGTAGAATACTTATAGAAGAAACGGGCTTCTATTAATTTTATGTACCCGGCATTACCAGTCCAACCGGCGCCAACCTGGAGAAATGATTGTCAGAATAAGTACTTTACACCTTATTCAGATGACATAAGTATTACAAGAAGCAGCACATTTTCAGCGTCGATTAGATTAATCCTGTCACCAGAAATTAATTTTCCTGGTTCAGCCCGCTAAATTGGGTGTTGATCCATCGAGAATTGACACAGTGGAAACCAATTTGTACAATAAAGAGACGTTAAGTGTCTGAATGTTTTGACATCCGATTGGGACTCATCGTGTCTTAGAAATTAAAGGAACACGTCTTTACATCCGAACGACGTACAGTGAGTGCAGAAAGTATCCGATGCATCACAAAAAGTTTATATAGACGTACTTTTATAACTTCAAAATTGTCAGAATTTGTACCAGAGAGTTTCTTCTGAAACATGAAGCCGAACAAATAGCCTACTCTCAAACTATGAACCATGCAACGTGCACACGAGGAGAGCACAAGACAGTACAGTATATTAGATGAAACACAGAGGTCTGAGATATCAAAGTATCTAATGGAAAAATCAAATGGCAATGGGCTGGTCATGCTGCCATAAAAACTGACAACCACTGGACATCATGAATCACAACAAGGATCCCCATGGATCGCATGTAAAATCGGGGCCCGATAGAACATAAAATGACGAGACGAACTGGAAAAATTCAGAAAGTACTGGTTTGACAATGCCTATGATAGAGAGATCTGGCAAAGGTCTTTGTCCAACGACGGATGCTAAAAGGCTGACTATGATTTTTATGGATCCCTTTTCTTTATATTTGGTCAAAACTGTCAATTATTTAGCTATATTAGGATGTTAAAGTTAACTTTTTGAAACTATCGATTTTATTTTACTTTCTGTACGTACGATGGGAATATCAAGGATTTTGAAAGTACTACATACAGTGGGAAAGAGCTATAATTCACCAGGTAAGGGGTTGTCTTTCTTGCAAATCTGTTTTCCATTACTGATATTGACCTGGAATCGAAGTGGAAGCCCTTTTGCGTTGTGTGATTATCAGTTCTTCTGGTTACCGTAACAAGATAGATACATAGACAGATATATATGTTCCGAAAGGAATTGATGGATTTAAATGCCTATGGTAGAATAATTAAACTCCGACGTACACGAATATCTGACCTTGTAGATATTGACTGATGGAGAGTGTTTCTAATAAGGATCTCTTGAATGAATTGAATTACGCTTACGCCACGGATAGTAATTGAATGGAAATTTAATTTATTGAAATGAAATAAAATTACTCATCATTATTTATTGCTTGGTCGTAGAATTTAACAATATGTCAAAGTGACATGAAACGGAGTTGAATTGTTCGGACTGAGAATGATTGCACTCTTGAATAAACGTACATTGCAAAAACAGTCACAAATGGTATAAGTGTAGTATCATTATTATTATCATGATTCTTTTTGGATGAAAAACTGTCTATCGGTATCAATTTTTGACTGGTCCTTCTTCCATATTAATTTTATTTGCCTTCCATTGGAACAACCAGAATCGTCAGTCTTTAACTGTTAACAATCATCGTAGATCGGAAATAAGTAATAAGCACTCAATGATACTCGAACATCTGTCTTTTCCCTCGGGAAACCTTGTTTTCCAAACCAGCTGGACTACGACTTGAATTACAAGAGCTTATCGGCAGTAGAAAACAAGATGTAATCACACATATTAACCCTTCATTCTCCACGATATCTCAGTGCCATATGTGTTATTGTTTTTTATGGACATTAGTAGTATAAGTTATAATAGGATTATTTTGATTTTATTCTTTATCAGATGCAGCATTGCGAACCATTTGACTTTTTCCACTAGTATTTGATTCATCTTAATTTCAGTTACTTTTAATTGATTCTATTTAGACTGTAAGTCTAGGAACGTTAATACAAAGTGAATTTACGGATTAGGTTTGATCTTCTGCCAGCCGTAAAAGCTCTTGGAGCCCGAGTAGCAAGGCTGGTAGTACACATAAATTTTACCGAGGTAGTAGGTATAAGTATAATATATTATTATACTTATAATTATAAGAAAAGATATCAATTACTACAATATTTTAGGTAACTGACCACTCGTGAGCACATTAATTTCCTCTGTGCCTCCTGAGAGATAACCAGGACTGACAGTTATTTAATTGACGAAAAGACGCTCTCTGTGGCGTACTTATTCATGAATTCGTTTTTCAGGTTCAATCCTCTGAGGGTGCGCTACTATCTGGACCAGTACCAAACAGAGCTCTGTTTATTGAATACAACTATAATAGGCGACTACGACAATGGGATGTTCACCATTCCCACCAAACAAAATATTTGTTCGTGTTGTTAGATCGGACCTGAAGGAACCCAACTATTTTGGCCTTGTGTCAAATAAGCTACGCTTATTCTGATGTTTTGTTTATTGCATTAGGAAATCGATGTTTTCATCTTCTTATTTCTCTTGGTGTAAATCATACATTGTCTCTCCAAGTAGAGAAGATGTTTTTTTCATGTGTTTTGAAGGGGACTTTGGCCAAAATAAAAAAAATATATGTTATTTTGAAATTTGCTTCAAGTGCACTAATGACCACAACCCTGTCTGCGCCAAGGAAGGTGTTGGTAAACAGAGACTCAGGTCTCCAGAGAAGAAGAACTCAAGTACTTCTTCGTTCTAAGGTGTCCGTAATTTTATATCACATATTTACAGAATGTGCTTCCATTCAAAATGGATATTTTCAGCAAAACGCAGGTTTGCTCTCTTTATATCTGCTGCACACATCACACTGACACGAAACTGTACAGCACACAGAAATCATAAACATTTACTTACTACATTTGCTTTCTTTGTGCAGTAAAATTTCTCCAATCATTTGGGTGGCAACTTGTTTAAACGCACGCTCTTGCACATCCAATCACACACACACACACACACACACCAAAAACACAAACACATAAACCAAACACACACACATACATCAACATGTACACACATCAACATATGCATATATATATAGACATGTATGTATACATATATAAGATAACTGCGGCAGCGTATACTTTCATAAATTTTATTAGTGAAGGTAATTGTTTAAGCAGTTATGGACATGAAAATTCTCAGATGGAATCACACACATACGCACACATACATATTCATATTTACGTATATATATATATATATATATATATTTATATATGCATGTATATATATATATATATATATATATATATATATATATATATATATGCATGTCTGCGTGTGTGCGTGTGTGTATGAATGTGTGTATGTGTGCGTTTGTTGTTCAAAAAGTCACAGTGATCAGGCAGGAATTAGTTTTAAGTCTCAAAAGTTTTTATAAGTCAAAATTTGTCTCATTTATGGTATCATTTTTATGGTCAGTTTTAGCTGAGGGAAAGATGTCACTTTACTACAAGGTCAATTTAAATACTTTCTGGCATCTCTCATCATCGTCGATGAACGAGTTCTTGGCAAATCATTTACGTTTTTTGGGTACGTTCATGGTAGAACTGTTGAATCCTTGAGCTAAATCCACCACCATACACAGCACGTAGGAAACTGCCACCAATATCTGTCCTTGCTACACATGTTTTATATTGTTTCTTCCTTGCATGTTTGGCTTCCAGTTTCACTATACAGGTTGAATGATTTGACTGTACTATGGGATCGATGGTGTCGGGTGTGTCTGTCTTTGGCAGTCAACTACACATGTCACGCACATAGATTCTGCTTCAGGGTGTCCTCGTATATGAGTCTCAGCGTCCTCAGCGTGTAGCGTTGGAGATTTTGAGAACATGCATGATCCGGCATAGCTGGGCCAAGATGGTCTTAAATTCAATACTCGGTCTGCAGACACAATGTAATACTTCAGTGTTAGAGATCTTTTCTTGCCATTTGATGTTGCTTAGCGTAGCATCATTCTTGGATGGCAAAGCAAGCTCAACTTTCCAAAAACAGGACGATCCCAATAATCCTAAAAAGGAGAATATATAACCAATGCATTCTCCCGATAGTCACTTATGGAGCTGAAACATGGAACCTAAACCTTAAACTGAGAAGCATGCAGCGTGCACATGAGAGAATCATGCTCAACCTCACACGGAGAGATTGCAAGACAGCACAATATATCAAGAAGGAAACAGGGGTCTGACACGTCATAGAATCTATCATAAAACTCAAATAGGGATGGGCTGGTCATGTTACGAGAATGACAAACAGATGGACAACACGACTTACAACAGTAATCCCCAGAGATCACATGTGAAAATACAAGCTGAAGAGATGAACAAGACAAATTCAGAAAATACTGGCTCTACAACGCCCATAGAGAATTGTGGTGGATTCTGTGAAATATCAATTTCCAGCAACAGATGTTAAAAGATGATGATGATTTGAAAACATCTTTGCAGTTTGGGAGGCGTTCTCCAAACTGTCCATGATTCACAACCAAAAGTGATGGATATCAGGACCACGGCCATATATACCTTAGCTTTGCTATCAAGCCTGATACCATGATCGTTCCTGAAACGACGTTTCTGCCTCCTGATATTACACTGGCTTTTGCCAGGCGTTGCAATGTCTCATCATCGCTAGAAGTCGAGAAGTGAAAATCATGCTTCCGAAATCGTAGAATTTTTCAACTGGATTAGGTTGCGTGCTTTTAAAAAGTTATTGTAGAAACAGTGTAGCTTTTGGTTGGCGCTGACTGATATAGCATATATAATATATCAGGTCTTTATCAGAAATATAGCTTGATGTCTTCAATTGAATAGGCCACAAAAGTACAATCATCAAAAACAATAATCTCCAGATCACCATATTCAAGGTCTCTATGTGGGTATTTGGGCATCCCAGGTTGGGCAATCCCCGATCAGTACGCAACTAGATTAAGACATCTCTCCCCGTGTCTTTGAAGGCATCAAGATCAATGCAGGAGTCTGCTATGTTGAATACCGTGAGCACTGAAATTTAGGATCATGTAGAAGGATGAAGAGCAATCCTCGACAGCTGACTCTTTTGCTGTCACTTGGTCTCCAAAAATGACCGATTTATATCTGGTGTGAACATTCAAACGCATGTGAATAGTTATGAGGATGATGACAATCAAGTCATCTGCATTGACTGAATAGCGAGGCTGAAAATGGCACGTGTAGAAAAGCGAGTGGGGGCTGATAACGGTACGAACCACAGCACTTCAGTGATATATGGGGACGATGAAAGACAGGCTGGAGACTTGAGGGCACACTGTATCTCAATCTTCAAGGAATAGGTATGAAACTGCAAAACACAAGACTGTTGCAATCTCTGAGAATGTTGAGACAAAGGCTGAAGACTTTGGGAGAGTTGCTATCACTCAGTTTTCAGCAACTACTACTAGAAAATTTGAGGGAAAATGCAAAGTAAAAAATGCTACTGATTGCATAATAATAATAATAATAATGATAATAATAATAATAATAATAATAATAATAATAATAATAATAATGATAATGATAATAATAATAATAATATAGTATTGATACTACTAGAAAATTTGAGGGAAAATGCAAAGTAAAAAATGCTACTGATTGCATAATAATAATAATAATAATAATAATAATAATAATAATAATAATAATAATGATGATGATAATAATGATAATAATAATAATATAGTATTGATACTACTAGAAAATTTGAGGGAAAATGCAAAGTAAAAAATGCTACTGATTGCATAATAATAATAATAATGATAATAATAATAATAATAATAATAATAATAATAATAATAATAATAATAATAATAATAATAATAATATAGTATTGATACTACTAGAAAATTTGAGGGAAAATGCAAAGTAAAAAATGCTACTGATTGCATAATAATAATAATAATAATAATAATAATAATAATAATAATAATAATAATAATAATAATAATAATAATATAGTATTGATACTGATAATAATTGTAAGGGTATCAATAACAATTGTAATAATAACAATTGGGTCAATGATTATTGCAATAACACCAATTGCATAACTGATAATAATTGCAATGATAATGATAATCATTATGATAATTACAATAGTAATAATAATGGCAATGATGATGATCATTGTCATATGACTATTATCGATTGCATTAATGATAATAATAATAATAATTATAATAATGATAATAATAATAATCGCATTGATAATAACGAATTTTGAAAGAGGAGATTCTACAATGACAGTCAGCTTATTTCTTGTCGATAACAAAATTATAAATTGTAGCATAAAATTCCCGTAAGTAAATGATAATGAATAGATTTAAAAAGCCAAAAAAAATCCCCCCAAAATGACACAAGCTTGAAATAAATTTCATTGACGATCTCTCTTAAAGATTGGCATCTCAAAATGGGAATTGAACGTGGTATTTTGCACGATTTGGGTTTCTCGTAGAGAATAACTAAGGGATATTCGTGTGGAAGCCCGGATGTCTTGCTACATGAGTATCCGGAAATGAGTGTAGGCGTGCGTGAAGTCAGTTTCCTGTTGCGCCACAAATGCATGTCCTTGTGAAGTGCGGCTTAGAAGTCAAAATGCAGTTTCAATGATAACAAATTTGACAATTTTAGTCCTCCTCCGTCAAAGAGAAAATGAAACTTCGTGGCATCTACAGAGGATTATAAAGTACGTCATATTATCATATATATGTATATATATATATATATATATATATATATATATATATATATATATATATATATATATATATATATGTATATATATATATATATATATATATATCATCACAGCTTAAAACACTAGACACATAAAAAAAAAATTAAATTCTTCTGTGCCACTACAGTCACTTATTCCCCAATATCTGTTGATGTAGCTTATGCAATTTTTCTAAGGTGAATTTTTCTTGTGTTTTGCACATACTTTGTTATAGTATTACAATGTGGAAATGTCACTTGTTGGGATAATCATATGTTTACAATGTAATTGTTTGGGGAATTTAAAAACAAAACATTTTCATGTACTTGGTATCTAAGCAGTTTTGATTAAACACTACCTCCTTCTAACTCATACACACACACACACGCACACACACACACACACAGACCCACACACACACATATATATAATTATATATATACATATATATATATATAAATATATATATATATATATATATATATATATATAATTTGATCAATAAGAAGTGAGACGGACTTTGGAGTAAAAGTGTATGGAAGTTAAGTTTATTTATCCATAAATATTTTCATTGATGGTCTAAACATGTTTTGCGAGGTATTCCCATCTTCAGTAGTGTGTACGTGTATGTGTGTGTGTGTGTGTGTGTGTGTGTGTGTGTGTGTGTGTGTGTGTGTGTGTGTGTGTGTGTGTGTGTGTGTGCACCTTTAAAGGTTATATGTTCGCTGTGGAACCACCAGGAACTTTTTTTTGCGAGCTAAAAATGGGATCTCATCTGTGATAAAGTCTGTGGTGATATCAGCAGTAGTAGGTCTTGGAGAGGACAAAGGGTGTTAGGGTAGCTGGGAAATGTTTTTGGGTTTGATTGTGTGGGTAGGTTAGGGATAGTATAAATGGAGGGTGATGAGGTTAAGGAACTTGATAGGTATTAACCTAACAGGTCATCAAAATATGGCTCTGATTTGTACGAGTGGGATGCCTTACCAAGGTGATTGTTACCATGGGTCTGAATGACTTAGAAGTTTCCACAATTACATGTATCTGAGAGGGGGTAGATGTGGATGTGAGGTTATTATTAGTGGGCAGATTATGATTTAGAGATCTGTGTGATTAGGGTTGTTAAGTTTGGAGTTGAGTCTATTTGGGGGAGAGTTTTGCGTCTGTTGATCCACATATCGTCATGCCTTTCTAGAATTTTAGTTTGTCCGTGGGAGTATTTTTTTCTTTTTTTCAAAGATAGTGCAACAAGCGTCGGTGGCAAAATTGTGGCCGGGTGTGCGGGAAATGTAGTTTCACAAGAAGTGGACTGGCATTGTTATGTGATTCAATTCTGTGTCTATAGTTGTTGAGTCTAATGTTAAAATACCACTCAGACTTGCCTATGAATTGTAAATCAAATCTATTTTTTTCTTACAGGTATATAATAATCTTGCTGGGACAGTTAGTGCTATGGTGTATGTAGTAACTCTCTTTGTTGGTAGAGCTAGTCATGGTGTTGGTGTACTTAATGTGGTTGCAACATAGACTATTTCTTTTGTCACATGGTAAACAGAATTCAGTGGTTCTAGGAATATTGAGGTGCAAGACTTTATTATTCATCAAATTGTTGCTGCTAATCATGTCTTTGATGTTTTGGGGTCGGTGGTGAGCGATGACACACAGATCTGTGAATTTATCTCTGAGATCTGTTTTAAGGGTGAGGATGTTCCATCTCATATTGATAATGTGTGCTAAGGGTGGGAATGTGTTGTTGAAGGTGGTTATAAGTGGTAAGCGGTTGGGTTATATATATATGCCTGGATTTGTATTGATTGCTTAATTTGAATTGCAATAATTTCTTCTGGATCATATGTTTATGTGCCCTTGCATATACAAGTATTTTGGTCGATATATCTGTCTTGCAATGACTATACCATACATATATATGTGTGTCTGTGTGTGTATGCGCGCTCGTGGAGACATAGATTTGTTTCTACAATATGTGTGTGTGTGTGCATTTGTGTGTGTGAGTGGTTGTGTGTACCCCTGAGTGTATTGTGTATGTATATGATCGTGTGTGTGTATATAAATTAAGAGAAATATGGTTCTGATATGTCAGTATAGTTTTAAAATCCATACCCTTTTCTTTAACAACATTTCAGGTAGTAAAATTGATAGAATAATCATTTTCTTGGTGACTGTGATGGACGTGATGTTAGGTCTTGCGTTTTACCCAACAAATTGAATGTTGCATTTTTCTTTTAGAAGGAACTACCTATCAAATTTCAAAAGTTTTTTCTATTGGAAGCTGTTGAAATTATCAGTCCCAATGTTTATTATCGGAAAATAAAATTTGAAAAAAAAAGAAGTATAAAGTTTTTAAAAAATATGATCATTATAACTAGCGTTGAAGGGGCGTTGAATTTATAAGGATTGGAATATATCAAGGAGTTGCTTCTTTATAGTTAAGGAGACGAAAGTCTCCGGATAAGGTTCCATAAGAATATCTTATCCACCATCATCATAATTATCATCAGCAGCAGCAGCTTTCGAGCTTCTGTCTTAGGACATAGACCTTTCCGAAGCTTCGGAAGACTTCACTATCGTGGGCGTCACGAAGCCAGTACTATTTAAGCCTATCTAGTTCGTCACACCATCTTACATTTTGTTGTTCCTGGTTCCGCATGCAATCTATGGGGGTCCACGTTGTGAGTCGTGATGTCCTGCAGTTGTCTAACATTATTGCAACCTGACCAGCCCATTGCCATCTGAGTTTTTTCGTGCATTCTATGATATCTAAGATTCCTGTTTCCCCCTTGATATACTGTACTGTCTTGTGATCTCTCCATGTGAGATTGAGTGCGATTCTCTCCGGTGCACGTTCGATTGTTCTCAGTTCATTGCCATTTATTTTTGTTTTCTTCGTCTGTGGTGCCCTGGGTCACTTGAAAAGGCTTTCCTGCGTGGTTCATGCACTGGCAGGCTACATCGCACACACAAAGATTCCAACATGATCTCCTAACATAAAAAATGAACATACGCACGCGAACACATAATAATGCTTAAACGAAGTGTCGAATTTTTTATATCATCATCATCATCATCATCATCATCATCATCATCGGCACCAACATTTCAGCTTCTGTTGTTGAACATACACCTAAGTCAAAAATCGGAAGAGCTC
>OY735211.1:27670777-27675777 GCA_963457665.1 Thysanoteuthis rhombus | reverse complement strand
CATGGCGACTGAGATTACGTTAGACATTTTCATGTCTTGCCGGGAAACCTATCTAATCGATTTTACTCCGTTTTGTGTCCCATTGGCGTCAATAAAATAGCGTTCAGCTCTATATGTTGTCCTTTGTTCTTTTTGAGTATCCTGCCCAACTCCTTTTTTGTCGCCTAAATACTTGTCGAAGTTCTTCCTTTTTGTACCTTCCCTGATCCATATTGATTTTTTTCTATTGCTTTTTTGCTTGCAATGTCTTTTGTGCAATGCTTAATTGGATTTCAGTTCAGTAAGACAGTTTACGTGCATGGCATCCATAGCTGGTATTAATATTATACATCGATTGTATACCATACATTTTTTCAGTATATTATCAATTTGATTTTCGCTGTCTCCATTCATACCAAATGCTTTCCAACCATTCGTTTTGCGTTGTTTTATTTCGTCTCTGTGGTCTTCCTCTACCTTTATTGCCCGACTTAGATAAAGCTATTCCTTAATGTTCAGTTAGACTTCACACTCCATTTGTATAGTCTCTACCGGGAATTTATTATTGGATAATGTTTTGCCTTTATTTTGTTCCTCTTCAACGCTATTTTTGGCTTACTCTCTTTAGATCACTTACCATGTTCTGTAGAACACCTGCTATTTCTGATATCAATGTCATATCATGGCAAAACGTGAATTTGTTGAAATATTCTCCATCTGTTTCAACTCACATGCTTTTCTCAGTCCGTTTTACGAAGATACTTTCAAGTCCCTCCGTGAATAATTCAGCTGGAGGGGTTTTTCCTTGCCAATCTTTTTTCCAATCCTTACCTTTTTCGTATCTTCATGGTTTAATTGCAGTTCTATTTTGTATGCATTGACGATGTATGATTCTCAGACTTCCACTAAGTGGTTTGTTGTCTTTAGGGGTCGTTTCAATTCAGTTGTTTGAGGTGTGAAAGTGGTGTACTGTTGACAAACCATTTCTGAAGCAACCCTGTTCCCACGGTCAGACTTCATATAAAATGTATACTTTTCCGTTTTATTAGCCAGCATTTTCGAAAATAGTCTGTAAATGTTAGTAGCAATAGAAGAAGTGGTCATTGCCATAGTCTTTATCAGCTTATTTCTCAGATAGTATAGTAGGAACAATATTCCTAGACAGAAGTTTTAGGACACATTTCTTTCTCGTATGCATTGTGTGCATATTTACACTGCATTCTTTTGAAACAGTTCCCCAGCATCTTCTAAGAAGTCTGTTATTATACCATCTTCATTTTTGTTTGTTTTCACTTTTTTTCTATCTCTCAGCACACATACAACATTGTCTGCTGTCGACTCTTGAGCATTATCTTTGTCGTCTTGTCACGATCTTAGTTGTCTTTACGTTTTCTGTCTTTTAATGCAAACTTTCGTTTGTTCGTTTTTGTTTTCTTTTTTTTTTTCTGTCTTTGCCAGCTCAAGTGCGTTTCAGACTTTGCCTTTTTCTAGTAGCCATTACTAGGTTATTCTCCCCCTTTTCGTTAATCTGTTGTTTTTTTAAGCTCCGTTGTTTTAGTTTTGTCATGTTTAGTCTTTATTACCTTGATCCACCTCATTCCGGTGAATTCTAAAGTTTAAAAAATGTTATTAAATTGTTCACGGATTGAATTTTTTTTTAATTCATCCAAATCATTACAAGCATCTGTTAAGTTCAATAATAGATGAAGTTTTATGCTACTGTTTGGGAAGATAGAATACTTGTGAGAGAGTATCTTCCTCAGATATTTACTCCCCACTTTAATCGTCAAGCATAAAGTTAGAAGATACCGTTTTATTAGCAGGTAAAAAAACGGAGTTTGAAAAATGAGTCCATGCTTTCTTCACTCAATATCTCTGATATCTAACAAGTGAATATTTTAGTTTATTTTGTTCCCTAAAAAATTGCTGAAGATCCTGCACCACAAGAAATCGTTCTTGTGTCATCACACACACACACACACACACACACACACACACACATATATATATATATATATACATATATATACTTTTCTACCATGTAAAATAACTCGATAGATATTTTATGGAACGCAAATCGTTCGGTTTTCAGATTTACTATATATGGGTTCCAATTCCAGAAAGGGAACTAACTCCAGTTGCAGTTCTAAACTGAAGTACTTTTTCTATAAGATTGAGCCATCATATGAATTGAGGTGGTCATCTAATAAAAGTTAATTGTACTAGGGTTGTACTGAACTTTTGCTCAGTGTATGTTGTGTTTTAGTTTGTTCAGTTGCACCTCTTACACTGTTTTGAAGTTGCTTGTTAAATTATTGTTATTATCTACAAATAGCCAAATTGATTCTGATACGGCGGTTCTCCTACGAATATTGAGGTTAAGTGACATCGAGTCTGGTCATTACCAAGACGGGTGATCGTTTGGGAACATCTGGTAATATAGGCAGCAACAATATTGTTCAGCAGTGATCGCGGCCAATCCTCTGCCGCCCACTTATCGAACATCCTGCCAAACTACAACCGGACTGTGCATGCAGATCTTTGTCAGGCACAAGCTGCTCCATGTAGGACATATGACTGACTCAGGAACAACTATTTTGTATCATGGCAGCAATCATAATCATATTACCCACAAGAACATGACAATTACAAGGGTTTTTTCACCGTATTTTGACGATGCTTTGTCGAAATCAGTAAAAAAATGCAACAATTTTCGACTGCAAGTAGCTGTCATGAGCATAGGTTTCAAATAATTTATCAAAAGCCTACTGGCTCCAAAAGGCACGTAGAATAAGACAACCCTAATTCATATCTGATAATTTATAAACTGTAACGGAAAAAAAATGTTAAAGTTTTGAGATAATAATATACAGTACAGCAATTTTTCATGAATCCGATGCACATATTTTTTTTAAAATGCAGTTGTGTATGTTTTTGCATGTGTGGGTTTACACGCACGCAATATATATCTATGTAGGTATGTAGGGATGCGTATCAGAATGACTGTGTGTAAGTACGTGTATCGTGATTAAACTGTATATGTATGCATCAAAAGATGGCTATTTATATACAAAATGCATATATATATATATATATATATATATATATGCATACACATATATGTATAGATATATATACATATACATATAAGTATATATACATATATATATATATCCATGTATATGTGCGTGTGTTTCCCAACTCATTGAGCTGAATGTGCTTGTGCGAAATTTCGAGTTCTTGCTATAGACAGTTAGGACGTATGCAGGTGTGGAAGGAGGAAAAATGAACTAGAATGATAGTGAAAAGAAAAATTCGAAATAATCTGTTTAGCGACACCAGATAATTCAGTAATAGGCTCTCTATTTTATTTTATTTCTCTTCCTCTGTTTTTTTGGTTTTGTACCCATCCACTCCTTTTTCCCCACTTTTTTCTCACTTTATTTCTTCTTTTCCCTATTTCTCTTGTTGAGTGATTACGTGGGAATTGAATATATCTATTTATTCCATTCCTTCTCTGTCCATCATTCTAAACTTTTCACATTTTAGTCCTAATCTGAAGTCTGCAATTGTTATTGCTGTTACACTAGGAGAAAAAGTTAACTAAGTCGGAGTTTGACATTATATATATTATATATGATATGAATATATATTAATAATGATACCAGGTCGTTTGAGTTTTTTATTGTTTGTATAATCTACGTTTTCTTGTTTGTTTATTCATATCGTGTCTATATTAATGTACATAATGTACATCTAGTCTGTACATGCAAATATTTGGATTTTCAAATAAATACAAACATATATACTTACATATACGTACAGAGAAATGCTCACAGCCAGTCATGATAATAACGTGAGTCTAAAATTTGGATCGATAACCATTAAATTAAAGTGATTGTTCTTCTTCGTTGACCTTTCTGAAACATTTCTGACAGGAGATCGATGATGAATGCACTTTATCTGTCACCCAGACACGAATTTTATTACGGAAAATATGGATGAGGTCAGCTCTAGTTGTGATTCTCTCTAAGCGGGAGATTTTGGCTGTAGTTCTCTGATCAATTGTGACATTCCTTAATGTTTAATGTTAGTGTTCTAAGAAAAAGTACGCATTAACGTATAGGATGTTCCATACAGCCTCCCTCCTGCCCCCCAAAAATGGCTTTAGACCTACCTCGATCGGAATTAAATGAACAATCTTTTTTTTTTATATTAGGTGATAAATGAAAGGAAATCCGGGAAATGTTATTTCTTAACCTATTAACTGCATAATACGAGATTCTCCGTCATTGTTAACTAAAAGCCAACTAATTAAAAAATTCACCATGGAACACTGGCTTTTATCTTGTAAACGTATAAGTATCATTCTGCGCCACGTTCTGCGTTCAATTGGTTAATATAACCAGCAAGGGTGTGGTTAAATGCCTTTAACTACAATTGTTTGGTTACTAAATTACACCAACTCGAATACCCTGGGGAAAAAACGCTGTTTGATCAATGGCAAACCGTTCCAAATACTGAAAAAATTGGAATCCCTAATGATGAAAGTGGACATCTTGTGAGAGCGAATGGCATTTCCTTTCATTCTGTATAAATTGCTTGAAAACACAGATTATTAAAAATCTCCTGAAGACAGCACCCCTTTGCTTGTTTTTTGTTTATTTATCAAAATTATTCTCATGAAGGTTGCAGATTTACTATTCACGATAATGAATTTATTATATGAAAACTAAATGTCTTTGAATAAACATTAATAATTTTAAAGATTGTCAAAAAATTGCATCAATATCAAGGAAATATTTTCAGGATATTTTTTCATATAATATATTCGTTTGGGGGTGTAGGAATTTGTTATGATTCACATCAAAAAACGAATCCATAGAAGATTTTGTATGTACAATAATGGATTCATAATATAAGTAAATCAATCATATATTTAAAAATCATCCATAAAATGTGGTGTTATTGATGTATTAAGTGCTGTGATAGATTTTTTTTAATTGAACGAAATTTGCTGT
>OY735211.1:27568277-27665777 GCA_963457665.1 Thysanoteuthis rhombus | reverse complement strand
GTGAATTCATATATCCTGGAAACTCATATTTGTGTGATTTATCCATATGAAAATAATCCTCTCGTTTTTATGAATACAATACGTATGGTATGTGTATGTATATATATAAACACATACATATAAACATTATTACAGGGAAAGCCAACTTGATCTTTGAGAAAGTATGTTCATAAATACACTTCTAACACTAAATAACAAATTCAAAATATTGTTTACACCAAGAGCTTAGTCTTCAGTTACAATTAGCGCAGTGTGAGAATGTCGCAGAATCATGGCCTGGGTTGAGTTGAAATTTTAAAAGTTTGTTTAACCACTAAAACCGGAAAACAGTAAAAGAACTCTAAAAGATATTTTTCTCATTCAGAAAATATTTTTGGTAATTCCAATCAATCGAACCCTGGCTACATTTTGGAAAGTACCATGTTTCGAAGAATGCAAATACAAAGATTCTTTTGTAGGGGTAGGGTCTATCCACATTGTAACTATGAGGCTGACCTGGACCCTCAAATCAATCGTGAGGAAGTAGAGCTTTGGTTACTTATGTTTCTGTCTATGAGAAATAATTCATTTAAGGTATTTTTTTCCCATTTCTAATTATATCCAGCAAAAATTGTTCTGTTTTTTCAAGTGATTTTGGGCGGTTGTACGATAGACAGGCAGTAATTTTTCAGTTCAGCATTATAGTTATATCGTAAATTGCATCCTAGAAAAAAGAGTTATTTTTCTTAAAAGCCGACAATTATCCAAAGGTAACAGACGAGTTATTGATAGGAAGCACAAACAATACTTCGGAAAATATTTTTTTGCTTTCCCATGGTAAAAGAAATCATAACTAAAGAATACAATGAGAAATAAGATTAATGTAAATAGTATCCAAAAATATTTATTGTAGACTTACAGGAGGGATTCTTGAAATTCTCTTCTTCGTGACTTATGAGACAAAATTAAGAGAAACAAAAGTTGTATTCATAATATTATTGAATAACATTGAGTCCTTTCATAAAAAGCTCCAGTAGGAATAGGTATCTGTAAAGGTATTCTTGTAAAAAAAAATTTAAATAGATATCATCGATCCTAATATTTCCCGAGAAACGCATATTCTCAATGAAGTCATCGGAGGGTCTCAACCCTCAGTTTGGGGAGTGCCTGTAAATAATGGTTGCTTTTTTTGATACTGCTTTTTAACTTGCTCCCTTTTCTTCACCAAAGTGAGGCATGCATACAGACACAATTACAAGTAACCAAATATATATATATATATATATACATATATATATTGTCTGCTATGTAAGTCAGTCGTCAACAAAATTTAAAAGAACTTAATGTTTCACCACTATATGTATCTATGAATCTATGAAGGGGAAAAAAGTTGGGAAAATATATAATGTAAACATGTACTGGCGAAAGCAACCAGGTGGTTGATGTTTTGCACAAATAAAATACCTTCCGGTGAGACTTTTCTGGGTGGCTCTTAATTTGTTTACCATGGTATAGGAGTTTTGGGTTCAATACTAACGTGTCAGAGCCATGGTTTTCCAGCCATAGCTATCAAGAGTCATATATATAAATATATATATATATATATATATATATATATATATATATATATATATATATATATATATATATATATATATATATATATATATATATATATATATATATATATGTACTGAAATAAAATGTTCGCAACACAAACACGTTTATGCTCCAGACCTGTTCGGGTGAATGATTCAATCTATTCCAGATCCCAATTTTCAAATATATAAAGGACATATTAAACAAACATTAGCAAACCATATATCATTTGCGAACAAAAAATACATAAGCAGTACATCACTGTCAATATATCATTTGGAATTAACCAATAGCAACTTCACACCCACTGTAAGATGGGAATTATTACAACAAACACAAATGTCAGAAAATTAAAACCACATATTACCCATGCCTGAATGTAAAAATAGAAATCCTCGTTTCAACAAAAAAACATAAGGCAAGATTATTAAATAGAATAGAAAATAAAATCTAACGCCCCACATACAGGTATTCAAAATTAATTACCATAGCAATCTTATTCTCTTTGTTATCATTGACAATAGCAGTAGCTGCATTACTATCAAAATTAACATTATCATTTCATGCCTCCAGCCACTTAGGGAACAACCCTGTACCCTTTTTCATAAATATCTTAGATATATTATTGTATGACAAACCTATAATAATTAAACTATAAACTAGGGTCATGTAAAAGTGAACCCCAACAATGGGAAACAGGAAACATGTCACAAAGTGCTACTGTTTTAACAACTTACTGATGAAGAAAAAGCGTACAGATTCTCCTGTTAATTCAAAATTCATTACCATAAGACTGTAAAGTATATTCACTATGTGAAATAGAAAAAATATAAGCAGTGACCAACAACTAAACAACGGAAAGAAAAAAAAATATATAGATAGAATAAAAAGAAAGTTCTCCCTCTAGAAAAAAAAGACCCTCCCTCCCTAAAAATGTTCTGAATAGGGTGGTCATTTGGGATTTCAAGTTGGAGGTCAAACTCGGGAAATTTACAACAGAAACCCTCGAAATGTTGGAGCAAACCTACTGGCCCGAAGCAATTAGCCGATTGAGGGGTTTTGAAAGTCACTTTCTCTTCAAAGACAGAGGATGATGAGATGTCAAGGGGATCCCCAACGAACACTCTCCCTGAAGATATAGAATGTAATGTGCACAGAATCGTCTGATTGATGCTGATATCATTAACGTGTCATTTGGATCAGTTCTGAGAAAGAACAATCAGCGCAAACGACCAGGACTGTGGCGCGATGGGAATTGGGTTTTCCAACATGATAGAGTATCCGCTCATAGTGCATTGTTATTGGGCTTCACCAAGGTCGCTGTGTCGATCCCATGGATGAGATGCTGCATAAATCATAGGTAGTGCTTTACGGGCTTGAAGATTTGAACTCTCAGGAGGCGTTCAAAGCGTGCCAGAAGCACTTGGAGCGGTGTATCCCTGCATTAAGTGACAACTTCGAAAGGGAATGGCGGCAAAATTTTTGAAAAATACTGACAAAGTACAAATAAACTTTTTCATGGGAAATGTCATGGATGTTTTTGATTGCACATCGTATATCAGTGACGTATGAGGGTTTTTGTCGCAGGATGTTACCTGAGGTTATTTCCCCAAGGAGACCCTCCATCGCCCTTCAATATCTAGTTACACTCCAGTTGCAATTAATGATATGAACTATGTATGAATAGCTTAAAGTGTTTTTCTTTTTTTCTGTAATACGGGGAATTCGTGAGGAGAATAACAAAAATCATGTTATTATTCATTACAATACAAATTTTAAAATTCTGTTTTTTTTCTAATAATGATAAATATTACCAAGAAATAAACAGAATTTCTACTTATCATTTTAAATTGAAGTTTCTGTTACTTTTTTGTAATACTATGTGGCCAAATGAATTCTCTGTGCTTACGACTTCTAGGCGTAAGGATAATTTAGCGCTAAATGATACCAGCAAAAGTCCAACAAAAATAGACTATGAAATTAAAACAGTTCATCGAGATACAAAAATTGAGATTTGTTTTTGAGTTGAATTATTTCATTGAATCAATTCACTTCTGTAGATCAATTTGATAATTTATAGTTCGTAGGAACAAATAATTAAACGGTCTATTCACGGCGTTGTTTTCAAGTTGATATCAATTCGAGAAGGAAACAACAAAAGCTAGAATGATAATTGGTCTTTTCAATGTTATAAACAATTCATTTATTTATCAGTTCTTATTTGCCTTTTATGTTGATTTCATCTTTAGTCACTTGTTTATAAGTTGTTAATGATTAGGTTAACGTACATAAACATATGGTGACGTTTTAACAGCATATACATGCTCAAGATTTCATACAGAAGATCAACAATTTTTTTTTAAGAGCGAAAGAAAGAAACAATAGGAATGGCCATAATATTTCTGTCATTTATTTTCACCCTATTTTATGGAAACTTGGTTTAATGGGACAGTATTTTTTGTTTATGATGTCGTTATTAACAACAATCAAAACAAGAATATCGTCCTTATTTGCAATAACAATCAGAAAAAAGTGGATTTCCGAAAATGCCAAAACGTCACCCTTACTGCAATTCAATCTAATATCGCACAATAAACCGAAAAACAAACTCTCTCAATTTCTTTTTCTCCCCCCCCCATCTCTCTCAATAGGTTTGAGTTAACCGTAAAGAAAATACTTATGCCTACTCACTGAGGATTTCTAGGAGATTATAGACACCGTGTTTGTTTACGTTTTGACTAAATTGAAATTTACATAGAGTAGCTTAACTTATTAATCAGAAATAACCACTAATATAATTAAAAGCATGTATTCTAACGAAAGGAACATATACAGAGTGCTCTTGAAACACAGCACACTTCTATATATTTTTTTCTTTCCCTATGTTCCCCATACCATGTTTTTTGATTTATCTGTAGGGTAAGTGATCTGAAAAAAAGGAAGCCAAAAATAGGGTTAAAATAAACGAAACAAAGACAAAAGTGGTTTGATGATAAACTCTCAAGAAAGATCATAAGACTAGAGGGCGAAGCCTTGCAAGAAGTTAAGAAATACCTTTACCGAAGTCAGGTTCTGAAGCCAAAGAGAGGCTGCGAAAATTAATTAGCAATGCGCGTAACGATTGCCTTGAATGCTTTTGAAATAGTGACCTAGTGAAAAGGAAATTGGAAATATGCTTGAAACATAAAGTAAGCAATCGATGCATATTAATAGCTTTCATACAGGTGCAAAACCTGGAAATTTACAAAACCACTCAAAAACACAAATGGAGTGAGCACAGAGGGAAATGTTAGGAATAATCCTGTGTTGAGAATGAAACTAAAAGAGAGGGCACCAGGATGTAGGATGTACAAACAAAAATAAAGATGGGCTGGGGACATAGCGGGAAAAAGAGACGGCAGATTGAACAAAAGTTTGACCAATTAGTGCCTGTGCGACAGTGAACGCAGTTGGAAGATACCTGATACAAGATGAAGGGATGAAATATGAAGGTTCACCGGTAAGACAAGGCAGAGACGGGCGCAATCTCACTCTTCACGGAAGGACATGGGAAAGGCGTAACCACAGCCGATTATATGTATATATATAAATATATAAATATATATATATATATATATATATATATATATATATATATATATATATATATATGTATATATATATATATATATATATATATATATATATATATATATATGTATATATATATATATATATATATATGTATATATATATATATATATATATATATATATATATATATATATGTATATATATATATATATATATATGTATTGGTGAGATAACGCAAAGGTAAAAAAAAAAAATGCTTTCAATCCAAATTCTCCTCTCATTTTGTTATCAGTCTGTTTGCTTCTTTCAACACAACAGTTATGCATTAAGAAATGGATATATATGATCCAGAAGAATGAATTATGAATTGCCTATAGAAAATTACCTGAAATTATCTCCAGTCATTCATTCCTTGATACTTAACTCTTACGTTGAAATAAGTAAATAGACCAAAAATAAACGGAATAAAAATCGGGTTTGAAAGTGCTTATTTAGTTTAGCTCAGTGATAAGACATCGATATATATATATATATATATATATATATATATATATATATATATATATATATATATATATATATATATATACCAGATATTTCAGTTCTTCATACATCGACACAGTTTTGAAAGAATCGAAACTGCAACTGATCGGGTAGCTGCTACAACATAGCCTTCAAATCCCACAGTGGCCATATTTTCTTCAATTGTTGATTCTATTTAAGTTGTCTAGGCTGAGTGATAGATCAATCGTGCAACAATTCTTTCGATTAAGACTATACAATATAATGCAATTTATAATCTATCTGTCGAATCATATACATCCATTTCCTTAAACATACTATCACACACACACACACACACACCTCACACACGCATATATATATATATATATATATATATATATATATATATATATATATATATATATATATATATATATATATATATATATATATATGATTTTGGGCAAAAGTTGACCATCAATTTTGGAAAAAAAATGCGAAATAATGATCTTATTCAAGTATAGGTGAGTCACTAGCTCTGGAAATAGAAAAGGAAATTAAGCTCAGTAGACAGGATATATTGTTAAATAAAGTACATTTAAAGAAAGTCTCTATACATATTATACTTTACATTTTCATCATTCAGTAGCACTTTAACTTCACATACCTTAGTCTACTCCATCTTTATGATGATTACCAGTCGTTAATGTTTCACGAGAAATATTCAACGTCAAGGTACAGACAGATCTATGCCTACTGTGATACTATATATGATAACACCACCTTCTCTAAAAAAAATGTTGCACAGTGACTTAGTCGACTGAGGGGACTGTATAGCTTTCCATAACAAATTGAAACATTCTGGTTGTTTTAAAAAAACGATGCAAAATGTCTTTCTGATGACTGGTGTTCAAACTGTTGAAAATCTTAAAATTATTTTCCAAAGAGACAAATTACAAAAGCGATCACAAAAATATGCTATTTACACATACATTCTAATTTTACTATAAATGTTGAATTCATCTTCTTAAACGTGGATGCAGGTTAGTATCCAATGCATCACATACACGTTTCGTTTTATTGGAAGACGACATACGAGACACAACACAAAGGAATGAGAGCTTGAGTGCAACTTCTGTGTAAGAATATCATTTTAAGTGCTTAAATGCTGTCAGGGTACAGTGTTGCGACGTTGCTTATATAGTGGGAAAAATATGTATAAATTCTACTCTTTTATCTCCGTGGAAGTCTCCTTAAGGAAACATCCTGTATTTTATCGCTTTGTTGTTTATGTTAATAATGAGTAAAAAACATTTCGTGTCAAAAGCTAAGTGATGCCACTAATCTACACCATACGACTACAATTTTACCCTAACACAACTATCATCGATGTATAAGTTAATCCTTAATGCTATAGCAAACAAACCATTTCTTTAGTGTCCGATTTTTTACTTGGTATGATACACAATAGATAATTTCACCCTTAATCTTTTTACCTGAAGTAACAGAATTTACCAACAAATCTTTATACACAAAAGTAGCAAGTGCGTAATCATGCATGCAATATACAGTAGCCATAACAGCCAGGAATAGAGAAAATTACTGGTGGGTTTTAACAGCTTCTGAAACTTTTTTTTTTCATTTGAGTATGCTAATTAAGTATAGTTGAGTAGATATTATTGACTATTCTATTTAGATTTTATATAACATTGGAAGGATTAATATATGATTTGAATGAAATCATTGTACTTTTAGGGAACATCAGTATAGAACCAGAGTATTTTGTGTAGTAGACTTGACCAAAAAGTGTTCCATGAGTTTAAACAGTGTCGCACTTGACTAAGAAACCATAGCAACTAAACCATGAAATCCTGTACTCAACCTAGAGAATTTACAGAAGTTAATACTATCAAATCGTCCAAGATAACCCGTAACGTGTACTCGGTGAAAAAGTTTGAAAACCAGATTGTTACGCAGAAATTAATCTTTTGAAATCAGCAGTCGCTCAAAGATTGAATTACTGTTTCCAATTTTCGACAAAAAGAGGGCGATTAAATTATCTTCCGTGTCTTAAGTTGCAAGTCCATTTAAAAGCAAGAGGCAACTGTGAAAATCCTGGTCAAAGAAAAATGAATGCTCTATTTCGTGACTCATTCTCGATTAAACGAAATGTTAACTCGATTGGTGAAGTGAATTACGAGAGGAAAAATGTAGGAAAAAAAAGCAAAAAAGAAAAGAATGGTAACATTGGGAATATATTGTCCTAGAATAAAAGAAGCTCAAATGGTCAGATAAAGACGAAAGAATTGTGTTTCTTCACACAAATTATTTGAGGTATGATTCGCATAAAAAGAAAGAAAAGGTGTAAAACTAATGAAATTGTGGGTGATGTCAAAAAAAAAAATGAAGAAAAAGGATAATGAAAACAAAAAAGTTGTTTTATTGAAAGTGCAAAGGAAAGAAAAGAAGAAATAAGTCTAGCAATATATAAAATTGAACAATAAAAAAGAATAGAGCTGACCACAAAGTAAGAGAGAGAAGAAACAAGAGAGAAATGAAGGAAGGGACGCAGAAAGAATAGACTGGCATCAAAACAAGATATTCTTATAGAATTATCAACCTCATTCGACGCAGTAGATCGTGAGACTATTCACAATATCCAAATAAAACTTTTGAATACATTCCACTAGCTTAGTTATATTAGTTGGTCTCAGAGTTCCCTGTACACCGTGAGTGTGAGCACAAAAGCAAAAACTGTGCACGCAAAATATTTAAAATTTTGTAAATAGCTTACTAAGTTTTTATTGAAAAATATTGATTTACTGTATTGAATTCAAAAGCGTGCACAATTTTTTTGTTACGGAAAAAATACGCTCTACATAAGAATTCTACACTCACTGACGACAAAAAACTGAAGCTATCATCTGTTGCTCTGGCCGCTGAATAAGTTAGGAAAAAAATATTCTCGACTCTTTCTTTCCAAGTGCAATTCGTGATTTAAACAAAGAAAATGTTCTATCTTTTTTAATAAATCGTGACGGATGATGAAATAAGTATACGATACGAAATTATGAAATATCAAAAATATAGGGCATGCAATATGGTCGACCTTCATCTACGGAAGATGAATGTTAACAATGGGGGGCCTGGACACTGAGTTCTTTACAGAGAATCAAACTATTTATTTGCAAAAGTACTGCTTCCAACTACAGCAATGGAATGCTTTATCCCTTGAGAAAATTGTAGAAGTATCCTATGGGGATAACATTGATCTGTATGTTTCTTTGATCAACATGCAGACACTTTTATAGTTTGGCTGGGAGTTTTCTGTATTTGGCAGATATTGCACTGTCTCTCCAATCTTCAGAATATTTTTCAAGGAAAAAAACCCTCTCTGATTCTCTAGAAGAATCCAAATGGCACTTAAAGGAGTAATTTCCTCAGGAAACATGAAAATTCTTGGAAAATTGAATCAAGTTGCTTGAAAGACAGCAGAAAGAATGAAATAATGAAAATTATTTCAAAAAAAATGATAAAATTGTTTTTTAAGGCGTATTTTATTTAGAAAAAAACAACTAAAGCTTTGGCCATCCAATACAATGCAACTGTAGGTTGGAACCCTCTGACCTACTAAACTTAGAAAATGATATGTTATATCTGCTTGCTATTGTTAGGAACTCTATTTGTTGACCCTAAGTGTGACGATCGATCTCATTACGTTAGCAAATTCGTCTTCAAAAAAAGCTCACAAACCACCATGAAGAGGTGAACACTCATTCATAAGATTAGTCCGTCTTAATACCGTAGTAATGTCGCAACAAAGAAATATTCATATCACTACACGGCAATTTGTCGACCTGCATCTTGGTTACGTTGTGGTAGTATGGGAGCAATTTGATTTGGGCGGAAGTCTACTATTATGGAGTCAAGAGAAATATACGCACTGCACAACATGATACCATAGCACATACATATCTACCAATGTCTGTATACTGCACGTACGTGTCTCAGAATGTCACCTATTACATGTCTCTCACTGATCCATAATCTCTACTCAGCAAGGTGTCTGCTCTCTTATCTTCTCCTTCTCATCTTCCTTGTCAAGAGAACTTAGAATAAACATGGTGGATACACTACGTTCTCTTTAGCAAGCTAGCAATAACATTACAAGAATTCGAGGCATTTGCGGTTTAGCTCTAGAACTTCAATGACTCAAATGCCTGTCATCTGTGATTAGTTGGTTTTAAGCTCTTAAGGGGACGTATTTGCAACTGAACGTGAGTTGGTTGGTCATTACTTGATGTATGGCTGAACTGGCAAATCGGTCTGCAAGAGGAGGCAGATAAACTAAGCTCTGCAGTAGAAAAGGAATGCTATTACGTCCATGTTTGCTATCTTGTTCAGCTCTTTGATACTTGAATAAGGGTTGCCACCGCTACTTTCCCGTGTTTGTAAAATCGAACAACAACCAAGAATAACTATTAATGAGAAATTCAGCGCCAGTTATTTAGATTTTCTTTTAATCTCCGATGAAAATCTTTTATTGTTTCATTTTCTCGATGTTTTATTTTCTTTTTTTGTGATCCGCCCGAGGAGAGATGACTGACTGCCATTTTAATTTGCGAGAATATTTTATAAACTTGGTCTGCCTAATTAATCAACGCATGAAAATATTTTTGTTTTAAATCGATTTGCATCGTACGGTTCTTTCTCATTATCTCTCCTTCTTGTTATTAGTTCAGTTTGTTTTTGTAAATGCAGACGAATGAATGACAATGCAGATGGTTCTATTGGTTTGCGTGTATGTTCCTTCATGATATAGCTTGATGACCTTGACTCTACTTATGCCTTTTTAAAGTGAGCGGTTGATATAGCCAGTGATCTCAAAATGTCCTTAGTGGTCAGCGTCCGAGCCAAGGGAAAAAGCCAAAATTCTGAATGCTGATTTTCAAGGCTGAATATCAGCAACTCTTCACGTGGTTGACACAATCTTTTCATTTCTTTCCATTTTAATTGATCCTATGCTGGACTAAGCTACAGTTTATAATTATCTTTTAAACAATTATCCTTTGGGGCTTAATCCAATTAAATACTGCATAAATTAATCCTTCGAATAGAAAAGATTTCAGGTATGTCATTGAATTTGTGTGTTTGTTTGTCTGTGTCTCTATGTGGTATTAACAGAGAACATGTTTTATTGATTAGGCTGCAATTCCATGTATGCATTATTTTATTTCGATAAGATCATCAACCGACTGATCAGGATCGCACTAAATTATCATGAAAAAAAAATGTTGTCTTTTTTTTTCTGAATTTGTGTCAGACGAATGAAAAAAATTGGAGTTACATGCCCTTTTAAACCTTTTCTGACAGTCATTCGTATTTCGGCTTGGAAAAAAATGTTCCCCACCAAAACACTGAAAACAGTAACATTGAAATTAATCCAAACTGTTGATCGCAAAGAACTCATGATACACAAGGGCATGAATACTAACTGGCTGACGGACATATTGATCCGAATATTAAGGTACATTCTTCTCAGTATTGGAGAAAAATAGTGATGAACTTGTCCATTTCTGCTGTAGTAGCTGAAAATATTCAATCATTTGAAGCAAAATGAATGAATCATGGAAAACATGGACCTTGAATTCAACTGGGAGGAAAAACATCAAGATAAAAAACCATAAGGATGTTCATAATGGGAATTAAATCCAACGTGAAGAAACGTTACTATTACAATGTGCTATGTATGAATATATCTAAAAATGTGATGATAGTTTCGTTATAGAGGCAGCGTATACAGTTTTCTTCTCTTTCTTATGAGACAATCTCCTGTTTTCTCCAATCATCATAATCTTCGATAACTCAACGTAGTAAACTGAGATCGCTCAAGAATTTGTCATATGTAAATTAATGGTTATTGCTTCACCAATTTACGCCATTTCTTCATGCAAACGGTTTTTATTGGACACCTTTTTTTCCGGATATCGAGGGAAACCTGCCTGTTTGCCGCTTTCTACAAAATGACAAAACAATTTAATCTTGCAAACAAATTAAATTTATTTGGGTTTTCATTACGATTCATTAAGCCTCATTATAACTTCATTTATATTCTCCGATACAATCACTCATAATTACGCCCTCATTCGGTGAAAAAAAATAGCTTCAATGTTAGATTATAAAAAAAGAAATAAAATAACACTTAAATACAAAATAACCATAACAGCAGCAGAAAAAAATTGATAAAACAACTGGAAAAGATCACACAAAATATGATTGAAAAGAAAACTGTTTCGTTTAAAATTGAAAAATACCACAAAAACCAAAGAAATTCTAAATCGTTGAAAAAATGTACAAATTGTTTTGCAAGATGATAACGACTGTTGACGTCTTATAGATAATACCCCTAACGAATCGTTATTCATTGTGGGAAACAAATGACTCAGAGATTACATTAAACTGGACTCGTTCTAAACGACATCAGGAAATAATCATCCTCTAATAGCCTTATTCTCTCTATCAGTAACAGTTGGATTAATTCCCGACAGTTGATAATCACTTCTTCATTTGGGAATAATTTTAATAGAAAAAAACTATTGGGAGTACGTGATCCCTCTTTTTCTTTCTGTATTGCTTACTTTGATTCCTGAACACAGACAGATACATAATACCACTTTTTCTGTCAATATTTTCATTCCTGAACACTGACAAATACATAATACCTCTTTTCTGTCTGTAAGGCTTACCTTGATTCCTGAACACTGACAAATACATAATACCTCTTTTTCTGCCAGTAATGCTTAACTAATTCCTGAAAACTAATAATCTTTTTTTCTTTTTTTTTTTTGATGATCAATGAATTTACAACATATATGACATCAGATGTATCCTATCAGTACACTTGCATTATTTCTTGAGAAATAACGATTCCCTCTTTCTGTGTGTGCCCTCAATATCATTCAATTATATTTTACTCTAATAACGAAGGGTGCGATTTTTTCGGTTTGCAGTCCATAGCACTGGACTCTCCCACTGAGAGGTAAAAATGTTTTCGATAAAAAAACCTCTTACTCATTTGTTTAAACTATTCACTCTTCCTGTGTAAAGATTCAGTATTTTTCCGGGATGGGAGAATCTCCTGCTATTAATAACATGATACAAAATCATGCTAGATAATAAATCATATGGGAAAAAATGTATCAACATGCACATCATGTTGCAACGAAGATTAAGTTAATCTTGCTTGCCGTTGTTAGTTGTTTTGGATATCATTTGATCTCCCCTTTTGGTCTGATACGAAACTGCTATGTTGATGGATGATATGGAAAAAAAAGTGAGGAGCAGAATAGGACGCTTATTGTATAGCATCAATCAGCAAGCAAATGTTGTTTGTTATTAGCAATCTTAGTTGAATCAATCCTCAATTGATCACCATGATTTCTGGTCCAAGACAAAACCACCCAGTTATAATAGATATCAAGAAAAGATTAAATAGGGCACGCATCGTCAAGCAATGATGACGTATATAATAAACCCCATGACCTGTTATACATTTCCCTCGCTTATCGAAATACCTCCTGTCCGCTATTTCGAACTGTGGACTTTTCAAAATTAAATGAGATTACTTTTATTTTCTTCTGTGAAAAATCTGAAAATAGGAACTCAAATATATATGTAAAAATTCCCTTGAGTTATGAGTTATATATATATATATATATATATATATATATATATATATATATATATATATATATATATATATATATATAACTTTATTCTGTCAGCACTGCTTGTTCTAAATCATGACCATTGACTCTGCATTTCTTCCTACTCTGAACCTTAGCTGAACGGCTGATCCATACGTAAATAATCAATTTTTACGAGCACTCTTCAAGTCTTTGTATATTTAGATGGATACGTAGTTTAGAGTGTGATTGTGTGCGTATATTACTTATAGATGTTGACCTTAGCAAGAAATAAATGTTGTTTGTTTTTTCTTACGGTGGTAGACAAAATGTGTGGGATTGATTTTTTGGGGAAGCCAAATGACCGGTGCAGGATATCCTGAGACATGTAATTTGTCAATCGGCAAATGGGCGGATGGAAGATTGTCATGAGTGATTGGCTTTTTACACTAAGCACGATGAAAATGAATATTAGCTACAATTCCACCGTGAATGGAGATCGTTCTAGATTATGAGTGTGAACATGACACCTTAATATTATCTTATTTTCAAGCTTATCTTTACTTAGCAACTATCCATATTTATATGCCCAATGTAGACATACACACGCACACACATCCATCCACTCGCTTGTGCACTCATGCAAACGCGCTCACACAAACACACACACTTATATGTATATATATATATATATATATATATATATATATATATATATATATATATATATATATATGTATATATATATCTATGTGTGTGTGTGTATAAAATTGTGTATGCAAGTCAATGTGTAATTAGTATATGTATCACGTTAGATTTATAACAATTCAATAGCTTTAATTATATAAGTATTCATAAATATGCATATAAATTTTCGTATGTGTGTTAATATAGATAGATAAAAACATACACACACACACATATACAAATATATATATATATATATATATATATATATATATATATATATATATATTTATATATACATATATATATATATATATATAATGAGAGAGAGAGAGAGAGAGAGAGAGAGATTTCGTTTCTACTTGTTTGGTTTTGAGAGATAAAAAAAAAGGAACATTACGCAAGAATAACCAAATTCTATTGCAATCAACATAATAAGGCATGCATTTAATCGTGTTCTCAGGTTCTGAATCCCAAATCCCTGGAAAAATGATTTTTAAGAGAATTAAATCATTGAAAGACAAACAGGAAAGGTTGTTTCCTCTCATTGTAAAATCTTGTTCAATATCGATCAAGCAAAGGGAAAAAGCAGACCAACAGTGATGCTTGGAATATATGTGCCTATATCGCGTTTTAGACCTGCTGGGTGTCCCTGCCTCTGTGTATGTGTGCAAATATGGCAACTACTGTAGGGATTTTCAAACTTATGAGTCAATAACTACAGGCTATAAACAGTAAGACACGTTTGTACTGGGAAGATACCTGAAATGATTCATTGCATCAATAAACAAGACAACTGATTGGAAATCGCTCTTTCTTACGTCAAATTCGATAGTAAAAACTCAGGGCTGTCACAGGTATATCGGCAATTCTCTCTCCACTGTTGTCAATATCCGCGAGAAAAAAGATAATTTTATAATATCGTGTGACCCTTTGGGGATTCTTTTAGCATGTATATCCCGAGATGTATATGACTGCTACGATATATATGCCCCATAGATTTTATTCAGAAGTTTCTTAGGACATATGTACAGCGAAAAATAGTGAAGTAAACACATTTTTTTCCTGCGCAGTCAATGTTGTCATCAGAGTATGAATCCCATGCAGAAATTAGTTTGCATTGAATAAGAAAGTCATTGAAGCAAAGTAATCAGTTACTTGTGTTTTTTCTTTTTTTTTTTTTTTTGCTTGTTTGCTTGTTTGTTTTTTTGTTTTTTTTTGGGGGGGTCATCTATCTCAGGATAAATATCTACTGGGACAAATATATCCCATTATGATTTTTTCTTCAGAATAAGGATATTTTTGATTTAGTAAAGATACTTTTTTTTGACTATTGAATAAAATATAAAAACTTTGTTGGCTTTTCATCTCTTTTTAATATTCTAGCCTTAAGCACCTCAAGAGGTCAGCTATGAAACGGGTGAAACTGGTTGAAAGTGGCTACGTTGGATGATCATTCTAGATAATGTCTGTGCTTTGTAACGTTTATGATAAACTGGAAACTGTGAATACATAGAAGATAACAATGGACGGTAAAAAGAAAAAAAAACAAGATGGGTATAAAAAGGAGATATAATTATACAAAATGAGTATGAATAGATGTGAGCCGAAAAAATTAAAGAGAGATGGAAAGGATTGAATCAAGTAGGAAAAGAGAAATAGAGAAAGAGTTACACCGATATTTAAAGCTTTTATTTGTGTTTTGTGTCTGGTTCACCGTTGCATAAAAACAGTGCATATCTCTTTTGAAATACACCTACTAAGGACATCGTATCTAACTAAAATTCAGCGGAGTAAAATCCGAGGGAAATGAAGTACATTCAAACCAAGGAAGCGACGCATTGACGACACATCCGGGTTATACAGAGTTTGCAAAAACTTTGGGGGTTGAACAAGGCCAGCTATTACTAAACGGACTTAAAAACTCTGGAGAGAAAACTGTTTTCATCCTTCAACACTGAAAAACGATATCTGGTTATTGAAAAACACGGTCTTTATTGTTCTTTCTTAAAGATATTCCTGTAACTTCCAAAATATAAAAAACAGAGGGCAACAACTTTTAACCTTCCAAATAAATGCTGCATAAAATTGAAAAAATATTTCGCAGGCATCCTTTATATCAATGTTCCTAATTGATTTCTTGGTCTTTCATCCTCTCTTCAATCCAGAAACTCTCATCTTCTGGGCTGACTTAACTCAGCTTCTCCCCCATTCAAAAGCCATGCTCTTCGACTGACCACGCAATCGAAAGATAACACACTGAAGCTCACAGCTTGGTGCATGATTATCATCGTCGTTGGTGTGGATATTATGGGCATAGAATTGTTTTCAGGATTGTCACCGGAAGAATAGTTATAACAGGATTTGGGCTGGAATTGTGTACAAAAGCATGATATTGCATCTTAGCCGCTAAATCATTCTTCATACCATGGGCAATGTAAACTCACAAGTTTTCAAAAATTAGTTACAAGCGAAAAATGCTCTTGTTGTTGCAAGAGATTGACTTGTGGTCAAATTTTAGTTTTAATTAATTGAAAACGCAGTAAATTCGAAAAAAAAAGACAAATACACAAAAAAGGATCATGGTAACTCTAATATCAGCTGACATAACAAGTTATCCCTGATGAGAGTGAAACTAGCATGGCCGAGAGTCGATTTAAGATTAGTTGATGATGGCACATGGAGCCTAGAATAACGACCCTGGTTCTATTTTGCAGTTTCTGAATCCCTCTATACCATGCTCGAAGCGAGGCTTAAAAATATATGCATCACTGTCGTCAAAGACCTGGATACTTGTTGTAATGGCCTCAATGAGTATCACTGAACCTGATGTCGCAGTTGGTCGCATTTCTCTTTCAGCCTCGGGACCAGTCGTGAGCTGTGTTTTGATAGTCCAGCCGTACTTAGATACCCAGGAAAGTAAAGAGACGAAGAACAAGCATAACCAGAATTTGGTCTGACAGCCTCTCTTTAAAATGCCTCCTTTCATTCAATCGTCAACTCAGCTGGCGAAAATCTCCTCTGCATAATTTATCAGCTCAAGACGATATTCCCTGATTAACTGTTTTGTAGAATAAATGACTAAATATTACTAACTTCGCGACAAATTTCCAATGTCTTCATTTTTTGTCGTTACAAGTGACGAGAGGTCTGTCATCAGCCAGCACTGGAGCTGGAGATCATCTTTGAATCTGGAATGACACAACGTTGGCTTCTGGTGTGAAGTGTATGACTGGGGGCGGGACACAGGGTCATACATCTTTTAGGAAGACATTTACAAACCAGATTACTCTCATCACACACTTACGCATAGACACACACTACTCAGTACACCACCTCGCCAGGACACTTAGGCGACTACAAAAGTGGTATTACTCGCTTAATGTCTTCGTGTAATGCCACCAATAAAGATAAGGTAGCTGAATTCATCTCTAACGGTGCTGAACTGGACTTTCTCTCAATCAAACTAGCTTCTCAAGATCGATGTCGATTGAAACGACTCTCCAATGTTTATGTGTATCTTGCCGCAGGCAGAGAAAGCGATCGATGATGATGAGCTGGATTCTACTAAGCCTATGGCCATCAGATTCTAAATGGTTATGTTGTCATCAAAAAGTCTGAAATTTGCAACGTATAAGAATTGATATCGCTCGAAAGGCAAATCAACTTGACCTTTCGAAGTCTTCCTAATTCTATCGTCTGGGGAAAAATGCATCTATGATTATATAGGGTAAGGCGGACTCACATACTCACATATATTTGCGATATATACAAAATATATGTCAACAGAAAAAAAAAAATTGTGAGATCATGCGACATCACGCTCCCATTCTTATACTATTAGCATTGCAGATCTACAGAGTCAATCAATCCAAATTTTGGCATGAAGATTCACAAATCATTCCATTGTGATATATGCAATTAAAGGTCGACCTCAGGTATCACTGACATGTCAAAGATCACAGAATGCAATTTCCAACTAAGC
The DNA here is from genome assembly GCA_963457665.1 of Thysanoteuthis rhombus. Taxonomy (NCBI): domain Eukaryota; kingdom Metazoa; phylum Mollusca; class Cephalopoda; order Oegopsida; family Thysanoteuthidae; genus Thysanoteuthis; species Thysanoteuthis major. The sequence goes on along the minus strand of OY735211.1, from coordinate 27,647,765 downwards.
AGAGCAATTTCTTGAAGAATCAAATGAGATATGGAATTTTTTTGTGGAGTTCAAAAATGTACTTTTTACCCAACCAATGGCAGGAGCGTATAATTTGAAGGTCACCGAAGGTGGGATTTGGGTTAAGATAGCTTCTTTTCATTCGGACAGAAAATTTAAAAAGCCAACATTTTTTTTTCTACTTAAGAGCAGTGCACAACCATAGAAGATGTTTTAAGACAAAGCAATCGTTTAATGCTGACAGTCAAAAGGAGATGCATTGATAGTAAGTACCAAGACGCCCCGTTAAAGCATGAGAATACATCATTTGTTTTATTATTGTACATTTGAAAAATGAAGTGCAAATGGTGGATTAAACAAATTAGGAAGGAGAACTATGGTTATCTCATGCTATTGGGGTGGGGTCAAGGCCTCAGACGCCGTGAATGCACAAAGCCTGCTGAGATTTTTTAGTCAAACAAAACCATAACTATGCTGGACTGTACCTTACAAAATGTGATAAATGAAACTGGAGAAAAAAAAATAAAAATCTTTTTTGAAAAACAGCTTCATTCAAATTTCCAAATTTATTATATCGATAAGTGGGACACGATTCTTCTGGAATAACAATGTTCTACGAGGATCCAAAAGGCATGAACATTAACAATTTAATAATAATTTTTTTTCAAAAAAAGATATTCAAAAATCTCAAGCAGATTATCTATCTCTGCTGAAGCAAAAAGTACACACCGTATCTTGAAAAAACTTCAAATCAGGAGCTATATATATATATATATATGTGTGTGTGTGTGTGTGTGTGTGTGTATGTATGTGTATGTATACTTACATACATATATATACATATATATATATATATATATATATACACATATATATATATATATATATATAAACACACATATATATATATATATATATATATATATATATATATATATATATATATATATATATTTATATATTGGGAGGGGGATTTCTTTCTTTTTCAATTCTGATCCTATTTTGATTTACATTTTTTTTCAATTCTTTATTAATATGAAGAATCTTTAGTTGATATTTTTATCTCCCTTCCTTCCGATAACATTAAGTATATTAAGATGAAATTTATATATCACAAGTTCTATGTATTTTTTTCCCACACCCCAAAAGTCAAAGGTCTGTGGTAGTTGTTTACAAATATATTTATGCATTTGAGATTTCCTAAACGTTTTACATTTTCATTATACCTGACATCAACATTTCTATGTTGCTTTATTTTTGTCGCACACAGCTACGTTGTCAAATATATTTGCATTGAATTATTCATGCCGGAACTACAAATCATGGAGACAGCAAACGGAAAACAAGCAATTGGGAAAGGATATCTGTGCAAAGAAAAAGGAAGTTGAAAGAGAGGAAGGAAAGAAGGAAACAAAATGAATGAAAGAACGAAGTAAGAAAGTCATTTAATTCTCCTAATGAATATATTTTTATAATATGCCACTTACTGTCCTGTCTACGAATAACTTTGTCAGAGTAAAACAATAAAATGATGACAAGTGTTTGAATGCTTAAAGACGTTAGTTTCCTTATGTTTATGAGGAACTCGATTTAACACCTTCAGAATTTTCCTAAAGTAAAACAAGTTATTTAAACAAACACTTGCTATGACATCAGATATCAAGAACATCCATAAAATAGAAAACTATCCATTTATTTTTTTTTATTTGAGATAAAACTCGACATCTATTGAGAGCACATTCTTCTCAATGCAATAATTGTGTTTTGAAGACTTCCAGGAAAACGCTGCACTCTCCGCCTGAATATTGTGTTGACAGTTGCATCAACAAGCTATTGGGGAAGCCAATTCCTTTTATCAGTCGATCTTGGAAAAACTGGATCACTACGTGACAATGTTCTGCTGGGGTCGGGGTATTGGTTTGATATTAAGAGTGGATGGTCTTTCGTGATGGGAAAACACTATATCTCGATTGACTATTTGATTATTTGTGCTGACAATTTTGTGCATCATTCCAAATCTCATCATGGTGGATCTATTCCCCAGAGTAGGCCAGTCCTTTTTTTTCCGGTGTAGTCATTGTATTCATTGAAAGCTATTCTGACTACTTGACGATATATATTTTCTCATTTTAAACGGCCTGATTGTGTTTGAGGACCCTAAGCACCAGATACATACTCGACTATAAGACGCACGAGAGTATTCCATATTTTTCGTTAAAGACATACTTCAGTGGACTGATAAACAAAAACTGGTTCAAGTGAAATTTAATCAAACCTGCTTGATTTCCATCAGATCAGGCAAAAAGCTGTTGGCACATTTCCCTCAATCTAATAGAAATACTTTTTATAGACGAATTTGCAAGTTTCGAGTCCATGAAAACAATGTCTGTTTTTGGTGGAGATTTGATCAGTGGTCTGGTGTTATAGACTGGTATTTTCAATAGAATCGAAATTTCAATCAATCTACACATTTTGATGGATGGCGATCCAAGCAAATTTATTGTGTGTAAAAATAGATTTACAGCCTGACGGTTGTGTACCCAACGTTGTACGTAAAGGAGGAAGCAGCGAGAACATTTTTAAAAAAGTATTCAAACTCCAACAAGATTTTGTCTCTACAAATAGAACTATCCACATTAACAATTGATTAAAATAATTTAATTCATGTTTTTTTTTTTTTCGTTCTCTTTTTTTTTTTCTATCAATTTGTACTGTATTTTGAATACGGAGTCAGCAGAGATATAGAGCTTATCAGAAATTACATATTCATTCATCTGTGTATTAGAAATAATTAAATACTTATAACACTTGAAAAAGCTGCTTATTAACCCTTTGGGGACTAAATGAGTTTATTCTAAAAGACTCCACATATCCACATTTATAAAATGTGAGCATTGAATTCAAGAGTGAAGTTAATATTAAGCTATAAATAAAGAGTAACAAGATTTGTTTCATTCCTAGCTTCATCATTCTAAATGTCTGGCATACTTTTGCTCTGACCAATTCTGTTTCGTAAGTTCGATTTTTGTTACTGTCTGGCTCCCACAAGAAAAGCTAATGTGAAAATAGTATTCGATAGTTTGGCAAATACATTCAACCTGAATGAATATCTATATTCAACGCCTCAGACAGAACAAATATTTCAAGGTTTTATAGTTGATTTTTTTAGTGGTATAACTTCGATAATAAAAGTGACACTCTATGTTGGCCTTGTGCCAGACTACGCTAGGCTTATAAACACCGACTTTACCAAATCTATTCGTCGGCGAATTTTTCTTCTCTTATTCTAGTTCTTTTCATTACATTCATGCTAATCTTTACATCGTTTGAAGATATATAATCTTTGCAGTAATTTCAAATGGCATTTTTCTTCTTTTGTGAATGCCTTCATTTGGCTTTTTTTCCCTGCTTCTTATTTCCATGTTCTATTGATCACGTTCGTACATTCTTGAAACCTTTTTTAAACTTCGACTTTTCCTTGTAGGCATCAGCCACTACAAACAGGACTGGCAAAAAAGGATGCAAAGTATGGGGCAACTGTTTTCCAGACGCACTGATTCTCAGCACATCTTAATATAATGAGGATATCAAAGTGTCTTCTTGATTTACGACCAGAGATAATTTCATATGAGTGTTTGCATTCGTTTCATTTGTTTGTTTTCCTTTGTCTCTCTTATCGGTATTTTTTTCATCATCGTTGTACTTTCTTCAAATGTTTCTTCAATGTTTCTTTTATCTATCTCTCTTTTTTTTAGCAGTCTTTCTCTTTAATTAAGATTTTCTTCGGCCAATTCATTATTTCATCAATCTGTGAGTAACTTTGTATAAGTCAATATATCAAAACCGTTTCTGACGGTAAGATACTGTCGTCCGCGACATACACATATATATATATATATATATATATATATATATATATATATATATATATATATATATATATATATATATATATATATATAAAGTATATATTTTTAATACGTTTGGTCATTGTTTCATTGATATAACTTCCATGGGAACTAAAAGGATTTACGTATGACTCGATTAATAAAACAATTCGAAGTCCTCTCTCTCTCTCTGTCTCTCTCTCTGTCTCTCTCTCTCTCTCTCTCTCTCTATATATATATATATATATATATATATATATATATATATATAAGGGAATAATGGATAAATAATAAAAGATTTGCAAACTCAGAGAGAAAATGTGTTTCATATATATATATATATATATATATATATATATATATATATATATATGCGTTTGCTTTTTGATTTTCCCTGCTTTCTTCTGATATCCCCCATTGATTGTATTGCGTGTCTATCTTCCCTTATTTATTCACCATCCCCATATATATATATATATATATATATATATATATATATATATATATACCCGTAAATTGAGAACCATGCAACGTGCACATGAAAAAATTATGCTGAGCCTTACATGGAGAGGCCACAAGAAAGCGCAATACATCTGAGAAAAGACAAGAGTTACGGACATCATAGAATCCATTAAAAATCCCAAATGGCGGTGGGCTGGCCATGTTGCAAGAATGGCTGACAATCGATGGACATCACGACTCACGACATGGATCCCCTGAGACTACATACGCAACCGAGGCCGGCAGAATATTAGATAGAGAGACGAGCTAGACAAGTTCAGGAAGTACTGGCTCCGCGACGCCCTTGATAGGTGAGTGTCACAAATCCTGGGGAAAGTCAATGTCCAACGACGGACGTTAAAAGACGGATGATGATGATGATGATGATGACGATATATATATATATATATATATATATGTGTGTGTGTGTGTGTGTGTGTGTGTGTGTGTGTATATATGTATATATTTTGTATACTTTGGCAACAATGTTTTTAATCAATCTCCCATTATAAATGACACAGTAATATCTGACATTTGCAATGTCTCGTATGATTGAATTACCGAACTTAATGGTGAAGATCAGAAAGAGCAAATATCAAACAAGATACAGTTGATGATATCAAAAATTGTATACAATGCTCCCAAAAGTGATTTATCTTTTGGATAATATCTATATTCACTGAAACTAAAGATCTATTCACTTTTTGAAAAATAACAAAAGAAATATTCAACAAATGTTCACTTTTAATATTTGGTAGGGCTGTGATAATTAGCAAATTAAAGTGGAATACTGGATTCATATCACGCCCATGTTTTATTTGTGTTTTGTTGGTTTTGAATTAGCCGTAGGGTTACAGTTCTTTTTTTTTTAATGTTGTTTAACTGTTAACTTAGGGTTAGATTCTTACTAAAATTGGGATAAGCACAGCAGAGATGTAGAATCAACGTCCAAGGTTACTTATGACGAATGGTAAGTAAAAGTCCAGTTCAGTATTACATGAAATGAACACCTTCTAACAAGTGAACATTTCTTTTATCAAATCTAACAAATATTAAGGAAGTTAGGACAAAGTCTGAGAGCATATAAAATAGAAATGAAGAGATTTTATCCGTCAGAGTTTGAACTTTGTCCACCATTTCTATTTTCCAGGGATCAAACTATTCGGATATTAAGTGACCATAATTTTGAAGCTACGAATTATCGTGAACAAATATTTATTCTTTAAATAGCATTGACACCTCTTTCACATGTGTTAAGGATCAAATAGTAGAAAACCTTTCCCCCTAAATAATGCTGATTCCGATATATATATATATATATATATATATATATATATATATATATATATGTATATATATATATATATATATATATATATACTTTTAATGATCTAATAGATTTCGGGGAAGCTTACATGAAAATGACAAAATATCTGACAGACTTTTGTCTGAGAGTGTGAACACACCTAAATATAATCAACATTGTGCAGTATGTAATTTGATTTCGGGTACGCTAGCCTTTGTTTTTCTTGTGATGAGTAATTCTCAACATCTTAGTGCACGGATAAATTTTAGTACAAATACGTACGTATGTATCAAAACACCGTATTGTGTACAATGCTAGATTTAATATTTTTACCACGTCTGCATTTTTCCTCAAACGCAAGGAAATTTATGCAGTGAAGAGATAAGCAACTGTTGCACGCTTCATCCTTGCTCGAAATGAGAAGCGACCGAGAAATACGTTCCTTCGCTAATGCATGTTCGTGCCATTTCCCGCGATGTGCGCCTCTGCCAAAAGAGATTTGATCAGAGGAGACGCCAGTTTTGCTGCCATGATGAATGCGATCTGTTTTCCCGGATTTTATCAAAATATCAAAGCCAAATTGAGACGGGCGTATCACTCTGTTCTTCACATATACGATTCAACATCATAAGAAGTAGCATATGGATTTCAATTTCCTATGCTACGACGATGGTAGTGTATTTCTTTCTTTCTTTCTTTCTGTTTTTTCTCTCCATCGTTCCTTCTTTCTTTTCCTTCATATCTTCAGAACGAAAAAAAGTCTCATCGAAACCCTCTGCTTCAGGAGCAGGGCTCACGAGACACCAAAATGGTATCTTTATGGTGATATGATATTAGAAACAGATGTAATACCTCTCCAATCAGGCTATTAAAACGTAAATATAGTAGACCTCCGTTATTACAGCACCAATGTTTTTTCAAAGTGTGTTGTCATAATGGAACCGCCGTTATAGCAGGGTTTTTTTTTTACAAGAAGTTAATAGTTTGAAATTGAAAAGTAAAGACAAAGATCATTTTTCATCACACTTTCACAGTATTGTGCCTCGTATTTCCTCTCCATGAAACTAGTTGGCAACCACAGAAGAGTCTCGAAGAAATATATTCGAAAAAGTACTGTTAGAACACCTATTTCATTAGATAGTGCCGTTAGAATAATTACCATGTCAACAAGACTTTATTGTACATGGTATATTGACAAAGACACTGCAGTGGAATTGGTTCAGGTAACAAAGTTTCTTCTAGTTATCTTCAGAGTCAATAGTAAATGTAATATTGTTCAGGAAATTTTCAAGCGATTAAAATATCACCGAGTGCCATGTCAATTTCTCTTAGCTAGGCGATCACGAATTAAATTAATATATTTTGTTTTTTTTACATATATCAGTATATTTCCCTTATAGATTTTTTAACGCAGAACTGGAGAAAGTACGCTACTAAATCTGCTTAGGTCATGGAATCCCCCAAAAGAACCCCGAAAGAAGAAGAGATGAAGGACAATGAAGTCTGACTAGTTCTAGGAAGAAAAGAATACAACCAGTGCATCCCCCTCGTAGTCACTTATGAAGCTAAAAAATGGGATACAACCAAATATTCGACTTCAAACTGAGAACCATGCAACTCGGATAAGAGAGCATCAAGCTCAATACCACATGAATAGACCACAACGTTGTACATTGTATGAAAGGGAAACGGGAGTCTGACGTATCATAGAATCCATTACAAAATCCAAATGGCAATTGGCTGATAAAAATCAAAGAATGGTAGACAACCCGTGGATATCACGACTCACATCATGCATCCCCAGATGTTATATGCTAAACATTGGCCAGCAAAATATAAGATGACATGATGAACTAATGATGAAAGTACTGGCACCCACAATAAAGAGGTTTGGCCAATTTCAGGGAAGGTTCATGTCGAACAACAGACGCTGAAAGAATGATGATAGTTTGGTTTGCTTATAGATGTCAGTATAATTCCTTTTTTCTCCCTCCTTATATAGATATTCTTTTAACTGGGCATAATACACGGTTGCATAAAGAGAAATTGAGTTGCAACGATCTTTCCATTGTAGCGAATTACAATTCTCTTGACTTATTTGTATCAGTTTTGATTATTATTTTCAAAATTGACTGCCAGTTGAGAACACCACTGTCAGGACTCAAGACATTCAATTCAATATACGCTTTCAAGTGGGTGTATCGTATCTCCTGTAGACACTGCACATATGTAAACATTGAGTGATTACACTGTCATATTGGTTTAACTTTCTGTTAATTCATTGCTTTAGAAAATGTACAGATGTATTGCCCAGATATCTAAAAGTAGAGTGTTCATGGATAAACTTTATATAAACCAGAAAAGCAATTGCTTTTAAATTACATCATAAAGTGTTTTGACGTTCCAAAAAATCATGTGATGGTGGTATGTTAGGCTGAGTCATCATCGGAAGTTGATTTGGTAAAGTTTATCGGAAGGTTGTAGTGTAGAAAGGGGGCAAACTTTTGAAGAACTTGTGTACATGCAAGCATGCGTGTGTTCAGATATCATAATTTTACGCAAAAGTGATACGGTTAAAACACCGAAAATGGCACATCGCTTCTCTGTGAGGATTAAAACCATTATCCTTTATATCCGAATCGTTTCCCTTTGAAATCTTTGACACAAACGAACTGATCCTATTACAACTAATTGAAGCGATAAATACACATGGGTTCGTGCGAAGAAAAGGGTAAACGAAACACAAAATGACGGTAAAAAGCTCCTAACTTACAAAGAGACCAAGGAATTCTCCGTGATTCTAAATAAAAAAAAAGAACGACAATATGATAACGCCCTCTAGGTTTTGCTGACGGAACATCTTAAGGCTTTATTTGCAATTTTGTTCCTGTACATTCATGGTCAGGCTTAGTGTTTGGGGCTTAAAAAAGAGAAAAACAATATCACATCATACAATATCCCATGCAAAATTCACAGTGTATAATTTGTTGGGAAAAACATTTATTTGAGCTGTCAAATAGAGCTTAAATATACAGCAAAAGGAAGACAGAGAGAAGTATGCAGAGAAAACTATGCAACAACTCGTCATAGCAATCAATTATTGAACAAATGCTGCATCAAAACTCGAGATCACGTGAAAAAATATATCAAAGAATAAAATTCGTCGGAATAAATTCTATTTATGACAACATTGGCGTTTTCTATTGGAAACTAGCTTAAATAAAATAGTATAAAAACATCTTTAAACAACAGAATCCAGAAAAAAAACTAGTTGCTATCAATAAACCCGTCAGAATAAAGCCCTAAAAGTCAGAATTGTTTTTCCCTAAAAATTAAAACATAGCTTTCAAGAAAAGATCTATTGGAGTACTGATGCCAAATGGAACACATAAACTAATCAATAAATCTGTCAGAATGAGGCCCCAAAAACATTGAGAGAAGCCCTTTTTTTTCCTAAGAAAAACTCATTTTTTGAAGGAGTCTCTTCAGATAGGGTTTAGTGTAGTTCTGAATCGGATTTTCAAGTCTGTAAAAAACAGTATGGCCATGATCTCTGGACAACTAAACAAACAAAGACACAAACAAACAAATATGTATATTCATAAAAAAAGACCCCTACGCCAACTTTGTCGGCTAAAAATATTAAATGAGACAGAAAGGGCAAAAGAAAGAAGAGAAAAGATCAATGAAAAGACCGGAGAGAAGAAAAAAACGAGACAAGAAATCTGCAACCAAGGATGGAATGAATTTACGGAAATAGGAATGAGGACAGAGACAGGATGCATTATTTAATGAACGGAAGAAGAAAGTTTAGAAGTTTAAGATAAAGAAAATGAAGTGAAAAATGAGGAAAAGGGGTAAAAAAGGAAGATTAAGAATCGGTTGTATGTGTGGTGGGAATGTGTGAGCAGATGTGTATGTGTGTGTTTTCTACTCTCACGCAGTAGTTGAGTTTTTCTTTCGTTCATTTGGATTTTGTGCTCAGTTTTGAAAAACATTTCTGTGCTTTCTCAGCATGAAATTTCTTAATCAGTTTTCAACATCTTTTTCTTTCATTTTCTAGCCTTTCTGCCAGGACTGAGATATATATACACATATATATATATATATACATATATATATATATATATATATATATATATATATATATATATATATATATATATATATATATATGCTATGTTTATGTAACAATTTTGTTTATGAAAATCCCCAAAACGGTTACATCGTAAACAAGTGATGATTCAAACAAAAGGAGATTTATACATTGTTGAACTAAGAGAAAAATACTGAAGAAAAATACATAAATTGCATTGACAGATAGATGAAAATAAATGACACAAGTGACATACAAAATTTCAAAATTTTTCAATGTTTAGTGTTCAAAGCTGTAAATACTATATATATATATATATATATATATATATATATATATATATATATGTGTGTGTGTGTGTGTGTGTGTGTCTGTGTCTGTGTGTGTGTGTATAATAGGTCTATTCGAAAAGTATCCAGTCATTTATCATTAATAACATACCAAGGGTAATGGCACTTTTGCACAGTCCAGAGTAACCCTTTAGGCCACGCAAGTTGCTCACAAAATAAGGCTGACAGACCACTTATATATATATATATATATATATATATATATATATATATATATATATATATATATATATATATATATATATGTATATATATATATGTGTGTGTGTGTGTGTGTGTGCATGCATTTGTATGTGCATGTGTGCGTGTGTGCATGTGTGCATGCGTGTGAAAATAACCGAGCTGGCTATATGTATAGATAATCGTTTATTCTGTTGAAGGAAACATGCAGGTATATGGATGAATTGAAACCTATACTGGAAGAAAATGATACATTCGGAAAGAATATGATTGGTTGAACGAACGACTAAATGAGATGCTACTTGTGTGAATGAATATGCAAACGGGGAAGAATATTGAATAAGAGAAATCGACAATAAAAAAGAAAGTTTGGTTAAAATTTAGCAAATAAATGAATACCTGATAGGAGCAAGACGAGTCGAATCTCTAGAAAATGGATAAATGAATGAAAATAGAAAGATGGAAATTCACCATTTTAGATGAAAGAAAGGGAGAAAGAAAGACTGAATGAAAAGTAAACAAAGAAAAATGAATAAAAATGAGAAGGAAAGCACAAAGGAAAGAAAATATATTAATAGGTATAAGACTGAATGCTGCAAGGTCAAAATTCATTCAAACTTCTATCGCACAAAAATTATTTTCTGTCTTGTCCATATGATGAATAAAAAATTCTAAAAACGTATTTTTAGTATGAATTTTATCATTTACCAGAATGAAATAAGGACCTTGCAAATCGGTATCGAATGATTGTTAATATCTAAGATTGATCAATTTATTTCAGTCAGTGAGACAGCCTTGTGGCAATCATTTGGCCTTGAATTCAAATCACAATCGCAAAATTTTAATTTCAAAGATCCGTTTACACCCTTTTTTTTTTTTTGGTAATGATTGTTTTTGTTCTGGGGGAAAAAAATCAACTCTATCTTTTGAGTTTGAGAGAACAAAAACAAAATAAAAAGAAAAAATACACTACAAAAATGGAATGAATCTAGGGGGAAAAGGAATGAAGAGAACTAATTATTGGATGCAAAAAGGGGGGGGGGACAAAGAACCCTCGGAAGAAAAAAAAGGTAAAGGACAATATAAAAAAAAATAATAAGGGGGAAAAAGAAAACGCAGAGTGAAAAATGATGAAAAAAAAATTGAAGAATGTATAAAAGATAAAAGAAGATAGATTGAAAAGATGTAAAAAGAAAGAAAGAAAAAGAGAAAGAAATATGTGTGACAAATCAAACATGAGGGATTGAAAGAAATGAAGGAAATGTAAGGAATAGATTAAATGGGAAGAGGAAAGAATGAATTGTAGGGTATAATGAAAGATAAAATGAAGAAATAAGAAAGAGAGGGAGAAAAAGTGAAGAGATAAATACTCAAAATATAGTTGGAAAGATATATCGAAAAGGAAGTTAAGAAAAGAATGAAACAACATGAAAAAGATAGTTATGGATGATGGAAGAAAAGAAAAGAAATAGAAACCTGTAAAAATAACCCAAACTCTGATAAAAGCAAAAAACAAAAACAAATAACACGAAAAGAAAACATCAATTCAAGGAATACTTTTTTTCAAAAAAATGAGTAAAAGAAAAGCTGTATAAGACGTATCACCAATCAACACTTCTACAGAGAATAGAGACGCTCCAAATGTGACAACAGATGAAGTAATGTGTGCTCCACGAATATGGAAAGCAGAAAAAGCCCCAGGCGGAGATGACATAATGACATACCCTTTAGAAGATGTAGGAGAGATCTTTCAGAAAGGTCTTCTAGAACTATTCGCACAATGCTTACGGAGAAAAGTACCCTGAAATTAGGATTAATGATCCTACCACGAATGAAACGAGACAATGAAGACATCCGCAATTACCACTCAATCGCATTATGAACTAACATTTACGATGCAAACTGATTAAAAAAATGTTGATAGTAGGGGTGGAATGTATCATATTCAGTGACAGTTGCACACTTAGCGCCAAGTTTTTGCTAATTGGAAAGATGTCAGGTATGGCCATGGCATTTTCAAAACCAAAAGCAATCAACTGGGTGTCAATTTGTGGTTGTCTGTTCATGTAATCCAATACGACCCTCATTTGTTATTTGAGATTCATTTCCAGTGATAATTATCATTTTCAACCTTATTTTAAAACCAGAAAGCTTTTTATTGGACTCCCTATAGCTCAAAGTTTGAACATCATAAATTCCCATCACCAACAAATTCCACCTCCTACTAACATCTCTTCATGTATCTCCAGTTGATTCTCTGTACGTCGTGCATTGGATTTCTCACTCTCTCTACCCCTATCTATCCATGGACAGAATCCTTTCACCACGGCACTTTATACTCTCAGCACCATTTATTCGCACTCCCCGCCTGATACCATCAAATCTCCCTGTACATCTCCCGTTGGTTGACAAAACGAGTGACTCTCTCTCTCTTTTTCCTGATATTTCACATCCTCCGCACACTATTGCACCCTCTTCCAGAAACCCCTCTCTCCTTACCACTTAAATGGATAGGGTTAAAAAGCAATGATACGAAGACTTGATTGAGCTGATCATAGATTTGTAATGTGTTCAGTCGAGCCTAAACTTATGATGTAGTCAATCAGAATATATATATATATATATATATATATATATATATATATATATATATATATATATATATATATTTGCAAAGAGATTAAATGAATTTTCCAATCCTTGACTATGGTAAATTCCATAAAAAGATCTTTGAAAATGATCTATGACTTTAAATTGACTTGGAAAGCAAAAATAAAGCTGGAAATGGATTACTCAAATCGGAATTTATATAATTAGTGGCATTACATGATAATCTGCGGATACCGGTTGTGGAGACATGAGATTGATGCTTTTTATTTGGTGGACATAGTGGATTGCGTGCAAAAGCCAAAACAAGTTGACACCAACTTATTTCCACTGGTTTCTGACAATTTTATGATGTTAAATAACAACATTGCAAAAACTTAGCACAGAGCCCACGATTCTTATGAATTCCCAGTCTGCTACGATCATAACCAAACATGTACACAGGTTGGCCTTAGGATGGGTATTTAATGATATAAACCAATAGATAATAAACCAGCAAATCGGAAAGACATCAGAATACAACAAACCACTTTAGGCATATGTAGACAATGAAATTTTCTTGTGTACAACACGTGGCATTTTTTGACTCAATGCAAGAACGAAGTATGAATGAAAATTATATTGAAGATTATAAACAAAAATTTTGCAGCAGTGATTAGATTTCATAAATCATATCTCTTGCGTAAACATGGATACAACCTCGATCTCTGTTTTGACAGCCACTCACCCTCAATCTTATTGTTTAGCAGAGGGTCATTGGGTACCACATATATATATATATATATATATATATATATATATATATATATATATATATATATATATATATATATCCATTAAATAGTGTTGACATTTTTTTCAGTTCGATTTTTTGTGAGTTTGCCCCGTTTTTGAATGATATTTTTATCACTGGGTGAAAGGAGAGAATGTTTAAGGGAAATCATTCACCCCTTTGAATCAGAGAAAGAGAATACCATTAGAAAACTGGTGATACTCGCAAAAAATCAAAAGACACAACTGTTTATATATATATATATATATATATATATATATATATATATATATATATACATATATATATATATGTATGTATGTATGTATGTGTGTGTGTGTGTGTATGTGTGTATATATGTATCGTGATATGAAACAGAAATAAGAAAAAGGCATGTAAAAGAAAAATAAATATGCATAATTTGGAAAAGGAACGCAAAAACCATATTGATCTAGAATGTGCCTGAACATAAGGAAAAAAGGAACAAAGAATGACGAAATAAAGAAAAGATGATTTGAAAATATCGATGCATTCTCAGGCAATGCTTAGAAACGAATAATTACGAAGTGTCTTTTTTTTTCTTTCTACCGTGCTGCAGTTTCCATTAATTTCTCTTTTAGACAGCCATAAAATCTTGATTGATGTAAATCATCCATACACTATTTTCTCGCCAATACAAGTTACAGCTTGTCAAAAAAGCTTATGCAGAGGGGACAAGTGAACCACGATTTTAAATCTTCAATTTTTTTCCCTGTCTCTCACAGTTTTTAATGGTTCATAATCCTCTTTTTATGAAACTGTTGTTTTGGGTTTTTTTATGTTATATGTTTCTCTTCTATGGAAGATCATGAGAGTGAAAATGATTGCTTGGTAAGTGAAGTTGTTATAAATTGATGGCGGAAATGACTTGGGAAATGCTATTCAGAAGAAGGGAATTTCTCATATTTTGCTGAAATTTATTACTTCAATAAAATGATGGTTTCATGGGATAATGATTACACTGCTAGATAAATAATCATTGAAATTTTCTTTGAATTATTCAGAATCTGGCATAAAACTATGTTTACGGAGTGTTCGGCTCAATTATCAATTGTATAGTCAACTATTTTGATGACACCCCATTAAGTCCAAGTCTCAATGGATAAATAGGCTTCAGTTAGCTATGTTGTTGGAAAAATATTAGATTTCTGCTTTCAAAAAGTAGACTTGTAGAAACACATTTACAAGGTGACACTTTCTCAGCAAAGGCTATATCATTTATGAAAGACGTAGGCGTTCCAGCCCAGCTCAAACCTCAGGCAAGGAATATCATGTAGTAAGATTTTTTATACGTATTCAAAGATCTTTAAAAGCTTCAAAATTATCATTAATCTTTTAGCGTCTGCTGTTAGATATAGACCTTCCTATCATGGACATCTCAAAACCAGTAGTTTCTGGACTTGTATAGTTCACTTCGCCATCTAATTGCAGCTGTTTAACATATGATCTCTGAGGATGAAAGTTGTTAGTCGTGATTTACAGCAGTTGTCTGACATTTTTGCTACGCGACTAACCAATCGCCATCCCAGTTTTTTAAATGTGTCTATGATATTCCTGACTGACTCCTATTTCTCAATGATATACTATTTCATGGTTCTGAGTTTGAGAGTCAATCTTTTGGTTCTATTCCATGTTTCAACTCTCTCCATTAATGCCTATGGGTAGGTTGCATGGATTGTATACCATTTTGGAGGTCTAACACTATTTCATTTTCGTTGAATATTTAGCTCGCTCTAAGTAAAACTAACCAATCTACGGTGATTCTTCGCTTGATTTTGTATTTCAAAGATTTCGTTGAAATTTGTCATCATAGGTAAATGCAATTTTCATTGCTTTTATTTGTCCTCAACATGTTTGTTATACACGCAATTTTTTGGTTGAACCTCATATGAAGATCATGATTTTCAGATTCTCCATCCAGTGCATCTAGACATATTTGAATACTATGTGTTCTCTGCAAAAATGGCGCTATTGTTTTCAAATCTGGGGTTACCTATATATTTGCAGTCTATTCAAATCTTTCTATTTTCCCGGTTTAACTTTCTGGGATCATTCCGAGGCAGTCTTTGAAAGGTTTGGATGTGTTACTATCACTTTGTCCCATGCATTTGTCGCACTAAAAAAGCTCAGAATATTAATACTCTCTGATGAAGAAACTGCAGTGTCGGTATATTTGTTGTAAGGCTCTGACATATACAGGTGGACGCCTTGTATGATAGCATCTTATGTTATCTAGTCCAGGGGTCATTGCCTCTTTTGTTCGCTAGATGGCTTACTTCATCTTCTTCTGACAAGTAACTTCTGGGAAATCTCTGATCTAGTAACTTGTAACTGTTTTTTTTTTCGGTGGGGGGATATAGTTTTTTTGTAGAATTCTTGGTAGCGTTAGATAATTCGCTTTGTTCTGTTTTTGTTTTTGTTTTTTCCGAGTTCGAACAAGCTCTTTTTGAACGGTAAGTGGTTGCAGTTTGGTTTGGAATATTTTCCTTCGTTATTTTTTGGTGTTGATTTGAGTTTTACATCTAATCATTCTGTGCTTGCCCCCTACATTGACTTGGGACCTGAATATCTTTGATAGTTTAAATTTTTTCAGCTCGGGTGTATCCTTCGTGATTTTCCATTCGATTCCTTCTTGAAAAAAGTGTTCATGATTTCGAACTCATTCACGATTCGAAGATTTACAAGATGTTCACTTCTTTTGTTCTGTATTTTGTATCTGAACTTTCCGATGCAACTTTCATTTCCTTGTCTTACCTGAACGTTCAAGTATCCCATTATGATGTAGAAGAAAATTTTTGGTATCTTGGAGTAGGTGATTCAAGTCGTCGTAGAAATTATCTATCTCCTTCCTGGTTGACTGGAAAGTGCGACGTAGACATGAATAATGTTTGACGGTAACACTGGCAGCACGATCTGAGATAGCATTTAATACTTTAACGTTATCTTTGATTTTTTTTTTGAACAAGAAAGCCAACTGCACTCTATTGTCGTTTTTTCTTTTTCTTTAGCTGCGAAGGAAATGTTTGTTTTAGTTCAATTAGTTCTTTTCCAGGTCTTCTATTTTGCTAAGACCGATAATGACCAATTTCATGTTTTTGAATTCATTTCCAAGATTGGTTTAGTACATGTCTGCAGAGAGCCTTCTGACATTGTAAGCGTCAATTTATAGTGTCATTTTTGGTGACGTTTTGGGGGTAGTTTGAGCAGTTGTCTTGGTGCACATCACCCCCACCTCAAAGCAAGTGACGAAGCTGGTTCTTTTGAAACCGTTGACCAATCAGGATTGCTTGTTTCCTCGGTGTTGTCTTTAAAGAGCTTAAACATACCAAAATATTCTGCATTGTGAATTGTTCCCCAGTATCCAGAGACCCAATTCAGATATGTAGTCTACAAGGCAGTTCTCCTTGCCATTTTGTTCGATTAAGCAAAACGTAGCTGAGAGAGAACAGTGAAGGAATTAAGTTGTGACCAGGCCAATATCCGGATATGAGTTTAGCTGAGAATACTTGGATTTTCTTTTTTAATCTGAACAAACTAACTAGTGATGATTTGTAGCAAAAATGCTTCGTGGAACGCTGTCCAAGAAGAGCAAGATTCATTACCCGTTGATTTTTCCAGATATCAAGTGATTCAATGTTTACCAGGAACCAAAGAATGTTGCTGTGGATGGTCATATTTCAAATTACGGTGTTTTATTATCATCAGATATGTTTGCATTATTATGATATTATCGGTGTCTTAATTCCAAAGTTATTGGCAAAAAGAAGTCAAGGAAGTCGCTGTGGGTTTTTTTCGCACGGATATTTGTGCAGCTCATAATCGGTGCCTTTTTTATTTGACAATAATACAGACTTTTTAACACATTTCTTTACATTTCTTTTCTGATCAATACTGACTTATCGAATATCTATTCATTCAATTTGGCTATCCATGCTTTATTTTGGCAAAGATATGCAATGTATCGACCCCTTTACTCATGCTTAACATCGTTCGCTGTATAAGATGCTGATACTTTTAGAGTAGACTTTGCACTACATTTCCCTTTCAATTTTATTTGGAATAACTAGAGAACTAAAGACAATGCTTCATTGCAATTATTTGAATTTAGTTGGGTAGAATACATACAGAACAAAACGTAGCAATCAATTGAATTAAACTAATGATTCAAGTCCGAATACTTCTTGGTAATACAAGTACGACTTGACAATGCCCCAACCGACACATTGTAGTGGAAAGCAAGAATAATACGGATTCAAATCAGAATAATTCATGTATTAATTGTAATGATTCCTTTCAGATAATGCTGGGAAGGTTGGTAAAGATACTTATCACAAATCAATTATAAAGACAATAATTGATTTATCACAGGACTTCAAGCAATATTCGTGCAAATTTAGTCTTCCAATTTCTTTTTATCAATTCCAACTGGTCTACCAATCATTGAATAGAAATCCTAAACGGAAGCCCCATCCCAAGGCTGTTGTCTATGCCTACACTTTAGGATTCTCCTGATTAATTAATTGCTTCTTCTTTTTTTTTTCTTCTTGTTCATATCCTTTATTCAGACAATTTGTATCATTCAACATTTTCATTACTATTTCCCTATTTTTTTTGTCCGTTTATCTTTTCTTTTCTGCCACAATCTTCCAACAATTAGGTTTGTCTGCGTCCATGTGGTATATATAGCATGCAGTGGCACTTACGTTTTTATCAGTTACTTTCTTGCATAGTTGCAATTAGTCTGCATATTGGTTTTGGTGATAAGAATTTATGAACTTCTATTCTGTTTCTCTCTTTAGATATTTTCTTCTTGTCAACTCGGAACTTAGCCGTTCGTAATAATAACACAATCCCTTAAAGCAGGGATCTCAAATTTAAGGACACATACCATCATTTCTTTTGGGAAGTTGCTCGGTGGGCCAAAAGTGAGATGAGGAGATGGGGTTACAATGTCAACTGGTTATTGATTTGAATTACAATACAGCTAATAAACAGCTCCACTTATTCATCTTTTCATTTAATCACTCAACAAAATGGATGTGCTTCTGACAGCGAGATGATGGAGAGTGTATTTTTATTTGATATCAGTTTGTTCATGTTGAAGATGATTTTAACAAAGATGGGCTGCAACCAGGGATTCTGTTTGGCTTCAAATCCTGTATACAAACCAGCCTCAAGACAAATTGCGTGTGTTCATTTGTAAGCCTTAAGCGCAATGCAGGTTTGCCTATTTTATTGTAAAGACAAACTGTTCCCAAATGAATGTACTTCCAAACATGGGTAAAATTAGCAAAGATGAGGTAAATAATTCAGGTAATCTCACAAAGGGAAGGAATTGGTAGAAAAATGATACATCGACCTTTGCCTACCCTATTTTCCGCGTAGTATTACCCTAAAACACAAAATAATCCATCGGAAATTCCCCAGAAATGGTGACAATATTACAGTCAAAGGAATGGCAAAACGTGTAAGTTTATTTTCTAATACCAAAAAGTATTCAAAACTGCCGTTCAAATTCTCCATATAGATTTAAAATAATATCTATATATCATTTCAAGCAGTGAGTCGACCTTCTCCAATACGGGCAAGGCTGTGAAGTGAGCTAATTCATCATTTATAAGCTGCTTTGTCCACAACAAAAGGTCAAACTTAATAGAGTGCACTAAGCAGTATATGTAACGCCTGTACTTTCATTGAGTGCACTTGTAAGTCTGCCAAGCTCTTTGTCGGCGGTATCTATTCAATTACTGTCCCACCACAGCAATATTTGACACAAGGTCGGGCTTAACGAGGGGAAAATAGGATCAACCCTTCCAAAAATGTTTTCAGCCGACATGACTTCGATTGCCAAGCGACTGTAGAAGCTAAAGCAACCTCCGTCACGAAAGTGTCTACCAGGGGACCTGCTCCTTTAAGTACAATGGAGCAGTATTGCTCCAGAGAAACTGATCCTCTGCAGCTGGGCTGAGTAATAATGGGAGAGCCCAAGGACGAGTCCAAAGGCTCCCCGATGCGCGTAGAAAAGCGCAGCCTCAGTAAAACCTCATTAGCTAACACTTTGCACCAGTGAACTCGGGCTTCGATGTCAACCACCACACAATATCGGGCCGATTCGACGGGTGTCAGTACCTCCGCCTCAGACCCTGTCGTGGAACAGATAATACACTTTGATCCCGAAGAAAAAGCCAGAAAAATATGAGGTAGCTAACTGGTTGTATGAATTGCTTGCCCTAACAATGGTACGGCTGGCAATATTATTAGGTGACATGCTACTGCTTTCGGCATTTTATTTTTCTCGGAAGAGTGGATTTCATTGGCTTTTGGGAAGCAGTCTCTGATAAAATTACCTTCTTCAGTGGATGTCCTGGACAATTTTCCGATCATTTTGCTGAGAGCAAAACTTGCTCTTTTTGCTTTTCCATTTGTTTAGTTCAATTAAAAAAAAAGTTTCATTGTTTTGAAAGAGCTGTCTCAAGCTGACAGATCTTCTATTCTTTCCAGTGAATGCTTTATAATGCTTTTTGTGTGTTGTTCAAATGTCTCCAGATGTTATTCGCTTGTTATACAACAATATTATGCAGACACATCAAGCATCGTGATCTATCTTTTATTTCTAGTACAAAGTACATACGTTCCCATATTTCCCAAAATCTCAGGTATTTTGTTCTCAATTCTCCTTTACCTTAACATTATTGATATTTCTAGATTTCAAAAATGTGGTTGACTTTGTGGGAAAACCAAAAATATGTTCTTCTACCTCAAAGTTCCTGGACTTAACATTCCACCCTAAGACTCTTTTCTCATATGATTAGCCAGTTTTGTATGTTATGTATAACCATATGTGCACACCTACGTTCCAATACGCCGTTGAAATCAGATAACATAATATTGCCAACATCGATTAGTCATTCATAAACATATATTGTTTAATACATCATCCGAAAAATATATGTTTGTTTTGGAGAATACTTTTTTTATACACTGAAATACTTATTTCTATACACAAGTAAACCCATCGAAAGGAGATATTATTATTATTATCAATATCAGCCAAAGTTGCCGGTGCTATTTTTTTCGAACCAGATCTGAGTTTCCTGGTACATGTCTGGGTTTCTGTTGTTCATTTTTTTGATACATTAAAATTCAAAGTTTTTCCACTCATTCTAGTTCTCAATTTTTTTTTTCCTTAAATCCGTAGAATAGAGAGTGGAAACGATTTTGTCTCATATCATTTCACATTGCACAGAATTTGCACCGACCTTCATATTATGTATCCAAAAACGTCACTTGAATATACATATATAGTTTATGTATTCATGATCTTCACAGTATGAATTCGGTCAAATTGTTTCTTTATTACATTATGAAACGGATAAACTTTCCTCTTTTCGTCTTCTGATCTTGAACAGAAAACTACTCAGTTAACCCCATTCGTGGTCAGATGAAAACTAATAGCGTTACTGAAACATTTGAAATATTTTCAAGAACAATTAGTTGATCAGAGTTTTTTCAATATTTTTCAATATTGAATGATTTTTATGTATTATAAAACGTTTCAATACTAGCCACCATTTATTCAATTTTATATAAATTCCTGCGTTTTAAAAGGTTTTTTTTTTTACCATGAAAAGTAATATTTTATTTATTTACTCGAATTTATCCATTCAAAACGATAGGATTGTTTATGCATGGATGGCTAATAAGGAGCCCAAAGCTATTGATTAATCTCTTTCTTAATAATTCAAGTAACTCAATTCTTGCTATGAGTTGAGAGTGTCCATAACATGATTTATGACGTAATTGATATATCATGATAGGAAAGTAAACAAACTAATGAGATGCCTCAATGACAAACAAACAGACGGAAAATTTGCATATAGGCACATTTAATGATAAGACATTTTTGTAATAAACATCGTCAAATGTACAATGAATAATCAATACGTTGCAATTTATGAAAAATCACATCATTTTGAGGAATTGCGTCATTACTCAACTTCTGTTATAATTTGATATTGGCTACTGTGGCAAATATTAAGCCTTGATTTTACTTATTGTGACAAAATAAACACACATATCGATCTTAATAAAGGTGATCTTATCTTTTTTTTTATAAAATACTTTTGAGAAAGGATTTTTATTTGATTCAATGTTTTGTTAACGTTAGACTACTACTAAGAACTATCATTGCTTTATGACAGAGAGTGAAGGGTCGCGATAATCTTTATCGTATCAAAAGATATCGAAAGTGATAGAATATTTTGGAGGTCCTAGTTTACAGTACTAACAAAATATCTCATTTCCTACGTTCAATTCAAGAAAGTAAACAAATCTGTGAGGCTCGATTGCTTATCACTTGAACTTGGAGTCAAATGATTCTTACACTTCAAGAAAATCGGCTACAAATCGCAAAGAGATGCATGGTCACTGTTTAGGTCGGGGGAAGTTGATTTGTCTACTCTTCCCGGGGGAGAAACAAAGTGAGACGCTGTCCGAATTTGAAAATTGATTGACTGCTTGCTGTACTTTGTGGACAGCTTAAGGTTAATACAGCTGCTGCGTAATATAGTGTAAGGACAAGAGAATTATGCCTGAGTTTTAGGAAAATATTGGTCACAAAAATGATTCTGGGCTATTGATAAGTAGTCTGCAGGCTGTGTTCCACCCAAATTCAAAAACAGTCTACAAATTTCTCTTCTGGTCACGCCATCAGTAGCGATGTAGGGACTCCCTTGTTCTCGTAAATGGTCCGAAACCTCTTCGGGAAAAGCGGAAAAATTACAGGGAGCCAAATCTAGACTGTGAAAAGACTGACAGACCTCGGTGAATCGATTTGTTGCTGGAAAACCCGAACAAAATTTGAAAATTGGCATGCTCAGTCATTTTGAATGCAACGATCGCACAGTACACGATCTCACCTTGCAGGGTTTCTCAGCCGACTGCATAACTTCAAAGGAGACTCTCTATCCCTGCATTTGCAGTAAGGGGGTTCACTCTGGTTTGCTGCCAAGTTAAAGTAAATCTGTGCAACCGGTTCTCGAGATATTTGAAATGGCTGGATTCTATCTGGGTAGATCCTTTTCGAACAGAAAGTTCAGTCATGCATTTGACAAACAGGAATCGTCAAAAGGAAAACAGGAGAACATATTCTCGAGTGCTTTAAAAGCTAGCGTATTTTATATAGGATTCTTCATCGATGTAGAACTATAAAATTCTATGAGCAATAAAAACAACATTTGTGATTTCTATCATTTTATGTTTCACCAAATGAAACCCATAGGCGCTAAATCACGGAAAAATATACATTCTTAATACGGGTATCATTGGGTGCGATTTTTGGCTTTCATCCAAACCCGTAAACTGGAAAGTTATGATGGAGTCACGCAAGTGCGATTTTAAAATAAATAATCACTCGCACAAAAAATAGTAATAATAATACGTGCAGCAATAGAGGTATGAATAAAATGATGTAAATATTCCCTGAGGATCAATAAGTGTTTTTGCAAAGACCCCATTTCAAAATTCCCGTTGCATGATTTATGGAAACAATAATTTTCACCTTGAATTAACGGCCTATTGAAGATTCAAACATGTTATTTACTGGAACGAAAATCAAAGATTTTTATGGAATGAAATCTGTATATTTTCTGAGACGTAAAGGAGTATGCATATTTTGGATTGAAAAATGGCTGATGTTAGACAAGAATCATTACAGTCAATGTATGAGGATTTCTTTTAAAGATCGTTATGTTTAATACTATCATTACCACTGCGACTATTAGTTTGTTTCTTTTGTTCTTTCTGTTAAATAATCATAAAAATAATGTCAGTAAGTGCATCAAATCACCCTAGAAAAGGATCAAGAATAGACATAGTTTCTACGGGAGGATGATCTACATGATATTGCAGAAGGGGCTTTATTTTGCACATACAAACCAATGGTATATGCACAGAATAGAATCCGTCCAAGGTAATGAAACATGATTTTGGAGGTAGTTTGAGATTTAATATCACACCGAATCCAGACCAGGAAAACGAGATTTGGTATAAGTGACAATGAAGGGAAGAGTTTATCAGATAGTGGGTATTACTGTGCTGTAAAACAGTGGCAGGGTAATGCAGTTTTAATTTTAGTCTGAGTCCAGATAGGTTTACGGGTAGATTTGGGGCTTTGCCCCAAAAGAACTGTGTGGTAGAAAAATGCATGATGTCCACAGTTGTATTTGAAGACTTCCTAATCAGCCACAGTAAATGATGAAACTCAGACATCGAAATGGGTGCACACAAACTTCTAAGGTTTATTTCGGGGACAATGAGAAAGAGTTCCCCACACAAATTAATGATAATTGCAACAGAGCAGTATGCAATTTCGGATAACTTGAGAAAGCTCTACTGATATAAGTCTTTCGTAAAGGTGAAGTGGCATAAAACAAACTTTTTGAAAGTTATATATATATATATATATATATATATATATATATATATATATATATATATATATATATATATATATATATATGTGTGTGTGAAGGTACTAGTTGTCCATTGCAAGATAGGAGCTCTTGACCACTGCAAGATAATCCACTGTAAGTTATCCATTGACTGATACAAAGAAAGCTGATCCAGTTTATTAACCCCATATCTGTGAATGGGTGGCTTAGAGTAATTACCACCTATTGCAAAATAAAAGCATTGACCACGGTGAGATAATCTATCACAAAGTATTTATTCCAACATAAAAGCCCTGACTAACAGATAGAGCTGAGTATCCATCAATCACAAGAAAACAGAAATTTTATCGAGTTGGCCATGTAACTGCGATGGCGGAAATCCCCGACGTTCGCAGCTGATGTTTTTTTTTTTTTTTTCAATTTTAACAGTAAGAAAAGCAACGTGCACTTGGATTCATTCGATCAAAGTGTTTTGACCTCTCTCTCTCTCTCCCACTCTCTCTAAATATCCCATGCCTTTCATATACTAATATTCCCAAAGAAGAAAAAAAATATTTGACAATTGCAAACTCTCAGCTGAAACCGTCAACATAAGTTTCTTCAGTTTTTGAGTCGGTATGGCTGGTCGGCTGGCTAGCTCGCTGGCTATGAATGTATGTTTTACGCAGATAGGCTGAAACGAATGCACTCCAAGGTTCAATTTAGAACATATTCATGCTAAAATGACGTCTTAATTTGTTCCAAATATTCAGGCTTTTTTTTTTTTTTTTTTGCTCTTTTATTTTATATTTGACTTTTTGCCAGTGATCACCGACCAAGGAAAGGGGAAAGAAGTAACATTCACCATCTTCCCAAATTTCTAGAAAATCATCTGCCTTTTTTCCATTTTTATAATTTGTCTCCTCGACGCAGCATACTAGACCTGATATTTGGGTGATATTTTCTATTGAATGACTCAATGGACTTACTGAGACACTAATAAAGGAGATGATTGTAAGCATTCTTAGTACTGCACTTGTGTAGAATACAACGTTTGAGAGTTATTTACCACACGGCTGTGTTTCTTATTTTTGTCTTCCCTCCAAAACAGTTTGCATTTAACAAATAATCCCAAATTTTCTGTTGAATTCTGTTCGCATAAAAATATGATGTATACACACGAGTTGGGTAATTCACATGAATACGTAATTACACAACAGCTGAATATATTCACGTACGTACATAAGTGTATGTGTGTGTGTGTGCGTGTGCGCGCACGCACGTGCGATGTGAGTATGTATATATGTATCGGTTGGTCGACTGCAAATATGCATTTATAAGTATATACATTCCTAAATATATAAATTTGAATATTATAAATACAATATTTTCCTGGATGCTGTTGCTGCTGTTGTTTTTGTTGTTATTGTTCCTTGAGGGAGGGAGAGAAAGGGAGAGAATATAAAAAGAGATAAAGGAAAGGGGGAGAATGAATAGAGGGGAAAAAGATCTCAGAAACCTGACATATATATATATATATATATATATATATATATATATATATAAAGAGGTACAGACACGCACACGTACAAAAACACACACGTGCTTAGATAAATACTGTACGAATGTTGAACGGTTCCTTCATTTGTGTAACTCAGAAAAAAACAACTTATTCGCGAAAAAAAAATGAATGAAACAGTTGAATCAACAAAAACCAACTGTCCTGTTCAACGGAACTTATCTTTAACATATATTCCTTCTTTATATATATATATATATATATATATATATATATATATATATATATATATACATATATATATATATATGTGTGTGTGTGTGTATGTGTGTGTGTATGTGTGTGTGTAGTTTTTTCAAGTTGAATTACTCAGAAATGTTCATTTTTATCAAGTAAACTTCATCACAAAAATTATAAATGAAGGTTTTTCTTGAAATACTTTGTTTTCATAACCACATTTATTAAAAAGCATTTTTATACTCTAAGTATGTACAAAGACCTATGATTTCAGTAAATCCAAGATCCTGTGGCAATTATCAATATCAAGAACCACTATCAAATAAATCAATATCCTATTTTGATTGATACTATAGTAAGTTAGCCCGTTTGGCAAACAAAAATATATTCATATGCGTATAGCTCTTCCCTTTACAATAATTTTAGTCCAATTCTAATATGTTTAAAATTGTTTTATGTTATATGTTATTCTTTTCCTTCAAGGAGTCAATAACCTTTTCAACGAGTGCAGCAATCATATAAAAATATTATGATCAGAATCATGAGAGTGGTTCCCGAGACAATAAAAGGCGATATCGAGAGAGTAGAAGTAGAAACACATTTTGTCTATATCTACAGAGATTTCATACCCACATGAGTACAAATAGAGCTGCGTAATCTTCTAGTGACACCCCGATTAGTAGGTTAAGTAACATAAATGATAAAAACGAAAAGTGGCTAAATCATCGAACACTGTCAACAAAACTGTCGAGTTAGGTAAAATCAGTTTTCATTCTGTTCTGCCTAAGTACGTAAGTATTGGTACGTCTACAGGCAGTACCAATCAACCAAAATAAGGCTGAAAATATGCATTTTTACTTGATTGAACCCCTTTCAAAAAAAGAGGTGGGTGTTGTTTTATTTTTCATCATTTTGTACAAAAACATCCGATTTTTAGGTTTTTAATGTGTGGAAGCTTTACAAAACGTATTTTTCATGCTCCAGCTTTGAAACTTTGCATTATTTGTCTACGATACACTTTTGAGATTAATTTTTTGACTTTTTTAGAATTTTCTTTCAATCTCTTGGGCTCTTTCTCTCCAGAACACACCCATATTTCAGGTCTTTAAAAGTACCGCAGCTATACAGAACGTATGTTTCGTGCTGCAGCCTTGGAAATTTGTGTTAGTAGTCAACTCCACACCTGAAAACGATTTTTCCTAAATGTCCCCATTACGGCAGTGGTTAGAGCTACAATAGATGTTTACACTATATTGGTCACCGGTTTATTCCACTTGTCTTTCTTAAAAGGTCAGACGTTTCTAACGATTACTTCCCAAGAACAAAAGAGAGGAGTATCTCATTCATTGATCACCCTTTTCTGTCGAGTTTTTTATTGATCATTCTAATTGAGACAAAAATGTAAGAAGTATATAATTCATTGATCAACTTTATTTCCGTTCTTTGAATAAATCATCCCAACATGACATGCAGCCAAAGGGAGATGGTCATGTGATAGTTTCTTTTGAGTGACAAATCAGATCTATTTGGTTCACTCTGATGAAGCTCCTCGCCAAATTGGAGCAAAATATAATTTTTTAAAAACTAGTTTGGTTGTTGTCATTCTGGTGTTCATATTTAGATAAGGCAGTCTATAAGGATACTAATTTCCAAAAACTGATTTCTAGTAGTTGACATAGAAATGAAATCATTTATCTTTGTGTTCCATGTTGTTAGGAAATATGTGCATGAAATGTATAAATTCATAGAAAATGGCGTTGCCTCATTAATAGCAAAGAGATGAGTATTTGTTCAAATTTTCAATTGTGTGTGTGTGTGTGTGTGTGTGTGTGTGTGTGTGTGTGCAATATTGTGAATGCACATATGTAAACATTTATTGCATAAATAGTCTGTATGTGAAGGGCGTGAGCCCCTATTCCCTATTCGTTTTTCCAATTGTTGGGTGAAATTGAGAAGGAATCAAGTCCAAAGGGGTTGACATTTTGTTTGGTAATCCGAGGCATATTAGCGTCAAAAGGGGTTGATAACTTACAAGCGTGTGGATACAAAATGTACGTCTTGATTAGCCGTGACATTTTATTAAGCCATTTCCAGTGTATCAGTATGTATTAATGGCTCACAGCTAAATTATATGTCAATGCATATGTGTGTGTTATGATATCATTTATGAATGGATATCATGTGTAAGTATGCATATGTATGTCCACTATATGCAGCCATACGTATGTGTGTGTCGGTGAGATAGGCCATGTGTTAGAACGAATTCATTGATGGTGGTATCAGTACGTGTTCAACCATCAGACTTCAAATAGCTCTGTCATATTGAGACTGTTTGAACTTGTTCAAAATGGAAAACAAAACTGTTTTATCTTACACTGCAATCAATAACTCACTAGCTGTGTCACGAGAGAAAAATAAACCGTGCGTTTCTAAGAGAGGAATGAGCAAATGCGTAAATAAAAACAAGTGGTTTATTTCGATAATCATGGACTTTGTTCTTCGTTTGAAACCAGATGATTTTCTTCACAGATGTGCAGTTTCTTGTAGAGTTGCGTTATCCCATCTGTTACTCTGTCCAAGCGACCTGTTTGAAACAGTACAGACTTTCATCAAAAGGACGCATTGGAACACATGAATAGGGCGGAGGGAAAATGTACACATCGAACCTCCCAATTATTCCTGAAGCTTAGTTTTGAGAGTCTCGAGGACAGATATGTAGAAAAGAAGAGCCTTGAAAGATTGTGATGTACCGATCCAAAGAGGCTTCTTGTCTTATATTTCAGCATCCCAAATCCTGTATATTATAATAATAATAATAATAATAATGATAATAATAATAATAATAATAATAATACTAGACGTTGCTGTACCTGCAGACCATAGAGTAAAAAAGAAGGAGGGTGAAAAAAGGGAAAAATACCAGGACCTAGCAAGGGAGTTAAAGAAAATGTGGAACATGAAAACCAGGGTAGTACCGGTCATAGTGGGAGCACTAGGAACTGTCCCCAAAACGCTGAGGGAGAGACTGGAGGAGATCGGGATTAGGGGGAGGATAGAGACCGTACAGACCACAGCACTACTGGGAACTGCACGGATACTGAGGAAGGTGCTAGAGATATAAGGACTGCAACGAATCGTAGCTCTATCATGATATGCGAAAGAGAGAGGAGACGTTAGCTGAAGACCTGAGGAGACTTATTGTCACTCAGCCTTCAGCGATAACCACTGGGCAACCGGTGTGAAACTGTAAATCGTAGAATTACTGCGACCTATGAGTACTAGGAGAGGAGGGCTGGAGACTTGAGGAGACTTGCTGTCACTCAAACTCCAGCGGTTACCACCAGGCAACTGGTGTGAGATTCCAAATAATAATAATAATAATAATAATAATAATAATAATAATAATAATAATAATAATAATGATAATAATAATGTATCATGTAAATTGATGTTATTTTGAAACTTTTCAATTTCTGTCAAATTCCTTTGTAACGGCACTTGCTGAAACGGCAATATTCAGAGACACTTTTTGACGTTTGTTTTTATATTCTTGCAAAGCTACTGCTGAAAAAAGCTTGCATCAACAGTATGTGAATATTTTAGTGCATATTTTTTTTTTAAATTCAGTGCGAATTTTTTGAAAGAAAATAAAATTAGTAACCTGTACTAGACTGTGGAAACGTTATAAATAGTCATTTTTGTTCGTACTTTCTTGTTTCTCATTATTGTTACACCGTGTATGAAATTTACCCGCTATAACAGCAAATTTCTTTTGATTCCATTCCCATGCCTTCATTGGCTGTACATATGTTTGAGCCAATTCTTAACTCATACAAATATACCTTCATTTGCCTATCTGGTAAATTCATCCCGGTGAGTTTATTGTGTGTGATTATGTTGCCTGCAAATCCATCGGCAGCTTGTTCCATCGCGATGAAGAAATCAGCATTAAAAATCCTTTTTTTTTTATCTGGGCTCGAACACTAATCTTTAGCACCAAGCAGCTAGAGCATTCTGTCATGATATTTGCTCTTTTTCGTTTGGTATGACACAATGTTAAATGGAGAGAAAAAGAATTGTGTGATAGCATTGTGCTATTATACGTTAAAAGGGAGGGCCTGCCTCGCAATCTGCTTTAACATTCCTGTATGGTTTCTCATTTCGATGCATAACCTAAAATCATGATTTTTGAGATGAATCTATTTGAAAACATGAGTTAAAACGATTTTTTTTATTTCATTTCTGTTTTTTTGGTTATATTTTTCTTTTATCCTTCTCAAACAACTTTTATTAGATCCTAAATATTTTTATACAATCCAGTGTCAAACTGCTGACAAAGTATCGTTAAGTGTACATCTCAAACTCACGTAACAAGCCAAATTACACCGTCTACCCGGGTCCTGGAGCTCGAATTTGGTTGTTGATTCTAATGTCTTTCTGACTGACTGACTGGCTTAGAAGAAATTAAAATTCTCTGCTCGATCTGAACGACGGAAGCAAGTGCCAGAGGAGAAGTAAACCAATTAATATTAGCATAACCGGTTTCTCCCGAAATGTTTGCGGGTATGATGGCAACCTAAATAAGCATGCATTGCATAAAGGAAAAGTTGGGTAATTCATCGACGTACACTTCGAAATCTTGGCACGTTTGCCAATAATGACAAGTAGAGGAGAAATGAGATTTCAGAGAAGATTATCAAAACTACTCTGAGATATGAAATTATTACAGGGGTTAAATATTGAAATGGTGATAAATTATTGCGTGGTTGAATATAGGTATTTATTCGCCTCTTTGCAAGCGCAGAATGTGACATAAGGTTGAGTTTGGAGCGAAGTCACCAACGCGTATGAGCAGGAGGTTACAGAAATTGTACAGTTTCTTTGGCACTTCCTTCTTTTTGGTCGCTTACTGCATCATTTTTGACGGGTCAGATATATACATCCACTTCAGTCAATCTGTTCGTCTGTCCGTCTGTCTGTCTGTATATCTTTCTGTCTGTCTGTCCGTCTCTCTCTCTCTCTCTCTCTCTCTCTCTCTCTCTTTCTCTCTCTTTATGTTTATATACTTGTATATATATATATATATATATATATATATATATATATATATATATATATATATGTGCAGACAGAGAGAGATTAATCGATGGTTGAATATGAAATGATATCGAATTATTTGATTATTAAATATCAGATAATATTCAGTGATTGACAAGTTGAATCTTGAATGATCTTCATTGTTTTAAATGTTAAATGTCATATTATATTAAAGTATCCGACGATTGAATTAAATTGAGCATTATTAGAGTAGGAACAAGTTACGTATCAAATAATATCTATTTACCGACGAGTTAGATACTAAATGATATTCAATGAATGGCTAATTAATGTAAAATTCCAAATATTATTCGAGGATATAAAATTTGAATAAATAATGTTCAATCATTTAATTATCGAAATATTAGTTCACCACTGCCGTCAAAAACTGACGGGCATTTGTAAGTACTTTTGCATTTATATTTTCTTTGAGAAAATTAAAAAGTTGTCATTCAGCTGTGCACTTTCTCAACGATGATCAGCCATGAATATTGATTCAAACTAAAGAAAGAAATAGTTAACGACACAAAAAGAAAGATGTGGATGAGTCAAAAACATGGGCTTATTGCCTATCGTGGTTCATTTCAGATTTCTTTTTCCTTTTTTCAAACATAATTTTAAAAGTCAGTAAAACACATATTTCGCTAATATTTCTATATCTATAGTTGTATATGCGTATGTGCATGTATGTGTGTGAGTGCCAAACTATCTAATATATTGCTGGATACGTGTCGGTATCTTGGTTAAGAATATTTCACTCCCCAAAAATGACGAATAGCATTCTATTCATCATTGAATACTCAATTTCTTGGGGGGGGGGGTATCAGTATCTTTTCCTATTACGTCATCAGAAGAGTCCACTGCATGAAGCTGGGCAATTGGTAGTGGACTCTCCTGGTGATTTGTGGAAGTATCGTATACGTATATCATATGTATATACATTTTGTTATAAGTGGGTTGTTCCATCAGTTGCTTTATATGATTTGATTTCTTTTTACGACGTTGGATGGGGTGAGAGGGAAAGACACATAGAGACAGTGAAAGAAAAAAAGAAAGAAAGAGAAAAAAGAAAGGGAGAATCCATGCATATAATAAATACCGATGTGCAAATATTCTCTGCCGTATCGAGGAAGGCAACTGATGAAGTAAAATATGATTTCATTCATACAACTGACGTAGTGAAATGATATTCCATTCATGTTCAAAATATATAAAAATGTTTAAGTATATAAAGCACGATGTGTATCCATGTATTTCACTGGCGTTGCCATTTTTTACTACACGGGTAAAGTAGTTAGATATAAGACCGACGTGTCACGATTTCACCGATCAACTCCGACTGCGTGCGTTGTGGAGCACAGAGCGCTGATGAGAACAGAGAGAAAGGGTCGGAATTATTAATTTCTCTTCCTACGAAAATGAAATTCTGCGTTAGTACTTTTTTAAAACGTGGCAAATCACACACATCTGTAAGTTGAGAGGAAGAGAGGGGGTAAGGAAAGGAGGAGATAAATAGAGACAGGGGAAGAGAAAGAAAAAAATAGAGACAGATGAAGTGGTGTGTATTAATGTATGTGTGTGCGTGTGTGATCAAATTCTCCCAATTTAAACTTAAATCTACAACGTAAACAATCTTCAACAACGAAAAGCAATTTTTTCCTTGAAATTTTCTACTCGAGAATGATGAATAACAAAGCCTCTGGGCGAAACATCTGATCACATTCCCGGGTAACTTTTTTTTCTTATTTGCGCTTACATTTCTGCATCTTCTGAGAAAACACCATAAAAAAGGTGAACCCTACATGAGAATTCGCATATGTGATATTCTCAATGCCTGCGTACTGCACCAATCGTCATCGTAACTGGGGATATTCATAGACAGAGACTTGGAATAAAAGACAAATAAAATTCAAGAAAATGAATAACTTCTTTTTTTTCTCTTAACAAAATATGTTCTTCGCGTTATTAAATAATTTTTTAATGACACTGAACGCTCTTATATTTCGTGATGTGGCATCTGCTTCTTTACTATACCGTGTTTTGAAACATATCAGAAAATAAAGATAAGGGGACGTGTATAAAGATTGAATTCCCCATCTTTTATATCGATCAACGGGAGAATATTTGCTATTGTCTATCCTATGCTGGTACCTTACTTTTCACAGATTAAGTAATGATTTTTGGCAGAGCCGTCATGAGATTTTAATGGTAATTATAAGTAGATTTTAAATCTATGAGAAATTTTTTGTATATCGACGATGGTTTCATTATTGAATCTATGAAATGCTTCTGCTTCAACGAGGAATCAAAGTTCTTGCTCAGGGTGTACTGAATGTTACATACACGTAAGAATGTCGAAAGAGCACAAAAACCTAATTTTTGTTCTTATAGAAACTCAAAAGAGATGTTCCATAGTCCGAATAATTCATGGAATAATGATAATACTTACGCTAAGATAATAGTAAGAAGACCAGGAAGCCCACTGGCTAAAATGTTGCAAACTAAGTAAGACGATGGCACTAGAAAAAAAAAATGATATTTTATCAGAGATATTCGGAAAATATCAAGGAAGCCCAAGACCTTACCTTATCAAGCGTAGTGATCAGGAAAAGGAATATACCAATATTAGTTCAAAATTTAGAGACATTATGACAAGATAATCCCATACATTCATTTAAAGAGCAACTTTACAAAGTTCGCTAATGCTGTGATAAATATATCAATTTACGCCGATGGAGTTTATGCAATCAGTTAACTATGGATGGCAAGAATTGCAGTAATTGCAGTAATTACACTTTTATACCTCACTCAATGAAATTTTTGTTTTTATCGTCATTGATTGCTGCTCAGCTGCATCAGTGAATAAGGGATTTTACTTCCCAATGGATGACTTGGAATAGATTATTTTGTCATGGAGTTTTTTATCTTGCAAAAAATAACGATTTGCCCTCTGATGATGCCGGGGAAACAACGATGGGATAGAAATATACAGGAATCTATTCAATTCTTCTTGATTAGATTTTTGCTTTTGTTGATTCATATTGCAAGACACACAGACGGATGCACAAACATTCTAAATATAATTTCATCCAAGAAAATTCTATTAAGTGTACTGCAAAGCTTCAACTCAAGTTAATGTCTTCAATATCCACATTATTATCTGAGATAAATTCATCACTGTTTAATAATTTTACAAAAGCCATTCTATATTAAAAAGTTGGAAATAACGTTCATTATTGACAATATCTGTCATGACTGAGCCCGTGGGCAATTAATGTGATATAGAGGGTTCATTTTCTATTTATTGATTGTTCTTGTTTAAAAAAATGTCAAGTTCACACAGTATTGATAAGAGAACAAAACTGACCGGTTTTGAATGTAGTAGGATCATTGAACTTCGAACCCAAAGTCTATCACTATGAGCAAATTGATCAGAAAGTTGTACAATATTTTAGAGTGATCCAGGAATTAGGCTTGTGAATCAAAAAAAAATGTTGGATCGATTCAAGGTTCTGAAAAATGCGTCCGCAAGCATGAATATAAAATACGGATCGACTAGGATGAAGATCTTGAAAATTTTGCAACAGCAAACGGGTCCCAAATCATGAACACATTCTTTAAAAGAAAGCAATAGAAAGTGGATATAGAGGAGCCCCAATCATGAAACTTAAAACGAAATAGAATACATCCTAGCCGACACGAGTGACACTGTTGAAAATATGAAGGTTCTAATTCAAGTCAATGTTGGAAGGGACCACAAAATGATGAGATGCAAAATTGAAATAACACCAATATGTAACGTAAGAAGATGTTCAACACTAAACTGCAACCACTAACAGCTAAAAAGAACTGACCTGATCATTCAAACCGGAGATTAAGATCAGATAAAAACAGGAAGGAGAAAATCAACAAGTTCAGCAACAATATAACAACCCCCTTAATTGAAGTCACTAGTATTTTTTTAAGTCAAAAGATTCAACAACTGTAAGCAAAAAGAAAAAGAAAACAAGAATCTCATGGGGAAACGCAGAAACATCAAGCCACCCACAACTACAACAATAGAAAAAATTGACACTATAGAGCTGAATAAAACCATCAAGAGAGGTGAAGAGAATACTAAAGAAGATACACAACAGCACTCATTGAAAGGTTTCTAAAAAAGGAAGGGGATTCAAAGCAATTGCAAAATGGGAAGAAAGCTAATAACAACTGAGCTCGAAGCAAATTGGAAACTGACAGTACATAAGGACAAAATTGTCCAATGTGCCCACAAATTTTAAGAAGACCTCATTCTGCCAAACAAATGAAGCAGAAATGAACAGGAAACACGAACCAACCGTAACCTATTTGAGGATTCTCCAGAACTTACTCCATGGGAAGTCGAGCAAGCAATAAAAAAAAACAAAGAAAGAAAAGGCCCCTGGACCAGATAACACCAACATTGACCTGCACAAAAATAATTGAAAAAGTTTTCACTATAAAACTGGCTGTCCTATTTAATTTCTGCCTCAAACAAACTAAGGTCTCACAAGCGAAACTCGGGGACGATAAAATATAAAATGGTGTGACGAGTTAGATACATTCAGAAAGCACCAGCTCCAAGACGCCCACAATAATTTGGTAGATTTCCATTTGTTTCCGAAGATATTTAACAGATTGTACAAAAAATCCAAGATGGCAAATAACATGACAAGTGTTGAATCATGTATACCCTTTTATTCTGTTCAGTGGATTTATTCTTCTAATTGGAAAACGTATTGCAACTAATACTAAATATCGTGGAATGATGGTCTGTGAGTTGCAAAGAAAAGCAACAAAAATAAGATGAACAGTATACAAGGTAAAGTAATCGTCATTACTTCATCAAAGACATTACCAATAATATTATATCTAATATTACTGTTATAGAACATGAATAGGATACACATTACTTCATTGGATCAATTATTCTGTTCAGTGGATTTATTCTTCTAATTGGAAAACGTAAAATAAACAATCTCTCATCCAGGAGGATTTAAAACAAAACAGATTGACGTTATCTACTTATACAATCAGCGACTCGTCTGCCTATGTTTTTTCCGTAACATTTCTCAGGGGAGATAAATATCTAATGCTAATTAAGATAAACTATTTCATTATAAAGACCTCCTTATTTACTTCTTTATTTATTTTTTCATTTAATCTGCAAATGCGTAGCATCTCCAGTTCCATTCCAGTCGAATATGAACAATAAAATTGTACAGCGACTTTGAAGTTTGAACATTCTCTTTAAATAAAATGTAATTGCAAAATCATTTGAATACAGCGGCAATTTCTGGACGGTATGGGTAAACTAATGGTAAAAAAATGGTGAGAGTATTTGACTGAATCTCTCTTGATATGTTTGATTGACATTCGAATATTGGAGATTCTCCATAGTGGCAAAACGTCAGTAATCTCTCTCTTTTTTTTTTTTGTTTTTTTGTTTTGTTATTTGTCAGTTTGTTTGTTTTTTTGTTTTTTATTTTTTGAATAATCTTATTCTTTGATTTGTTTTTTTCCCAACTGGAATAACGATCTTCTTTCAGAATTTGTTTACCGAATCTGATGTAGACGAAAGTACACTGGTTGGACACTCTTACGGGAATTGGAAATATGTCGGCTGTTCGTTGAGTTCAAAAATTTGTCATCTTTTTAAACCAATAAGTTTACTCATGCTGTCAGAAAATGAAAATACGCTGTAGTTGAAAAATATCAAAATTAATGACTTGTTCTCCTTCCCTTGTTTTCGATCAACTTCACTGAACTAATATTTTTATGAATTTAAAAAAAAGGTGTATAAATATGGGAGACCACTCTATAATTATCAAGTAATACTTATTTCCTGGTTTATCAATAAAATATATATGGCTAATTTCGTTTCAGTGATTAAGATGTACATTGAGGTTATCATCTGTGCTCTTTAATGTTCATGGATGCGTTTCTTCAGAGATCTGGAAGTTTCTTTACTATACTTACTGTGTCGATCCTTGTATTTGACAGGAGAAAGCTGTAAAAAATCAAGAGAAAAAAAACCAAAATGAAGATCAATTGAACAAAGACCTGAATTTTCAACTTCATCTATCCAAATTGATTCAAAAACAATATCAAATACCAATCAGCATATCCTAATCAGTTTGAAGCACACTAAACACCTTAAAATCTAAAAATCCAAAATAACCACTTACACAACCAATAAGTGTCCATTTGATGATACAAAAACATGACCCTGAAAATTCTCTGAACTGTTTATTCATGATCTCTAATTTTGATTTTTTTTAATGTCAGAATTGTGCTTTCAACGCATCTTTAAAATACATGGCGTTATGTGCTTCTGCGTTGCAAGAGACCAAGACATTATTATTCGAAGTGAATGAACATTTCAATTTTTGTTTCAATTGGAAGTGAAAAAAGCAAAATATCTTAGTGGAATAAATTCAATTTAAGTACATCTATTTTTCCTTTTTTATTAACTCAAAATACACACACACACACACACAATTATATACATACATACATACATACATGCATATATATATATATATATATATATATATATATATATATATATATATATGTGTGTGTGTGTGTGTATGTGTGCGTGTGTGTGTGTGTGTGTAAACAATAGGGAATGAGACAAACTGAGGAGTAAAAGCATATGGAGACCATTTTGGTTATTTTTTCAATTTATAAATGAATTAATCGATGTGTTTGGGAACAGTTCCCATCTCCAGTACCATGTGTGTATCTTTTATTGGTTAGAAGGTTATGTTTCCGTAGAAAACAAATTTAGCATCAAGTGTTTTGCTTTGGAAGCAAAAATGGAAAACAAAAATGAAGATTCTTTGGAGGCCATGGCGGTGATTCCTGACTGTTTTATATCTGTGAAGGAATATTTTGTGGTTGAGTTTGATCTTTTGATGGAAGTAGCAGCAGCAATTACTGCTACTTTATCGATTGCTCCTTCAGAGAGATATGGCATTCTTAAGAATCGGTTTTCATGGATATTAGGGAACTACGTAATGGTTTAGTGTCTGACTTTTGAAGTATATAGTAAGGTGGGTTCGAGACTATCTTCAGTAGTGATCAATGTATTAGAATATGAGTTAGAAGAGGTTTTTCTTCGCGTATCAGTTGAAGGAGGCGTGTTCAGTATCTTCAGTGGTCATTGTAAATGCTCCTAAAAGTCCAACAGATTTGAGTAGTACATTTAAAATTGACCGTACGTCGTGTCTATAGATTTAGGTCGAGGTGACAGGGTGTGAAGTGCCAAATATTTTTGTCCGTCAACGTTGCTCAGCGTTGCATTGCTTGTTAGAAGCAAAAGAGAAAAGGAATCAATTTGATAAGCCCCTAATCTTATTTTGTTTGGCTCAAGATTGTGGCCCCAAACTTGAAGTGACATTCGGTATACGTCAAACTACATCTGAGGGTGAGCCTGTGGTAAGATACCACCTTTCAGTCAGAATCTTCGGTGTATCAGCCCCGTAGTTTCAGAAGAGAAGAGGTCTGAATGAACAAAACATAGGCCGTATATATATATATGTATGTATATATATGTATATATATATATATATATATATATATATATATATTGTTTGCTTAATTTTTTCTCATGCTGAACATATCACCCCTTATGCTTGTTTTAAGTGATTGATGAAAATCAGTGGGTCTCCAACGCAGCTACCATCTTGGATGGACCGATGGTGTCACATAGATTCCATGCCACATATCCAGCCAAAATGCCTGATAGTCCATGTTAGTAGACTATATTTGCAATCTGTCCTAATTATCATTCTTCCAAAACCTCACAGAATAATATTTTTTGACGAGTACCCCTAATATTAGGATTTCGTCGGAAATAATGTATCCCGGTGTTTATATTAAATTTAAACTAAGAACAAAATAGACTACATCATTGCAGACAATAACGACACTGTCAAAGATATTCAGGTCCTTAATCAAATGAATGTTGTAAGCAATAACAGAATGATGAGATGCAAAATTAAAATCAACACCAAAATAAATCGGAGGGGAAACCACTTAGCATACAAAAAAGAACTCATCCGACCATTCAAGCTGCAACTTAAAAACGGATATGGACTCCTCAGGAGAGAGCATTAACAAGCCCAGCAACAATATAAAAACCTCTTTAATTGAAGTCTTCAGTATGTTCATGCCAAAGAACGCATAAGCCATAAATAAACTCTCAGACAAAACCGAAAATCTCATGAAAGAACGCAGACAGCCAAAGCCATGAAAAGAACAAAAGTAAACATCGAAGCAATAGTGCTGAACAGAATTTCCCAAAATAAACTTACAGAGTATAAAGGAAAATACGCAACAAAAGTCATAGAAAGCATTTTTCAGAAAAGTAGGAGCTACAAAAATTTTGTAAACCCCTATCAACACAAGAAAGAAAACAAATAGCTAGTTTGTACGAGGCAAATAGTGACCTAAGCAAGAATAAAAACCGAATCATCGAATTTGTCCAGGAGTTCTACAAAAACTTTTTTTCAACTAAACATAAAAACAGACACGTTAGTCGAGAGTAATCAGATCAAGAATTTCCCAGAGGTTATTCTGAGAGAAATGTAGCAAACTGTCAAACAAACATATAAAGGAAAAGCTCTCGAACTAGCTAACATCACTGTTGACCAACTCATAAAGCTCCAAAGGTTTTCGCAAAGAAACCAGCCCTTACATTAAACTACTGTCACGAATAAAGTAAAATCCCCGGCGATGGGAAAACCATGATCACAATGCTGAAAAACTTAATCCAAAAGACCTCAGCAACCACAGGAAAATAATTCTTCTCAACTGCATCTACCAGAGTGATCACCAACCGAATCACCAAAATACTAGATGAATACTAACAACAGGAACTAACTGGCGTAAGGGAAAGCTACTCAACCATCAACCAACTGCATTCAGTTAATCGCTTCAAAAGAAAAGCAGCAGAATATAAAATGTCACGATGATAATTTTTAAATCAGTGGAAAGCCCCAAACCATCGACATTATCGTACAAGACGTACCCCTGTATATGTCAAGTATTGCAACATAACCACAGAAACAGCAGTTCTTTCAACGGGATACCTGAACACTCTGAGCCTTTTCAAATGAAAAAAGAATGATAAAAGATGAAACCAGCTCGCCAAATATCTTCACGGCCTGCCTCGAGATGATCTTCCCAAACCTAAACTGGGGGGAAAAACACAGGATAGATAGCAAATACCTTTGATCTGCTGGCATCGTCTTCTTTCCTAAAAACCTTCACATTTTCCACATAATGCTAATTGAATGAAGAAAGCAAGAACGTTTGTCTTCAGATCAACTTCAGCAAGACAAGAGTCATCTACAACAATCATGTTGGAGACAAGGAAACCACGAAAAAATGAACGCAGAACTTGAGAAAGTACAGCCGTACATTTATCTACAACAACAATCCCTGATGAAATTCTCAAAAGAAGAAGAAATCAAGTGAAGAATAACACTACGTTTGAATACTCTCGGTAGAGCAAGCTCAGCATTCAAGAACAGGAATATAGTCCTAAAAAAAATCTACAGCCAATGTATCTTCTCGTTTGTCACCTATGGAGCAGATATATGTGATATAACCAAAACATCGACTTTCACACCTGAGAAGCATGAGACGTGCAAATAAGAGATTCATGCTCAACCTCACTCGGCGAGATCATTGGACAATACCGTATATTAGAGAAAAGACAAGACTCCAACATATCCTGGAAACCAGTAGAAAATTTAAATAGCAATGGACTGATCATGTGGCAAAAATATCAGCCAACTGTTTGGTAGGCATCACGACTCACAAAGTGGATCCCAGGGGATCATGTGCCAAATAATAGCCGACAGAATGTTAGATGCCATAATGAGCTAGACGTCTGGCCAATCTTGTTGAAGTCTCTGTCGAACAACAGGCGTTAAAAGGCTGCTGCAGCTTCTACTGATGGTGATCATGATGAAATGTTCATTAGCTAAAGTTAAGTCGATAGTCACAATCAGACT
This sequence comes from Thysanoteuthis rhombus, assembly GCA_963457665.1. NCBI lineage: Eukaryota > Metazoa > Mollusca > Cephalopoda > Oegopsida > Thysanoteuthidae > Thysanoteuthis > Thysanoteuthis major. Next base: position 27,606,698 of record OY735211.1, on the reverse strand, counting down.
TTCCAAGTTTTAAATTTATGCCTGAATGCTATTCTATGGAGGGAAGAAATTCTCTTTAAAAAGTACCACTTTAAAAACAAATCATTCGCTTCGAATTCAGAAGTTGATTCATCTAAAAGGAAATATCCGAATGAAATTAAGATTCAGTCAAAGAAATTCTTCAAATCCACTAACCACGTTGGCAATCTCAGAAACTGGAATCTTCTTTCATTTCTTTTGACAGTGGGTCCGCTGCTGATTAAAAGTTATCTTTGTATTTCACGCAATATGGATCGATGTCCCTGTAAAACGGTGGATAGAGCGTCGAACAATCAACAGGCAGATTCACCTTCAAGTGAAAACATTAAGAAATATTTGTTCCATCCGTTTGGATCATTATTGCACGCAAACTTACGTAAACACCTGAAATTCTCATTTATGAAGGATATATATATATATATATATATATATATATATATATATATATATATAGAGAGAGAGAGAGAGAGAGAGAGAGAGAGAGAGGGAAAAAGAGAGAGATAAATAGATGCATAGACATATGCATGCAGATACATTATACATATATTTACATACAATACATATATATATATATATTACGAACATATATATATATATATATATATATATATATATATATATATACATATACGTAGAGAAAGAGAGTGAGGAAGAGAGAGAGAAATAGAAAAGAGACAAAGAGAAGAGGTGAAAGAAATGAGTAAGTGAAATGCAGGGGTGAAAAAGACTTGCCTAGGGCAGATGAGTGTTGAGATATATGCGTATATAATTTGATATAAAACCACCCTTTTGTACGGTTAGTCCTGATCTTATGTCCATAAGTACGCCGATGTACGAAATATCGTTAACAAATACGGTCAATTTTCATCTCAAACCAATGTGGTTGTAAATAGATTTTCCTTTTGATGTGCCTTTGGCGCGGACAGAAATAAATAAGTCCAATTAAATGAAACATAAAATGGGAAAGCACGAACGAAATCTCAGAGAGTTGCTCTCAATCAACCCATTAGAGCAGCTGAGGGATGTCCGGACATTGATCTGAATGCAAAATCAATTATTGGCATTTATGAATGAATTCTGCATTAGATTCTTCTATTTTATTCAGCATCTTTAACTTCATTTAAAACTTTGTACCGTGACGGGTTTTACTTGAAATGTTTACTTATCTCTATCATATCTCTGTTCATACAAGTATTTAAAATACACCGGCACTTCCCAACACGCACACACACATATACAAGCACACACATACACACACACAGGTATCAAAATATTTAGATAGTAATATTGACGGTGATTTTGTTTTATCCGCCATAGCATTTATACTCGTCTTTCTAACATTTCCCTACCGATCTATTCCTATCACCATTCCTACGTGGTAGAATGTAAATCATTTGCATTTTCATCACTCTTTAAGATCAGAATAACGAAGGTGACGATACAAAAACAACAGATTAGTTGAAATCGATCTTTTGATGTCATAGTATCTACAGCAGCGATTGCTGTCGCTGACTGATATTCAGACATACTCGTTACGTCTTCGTTTTCAACTCAGATGCTGCAAGTTTAGGCCCCTTGCACAGTGTTTACAGGGTATTTCATTCAATTCTAAATGTTTGTGGTTGCTATTTAGATGATATTTAATGGAATACCTCTTGATAAATTTAAGAAGCTTATAGATCATTACAAGAAACGGGTCAGTCATTTGATCATAGTAGTGTGCTACCTGACAGAACGGAAGAGTGCTTATATTGCTGTCTAGGTCATTTTTTTTCAATTCTATCTTTGGAATTATAGCATATAAGTTTAATACTTGTTTATTTTTTCATCAAAATACTTTGAACATCCTTGAAAAATACTCTGATATTGAAAAAAATGGGAGAATTCTATTAATCTCTGGAGATGTTTTATAGGTTATACAAAAAAATCGAGGATGCAAATTTCAGAAAATTTTGACCCGTTTTTAGATGCCAACCTGAAAATAAAAAATCCAACACTACCTCTGCTAGATCTTCAAATAAGAAGAGAAGTAGAGCATCTATAAGGCTTTCTTTTTGCCTCACTTTGGTTTTTCCTTTAATCTTTATTTTGCAATTTATTCTCCTCCAGTGCAAGTTCTATTCTCTCTCTTTTTGCGTTGCATTCAATGTCAAATGCAGCTTCACGGTGATTGATTGCAAATAAAGAATGAGTTTCAACCAAGATTTTACTTTCATCTCCAAAACTATCAGAAATATCACAAAAACCAAACTTTCAAACATCAGATGAGCGTTGACCTTGGCTACATAGGTGCATTGGGGTTCGAATTCCGCCCAGGGCTCATTTCTCAATTTTCTGATCATCGCTGATGTTTTTGCTCACTATCGCGAATCATTTGGTTCGAGCAAAATTGAATTCATATCTTCCCTCATCACACCGTCGTATGATAACATCCATTACTTATCACATACGTATGGAACGAATACGTCAGCACTGTACAGTGTGCCTCAATGAAACGAAAGAAAAACATTCTTTTCACGCTTATTCTTCTTTACCCATCAATTTATTCTTCTTTCTGTAGACAGCTGAAGAATTGAGTGACAATTTTTTTTTATTTTGTTATGATACTGAATGCACTTTCTTTCTTCCTCTGTCCAAACTACACTCAATTATCGAACTTATGAACCTCACTCTCTCTCTCTCTCTCTCTCTTTCTTTTACTCTCTATCTTTCTTCCCCTTTATCTTTCTCTCTTCTTTTTTGTATTTTCCAATCAATCGAACTGTAAAGATCAAGAAGTTAAAAGGCAGAGGATGTCCATCGTTCAATATCAGACTCCGAGTTGACTCAAGTCAATCTAATTCAAAGTCGACCCGAAAGAATGATCTAAGAAAAGTCAGTCTCGCCATTCCTTTAATCCAACCTTTCTCAACTTTTTTCTTTAGACTGGAAAATCTTTGCCATAAGTTTCTTATTCAGAGAAATCACAGCAAAGGATCTATACACAGTTAACAAGACATTACAGAGTTCATTTGGCTCGATTTTTTTTTTAATCAAAAGTTTTATAATATCGGAGCAATCATCAGTGTACTCTATTTTCACTCCAAAGTTGTTTGAAATTTTTTTAAACATGGAATTGGCATCAGTTTCCTTTGAACAATATTGATGAGCGTGGCTTACCTGTGAAAAAAAATGATTTCATAGATTTCATATACTAAATTAAAAAAAACCCAGGAGACAAACAAATACATTATCAAATAATGGATTTGATACAAAAATATATTTTTCTAGTGAGTGTCAATTAATGAAAATGAAGTTTGCAAATTCATTAATAATATGAACTGAAATAAGAGCCAGCAATACTATTTCCAACATCAATTTGCAAATACATTATGATTTTACTTTTCTAATGACGAAGTCGCTCTTGTTTTCTACTTCATAAATACTCCATCGCTTCATTCATCATTTAGACAGGTACATATGAATTTCATCTTCCACTGACCTGAAACGAGTAGGTAGTTTTTAAGCATGTATACATTTTTGCAGAACCCCTATTGACCCTAGGATTGCACAGAACCCCGATCAGGTAATGTTGCCACTGACCAGACCATTCTCGAGGAATCAATGCTACTTCAATAATTATTCTTTTTTACATTAACAACTAATGTACTTGTTTCTAATGCTCCATCTTGACCCCTAAAAGCACTCATCTTAAAATAAAAAAGAATCTCATTAGTAGCCGAGCTATAGAGGTATGTTTCACTGAACAAAGAAATCGCGACTGTTACGAGAAATTACGAGATTTCTGGCCGATAGAGAATCTGCAGACCTCTGCGAAGAGTGAAAATATTCATTGAATTCTTAATTGAATCTTGCTGCTTACATCAGGAAGAAAAATGCAACGATAATATTTTCATATATTTGTAAGTAAATTAGTCACAGTTTGTCTAATGATTTCGATGAAGTGAAGTAGTGAGTAAACATCAATAAATCTGGCATTCAATTTTCTAATCATTTTTTTTTGTACCCGTCACAAACATGTTTCGTACTAAAGATCATTTTAACTTGAAAATTACAGTATATCAAATTTTCAAAAAAGGCTGGTTAAGAAGAGAACGAGATATGATATTCACACGTGCAAGAAAGGGAAATTCGGGAAAAAATAAATGTTTCCCTGATATACCCGTTTAATGCCGAACCAATTTTTCAAATTATGTCACGTAGCAAAAATAACCATATCTCATTTGCTTTCCAAAAAACATTCGCCAACACTGGTATAAGTTAATGAAGTAGGCGTTACTTTCCATGGAATCTATACTGAAAAAAAATAATATATGAAATCGAATGATTAAGACTCAGTCTTTATAGTCATAGTATTCTTGCTCTTCAAACCCGAATTCCAAATTAACCCTAATATATTCAAATTGTGTCACTCGTTCAGAATCAATAAGATAGTGTTAGTCAAGAATAAAGCAGAGAATTTAAACTTTCAAACTCTTTAATTTAACAGTATTTACCATCAGTCGATACCAAGGGTAGCAGGTGTGGTTAAACTCCCAATCCTTTCTTGCTTCTCCCATGAGACATCAGACACTTCCAGACAGCGTAACCACTTACTTTCATACATGATCACGGACAACAAACATAACGTAACAACAAATATACCACACGGCTGAATACGTCGAAGTTCTTAGTGTATACCTATGACACAACTAATTCGTGCATGGCAGCGGTAATTACGTACTTCCAGCTGGCTCCAGTGGTCAGCGTTCTATCTGAGGTAATAATACTAGACAGCGAAAGCTGATTATCAGGACAGACAGAGCTTCTCCCCTGGGACAATTAGCTCGTTTCAAACTCTCTATGCAAAACCCTAATCCATTTGACTATGTGCCAGAATAATTTAAAGAAAATATCAGATAATGATGCATCATTTTGCCATCCATTTTAACATTGCATTCTTTCTTTCTTTATTCGTATTTTCATTTTGTTAATCAGAATTCACTCAGCAAATAAAACCAGCGTTTTCCCCCAGAAAAAAATCTAAAAAGGCTTATCCTGAAATATTAACAAAAATAGTATGCATAGGACAAAGACATCTTTATTTCTTTCAAAATACTCCCTTTGGGACGTCACATACTTATTCCACTCTTTATACCCCAGGCATCCTTATGATCGCCATTAGCTGTCTCGTTGCATTTTCCTTAATCTTGTTCACAATCTAAAACCCCTTTGAGGAAAAACTAAAAATCGCAGGGACTAGAATATAGGCTGGTATAGCTTGCTAATGCTATCTTTTGCCCTGAAATACCTACGAAAAATTTCAATAATGATTTGCTTGGTCATTGTGAATGCAACGGTCATGCAGTGCACGAACCCATTCGATAACTTAATCAGTGCCGACCGAATAACCACAACGAACAGTGTCCATTTATGTATACACATTAAATTTCCTTTTGACTAGTTTCCAAGTGACTGCAAGGCCGCAAAACCAGTTCTTGAGATATTTAAAAAAATTGATTACTTCTAGAAAAGACCTAGCACCACTTAATTATTTTGACGCTATAAATCTCAGAAATCTGTTATTAACTTAGGAATCAGAACTTTATAAATAGGCAAATATATAGCTCTTATTGAACAGCGGTTTACTTTCTTATTAGATTAGAGTTTCGATTTTATCAAAGCAATCGAATAAATACGTTATCAATGGCTTGCAGCCACCAGCTTCAACAATTCTTTAGGAGATTTATTTGAGGGAAGTCTTCTAATGCTTAATCTTTGTTTCTGATCGCTCTCGGCTGTCAGTGACACTACTTAGTTTATCATTTGATACTAATATCTGTTGCATCGATTTCCGATTGACCAGGAACTGGTTTCAAGTTTCAGCCTTGGTTATTGCATTCACTTCGCATTAATCTTCTTGAAAAATGCACAGATTCACCTTTCATGGCTATAAGTATATATCAATATAATTAGAGTCCTTTAGTTGTGGATTTGACTAAGAAAAAGTCCATCATCACCAGCAGCAGCCTTTTAACCTCTGTCGTTGGACATAGACCTCCCCCAAAATTCACCAGACCTTGATATCATGGGTTTCGTGATGCCACTACTTTCTCAACTCGTTTAAATCGTCATGCCATCTCATATTTTGTAGATCCTAGTTTTGCATGAAATCTCTTGGGATCAATATTGTGAGACATGATGTTGACCGGTTGTTTCCTGTTATTGTAACATGACTAGCCCATTGCCATTTGAGTTTCCTGATGGATTTTATAAAATTCTTGACTCCTGTTTCTCCTCTGGTATAATGTACTGCCTTGTTATCCCTCTGTGCTTTGTTGAGCATGTTTCTCTCATGTGGATGTTGCATGGTTCTCAGTTTGAGGGCTAATCTTTAGCTTAGGATTCATGTTCCAGCTTCATAGGGAGAACGCATTGGCTATATACCCTATTTTTTAGGACGTAGGATTTTCTTGAAGGTTAAGTTTGTTCTACCTAAAACTTGCCAACGTATAGTGATTCTTAATTTATTCTTCTTTTGAAGGTTTCATAGAAATTTGTTGTCCTACGTGGGTGTAGTGGTCTACTTCCACCAGTTCTGTGTTTTTGATTTTGATTCCTGTCCTTATGGTCGCTGTACATGACGTTTGTTTTCCTGGAGTGCACTTGAGAATAAAACAAATGTCATGTACACAAACATACTGAAGCCAAAGACAACAATCAAAATCGAAAATGCGGATCCGAAAGATACTCTGATAGGAAACCCTATACTAAAAAAGTAGTGACAGACTGTCACTGCTATGAGCATTTTTTTTTCCTGCATCAGGAGAGTTGTCAAGGTAGACCACCGCTGGCTAAAAATCAAGGGGTCTTATCATAAAATCGTTTTTTAAAGAATATATAGGATGTTAATCATCATCATCATCATCATCATCATCATCATCATCATCATCATTTCATTATCAGCCTTTTAACGTCCGTTATTAGACGTATACCTTCCCTGAGATTCTCCAGACCTCATTGCACATTCATTACTTTCTGAATTTGTGTTGCTCATCAAGCCATCATACTTTCTGCCGACGACAATTTTGGATATGATCCTTGGGGGTTAATGTTATGACTCGTGATTTCCTACAGCTTTCTTACATTTCACATATCCAGCCTCCTGCAATCTGAGTTTCCTAATGGTTTCTATAATGTCTCAGACTCTGGTATTTTCTCTAACATACTATGCTTTCATGATCTCTCCATATGAAGTTGAACATGATTATCTTACGTGCACGTTGTATGATTCTCGCTCTATCTTTTGGTTAGGTATCATGCTTCTGCACTGTAACTGACTATCGAGAGGTTGCATTGGTTGTAGAACTTTTTTCCTAGGACTATTGGGATATTCTTATCCTTGAAAATCACAGCTCACTCTACTGAAAGCTTGCCAACATAATGTTATTCTTTTTTATTTCTTTCCCTTGAGAATTTTATGCAGAGTCATTGTCCTAGGTTGTCATGGTCTACTTTCTTCAGCTCTGCGTTTTGGATTTTTATCATGATGTCCGTGTCAACATGTTTGTTGTAAATGACAGTTGTTTTGCTTAAGTTCATGTTGAAGTCAACTTTCTTGCTTTCTACCTTTAGATTGTCAATCATTATTTTGAGATTATGAATGTTCTAAGCAAAGAAGACGATCTCGTCAGAAAACTGAGATCACTTAGCCTTTTGCAGTCTATCTGAATCCTTTGTGTTCCCAGTCTAGGTTTCGGAATATCATCTCCAGCTGGAATCATCTTGTTTCAATCTTTTTTTTTTTCTTATTGAAAAGGCTCAGATATTTTCCAAGCAATTTCAAGAATTCGGATAGAAGCTTCAAAGAGGAGATATCAACACAAATACAGTATATGGTTAATCGTTTTAGACGATAAATTCAATTTTATGAACATACACCTTGTAATGATGTAACACCTGCCTTCAAAGAGGGGAAATGTTACCGTTTAATGATCTTCTTTGAATAAATCCAAGCCAATAATCACTAATAAATCTTTTGAACAAGAAGATCTAATTATTCAATTGAAAAGATCCCTAATTGGAATCGATCCTACTTAAATATTTCAAGTCTTAAAACTCCCGAAACTTCAAGTCGCTGTTTTAATGGGTAGGCCAATATTAGATCGCCCTATTGTATATTCTGTCGATTAACCTAACAGAAAAAACTAAGGATTGGTTCTAGCGGAAGGAGGTTGACTATGGGTGGTTGGCACTATAGTGACATAAGATTTTTAAAAGAAAATTTGATGTCTTAATGAATTAATATTGTAATCATTTACCGCAAATTTGCTCTGAAGAGTTTAAAAACTGTATGAGTATGCTGTCCTTCGGAAATAGGAAAGGAATGGTTGTCAGTGGTTAAAAATCAATTATTATATGCATAATGTTATTTTTATATTTACACATCAAAACTTACTTGCAATATTGTAACACATTATAAAAAATTTCCACATCTTACTTTCACCCCATGGAATGATCTAACGATAGTCACTCATTCCATTCAAAGAGATGTTCAAAACAACGCCAATTAAACTCTTACTTTCACCTTTCTTCCCTTCAATTTTGTTCAGGGTTCCCTAATCTGCCACTTTCGTTTTTCTATTTAATGATCCCCCTTTTCCCTAATTTTCCTTTGTTTTAACTTTCTTTTTTCCTAATAATTTTATTCTTTATTTGTCTTATCCGTCTTCCTCTCAACTCATTGTTTTACCCTTGCTCCAGGAATCTTTATTTTGTTTCATATCGTTAAACATACAGCTTTGCGATATCAAGACATCAGTGGCGGCTCTAGGCACATAAACTAACCAAAAACGACCTTACAAAATCGAACCAAATTAATTTGCTTTCGTGGAGGATCAAGAAACACAAGCAACAAATTCAGCCTGTGAGGGGAACGCTAAGCACTTGGTAAATGCTACTCTCAATTTGACGTCGCTGCGACCGAAAAACGGAAATAAACTAATCGGACAGATTTCCTGAAGGTTCACAGCCAATTTGCAAGTGATATTCTCGGCTTCTTCAATAGCCACAATGAGATGAACAAGAAAGGAATAGGCAGGGAGAGATAAGAGACGATACGAGCGCAGTGAAGAGAGATATTTGCTGGGAGAAGATGATGGAGAAAAAAAAAGATGATGGAGTCAATGGGGGTCCATGAACTGTAAAGGGTCCCAGCAAAGCAATAAGTAAGAAAATAGTGATTGAAAGAAGTGAAGTCAAGGGAGGTAACAAGAAATAAAAAAGGAAAATAGTAAGTTGTTTGAAAGGAAGAAAAGAAGGAAATTGAAGCAAGTTAGAAATAATTGAAAAGTGTCAGAAATATTTTGAAAAAGAAGATAGGAAATGCTAAGAAATCAGCAGGTGGTTAAAAGTATATCAAGGACAGACAACGAGAAGTTGTTATGTCAAAACTATTTAAGAACAGTCTCAATGGGACATAATCAGTTCTGATTGGGTAAAATCCTTTGAGTAATGACTGCACACATTTTATAATGTTCTTTAACAAACATGATATTGAAACATGAACATTTGGGGCAGACATAGCAGAATGGACAGTAAAATGTTTATTTGACTTTACCCATTTTCGCCGAAAATGTACATAGCCTCATCCGATAATCAGCCTTCAGTATGAAAGAAATTATAGTTCCGTAAAAGACTTGATGCAATTGATATGAAAAGGGAATCAGATAGTTATAAAAGTAAGGGTGAAGGTAGAGAAAAGAATGGTAAACAAATTTTAGAAGAGTGAAAAACTTGAATATATAAAATTGGAGTGACAATTAATTTGAAAAAAGGAAGAAAAATGAAAAACAAAATTCGACGAAAGATTGAGGGGAAGGGTTGATGTTCTTAGAAGAAGAAGGACTAAAACAACACTTTTAAACAGGAAAAAGGAAAATGATGAAGAAATTCTTAGAGTGGGACCTGAAAAAGGGAATAAAAGGAGAACGCAGAGAGGTACCCGATATTGTGAGAAATTCGAAAAACATTCACGAATCAAACTTGGAATTTTTGCCGCTAGCCTTTGTGTGCAGCGCTGTTATGGGTCAATATGCAAACAGTAACCAGGTGAACTACTTCAAAGGAAACGGTGGAAACAACGTTTTATAGTAAGTCATTTTTCAAATACAAACTCTCACAGAAGTTCGAGTCTTTAGGTTTTGATAGATATAGAAGGAGATTATAGATGGGGAATATCTTTTGAGAATAATTGAAGCTATAACGGAAAATGAATGGTGACTTTCCGAGAGATATCAAAATGATATAAAGAGAGTAAAGGATAATGATATTTAAAAATATATGAAATGTATATTACTTAAAGAGAGAGTAAAGATAGAAAAGAGAATAATAAAATTTGAAAAATTTTAAAGAAGCTAAATAATTTTGAAAGAAATCTTGAATGGGAGGGAGGAATCTTGAGAGAACACTTTAATGCCAGAAAGAAATCTCGTAAGACACCATGCATGGAAGATGAACATCTGCCAGAAAATAATTCTTGAACGTGGAAAAAAAATCTTGCAAACATTCTGTATAATCCAAAATGATCTCAAAACTAACCGTGAAAAAAATTCACAATCATGGAAAAAATAAAAAGAGGAACCTTGAATCGGACAAAATCTGGAAATAAATATTGAATGCAATAATATAATCTTGAAAGATATCTTGCATAAAGGAAAATCCAACAAGAAAACTTCCAGAAATATGGGGGAAAAAGTTGCATGCAAGAAATAAATCCAAAGAGGAAGCATACATAAGACAAAAACATCTGGTAAAAATTCATTTTGATACTAGAATAGAATCTGAAAGAATCGTGAGTATTAGAAAAGCAATAAGAGGAAAAGACTTCAATGCAACAAATCTACCCAGAAGAATTGTGTACGAAAAATGGAATCTTGGAAGAGAAACATCAATTGAACCAAAAACTGGAAATGAGACTTGAATACAAGAAAATAATCCCAAAGGGAAATTTTAAGAAAAAAAAAATCTTGCATGTGAGAAAAGAGTCTGGAAACGTATCTTACATGGGATAAAGCAACCTGGAAAGAAGGTTCTGAATGAAATGAAAAAGATTGGGGGAGAAAACTTGTGCTTGTATCCATCTTCCCTCTTGGAAAAAACTTCTTCACTCTTTTCCACCATATCTCTATTTTTGTCGTATTACTTAAACGTGTTAAATGTCATTGTGAATATTTCTTGGTGTCGTATGATACTGTAAGAGCCTTTTATCCATGTCCTTGTTGTTTTTACTACTGCGTTTAGTGTTTATCCTTGTGCTGGGATTACTGATTGTTTGATACGGTCGGAACATGCGTGCTGTTTCTTTCAATCAACATATTTAACCGTCTGAAACTAGACAGTAATATCATCATCACCAGTGGTCAGTATTCGAGTCAAAGTTAAGATATCACAGGTTAGTTTTCGAAGCCACTGAAGCAATTGTTGCCATGAAATCATCTTACTTAGTGCAACGTATGAAGCCAAAACTGTGTAAATATAAACACTTAAAACAGCATAACAAACATTAGTAAAACTACAAATAAAATATTGAATTAGGAATGAAGGAACTAGGTAGTCTAGTATGAGAAATAGCAATGAATAACCAAAGGAAGATAGCGTATTTGGTTGGTCAAAAAAAGGAGTTTCCAACAATGAGCACATTTTCGGGTTCCAAACCATTGATTTGAACAAGTAAGACGAGACCAGAAAGCAGCAATCGACCAAAAGTGCCAGTAATTAGTGAACATAGATCATCAATCAGAATAAAACTTTCTTTTCTTGACTAGGCTAAAATTGTTACATCGTGTTTAACATGTTTCCACTCATCCAGTGTATTAACTAAATATTGCGCTTTCGAATGGCTTTTCATTACGTTCTTCACTAGATTCGCTTTGTTTGGTATACAAGAGCAGTTTTTTCCGGTGAGAAAGATTAAACTTAAAGTAGTATATGAAATATGAAGGTGCCTGAAAGGTAGCCGAAGTTAGTGGGGAAAAGAAGGGGGATATGATTTTCAATATTGTCAAAACTAATAAATACATAAAAATATATTTTTACTTAATTAACTTAAAAAATATATTGGGCAATCGTATGGAAATAACGTCCACGTGACATGTGAGATATGTGCGAATGTTGAGACGGTTTTCCATAACCCTGATTTTAATTAAATTAATGCATTTTGTGAAATCTTAAGTGATCCCTAGTTTATCAATTCCCTGAATATTTCAGTAATTTGATGAAATTCCAGTTCCACAATCAGGGTAATAATAATGTAAGAGGTGCGTGTTGCTTACAATGATACTGTTACGAGCTGAGGCCTTGGATCAAACTAAGCTACACTTTTATAAATATCATGTTTATTCTGACACAGTTTCGTAATGTTTACATGGATAGGTTTGACATAAGGCCAAAACAGTGTAGTGCCCAGTAAGGATTGAACTCATTTGAGTTGTAATGGTCAACATTACAGTCTTTTTAATCATTGCTACAGAGATTGTGAAGGTAGATTTCATTAAATTATTTAAAGAACAGAATTTCCTAGGGATTTCATGAAATTGCTGTTTTCACAATCTTACTGTAACACACACAGACACACATATACACACATGCATGTATATATATATACATATATATATATATATATATATATATGTATATATATATATATATATATATATATGTATGTATATATATATATATATATATATATGTATGTATATATATATATATATATATATATATATATATATATATATATATATACATATAGCCGTTAAGAAATGCTGTAAATCTTGACAAAATTGAATGCAATTTGGTTTCGGGTTAAGGAATGATGATAGATACAATTTAGGGAAATAACGCACAGGATATTTATTGTATTAAGAGAGACCTCAACTCTTTATGAGTGCTTACGAGATAAGTGCACTTGTGCTGTTATTGCCATGGGCACAACAGTAGAGATGCTTGTATTTCCTGCCAAACGTGTGATTAAGTTGTTAAAAGATTTCTCTCTGCATAAGCCAACTTGTCCACTCATGTATTCCGACGAAATGGTCCACAGTTATTATTCGGGAAAGTTCAAGAAATATGTCATGCTTCTTCTCCTATTGTACATTTCCAAGCGAAATATATTTGATGATAGCGGAGTTGGCCTGTCAATTAGACGAACCTAGGCGGTCGCGTAGAGGATAAAAATTCATAAAGGCGCACTCTAAACTGAAAAAAATATGGTTGTTATTATACAATTCGGGACACAAATTCCAACCTTCATCCAGAGTGCATGAAACACATTTTAACCCATGAGAACCCGGGCTTATTTCCCTTGCAAAGATCATTATCGAGGATATAAAGCATATTGTGCAATGAAACTGGCCAACATTCACGTCACTGTACCCAGATTTTAGGTAGATTCCAATAAGAACACTCCATCAGTTAAAAAAGTCTTTAAAAAGATGGATAAGAGGGATCCTCTAGAACATCCACAGTTGTGTCACGGTGTCTGGTGTCACGTTGGATTGTTGAGGATTTTAAGTTTCACCCTCAGCGCAAAAAAGCTTTGTGCCGACACTGGATAGAATATGAATGATCATTCAATTGATATAAATGTAGATATTTACCGAGTTCAAGGTAGTCTGAAACGCAGTCACAGAAACGGTGTTGTAATCCCAATGCCTTTCAATGAATTGGTTTTTGGCTTTCCTAACAGATGAAAAAAAAATTGCTTTTGATTAAAATCAAACACATATTTCACAGCAAGAGATTGCTGTACCGTGCAGCTACGCCAATATTGTCTTTACTAGAGACGCTGTTACGATAGGACAAATTACCTTGTTACAGTAGTATTAGCCAGATCATTGGTGAGTGTCTGGAGAAACCAGGTGCTGTAAGCAGCTGGTTATCATTGATGATCCCGTTAATCTTCAAACACTACGCTCTCTACAACGATCCGTACACTACGCTCAATAATGTAGGAGATACCTGGCTGTAAGCGATAAGACATTAATGAATGAGTAGTAGTAGTAGTAGTAGTAGTAGTAGTAGTAGTAGTAGTAGTAGTAGTAGTAGTAGTAGTTTAATTGTTCTGTTGTTCTGCGTATTTTCATTCTTTCATACATTACTGTTGAAAGCCGACAAAGAAATAAAGACACTTATCAAAAATGTGAGAACAATAACATATTCTTTTTTTTTTTATTCTATTGTCAGAAAAAAGGAAAGTATTTCACAAGTTATTAAAGCAATATCACAACTGTCTGGCTCAACATTGCGTCAATATTTCAACAATGATATAAAGTGCTGGACAAGTAAGGTAGCCTCAGAAGTTTTTAAAAAAAGAACACATTTAAGCAGACGATTTATATTTATCAATGGAAGAATAAGGCGTTTGGGTTGACCAAGAAGGTTACAACCTGGAGAACGGACTCTGCAGGTCAACTTTACATTCCCTTTGAGAAAAGCCTGAATCAATCTTTACCTCAGCTATCAGGAGAATAGGACGGAATGAGGTGAATGACACCACTTTGACATATGGTCACCTTTGCGTTAATTTCGCTTATCATAAACGGGGTAAGTAAATATTGATATGATATGTAGAATCCAAGCCGTGCAAATGACACAAGTTTACCTGATGACTTTGGTTAATGAAGTCATTTGGTCTATTTCAAATCAGGACATCGTTTTGATGGGAAATGACGGCAGCCATTCACTTATCCGGCACCAGTGGGGTCTTAAGAGTGTCAAATTAGATAAAATAGTGAATCTTAGAAGGATTATTTCAAACAATAGTGATCCACCTGGGCATACCTTTCAAACATCATTTAAATCACTCTAAGTTGGCAAGGGACACAGAAATTCTGAATATAGTTTTAGTCGTTCATGAAACTCTTGTTTGTCCTTTCATCAGACCTCCAGACGGTGAGACCTTTCACTTACATAATGTTTGAACCGCTTCATCGGCAACTTTGTCTAGTTCCGAACTTTTTCCTTCTTTCGTGTTTTATCATTTGTGCCACTGCCATCAAAAACATAATGCAATTTTTTTTATGTTTCTTTATATCGTACTCTTTTCAAGAGCCAACGCTGTAACACTTGCTAGAGCTTTTCACCGAGATATCAATCTCCAGTTTTTAATTGATGGTGTGCTATTTACACTTTACTGGAAACGCATCTTTCATCAACTTGGACTATAAGTGGGATAAGATAAGAGCAAATTATACTAATGAATTCAGGAAAACGAGTGAGTTATTGCCATACCTTAGGATATAAGAAAAAACAGTGACCATGGAAACTTTGTATCAGTACTTAATCAGCGGATAAAACATTTCGCATGTAGCCAGATCAGTGCTGGTCTATTGAGAAATCCCATAGTGCCAGATGATACCTGACACTACGATTAAACCTTATCATTTTTGGTGTGTTTTTCCACTTGAGTCGATAGGTCAGCCGATTGACGTCGACGCAGATTAAAGTTCTATCACACATACACAGTATATAGTAGTTGTATATAGAAAAAAGTATTGATTCTCTGCGGCCTCATTGAAGACTGAATCTACTGAATGGTGGTGGGATAAAGTAATTCAGTTAACTTATGTAATTGAATGGAAATATTTAGATTTTTCAATACGGGTAAATTGATAGTAAAATTCAAAACGTTTCGTTTCTTTTATTAAGTATCTCTAGGTTGTAGCTTTTGTGTTTGTACAGATGGATGCTGTGAAAGAGACTTTATAGACTAAGATAGCGATGAATTGAAAAAGAAAATTGGAAACTGCTCTTCTTGGTGATAAAAGTGTCAAATCTCCTGTCAATTCATTCAAGCAACAAGGAAATCCATGACACTGTCAACTAAGTAACAATTATTTAGTAAAATGAGACGATGTGTCCACGTTGCAAATAAAGTCCCAAAACAAAATAGTTGTGCAGAAACATATGTCAGAGGGTGCTTAAAACCGTTTTTATAAAATTCACAAAGCGAAGAAATGATTATCATTATTATTACATTGTAACATATGTAATGCTTTTTTGATAGTGAGATGAAAGAGTGATAAAATGACAATAAAAAGTGAATATTCGATCTAAATATGACCCATTTGAAGCAATATCCGCCTTCTAACAATCTTTTAATGATTATAGGCCATCTCTACAATATTCCTTAAGTTTAGTGGTCACAAATTCAATAAAAACGCAAATGGCTTCCCTTTTATTGAAACCTTTATTACGTTCAAAATGCTTGAAAAGGTGATTATTTCTAGGCAAATTGTCAAGTGTATGAGGTGGGTGGTACAAAACATGAGTTTTTGATTGTACCAGTCAGTCACTAAACGATACGCGCATTTTTATTGCGAGCTTAGATTAAGGAACTTTCCAATAAGAACGAAAACGAATTAAAACAAGATTCCCTTTTGCTTTGTTCTTATCCACAAAAAAGTTTATAAATATGTATGTTTATAAATATTTACTTATGAAAAGAGCTACCCGGTTTGATAATTGACAAGTAAAATCGAACAATGGGTTATTTTTAACATTTCATTTTAAGTTACCAATGTCATAAAATATCTTGAAACAATTACTGGCACAGAATTATGTCTCTTATACATGATTAATTTTTTCAGATCGTAGTTTTAGTACAAATGTACAGTGCATTTTTACCGATAATTTCAACCAGAATGCAGGAAAATAATTGGAGTTTCAACTTACATTGAATTTACAGAATATGGTGACGTTAAGGTTCTGTGTGCAGCGTGTGCAGATTATGTTTCGATATTTAAAGCCTAAAATTCATCCTGCATCGTTAACAGATGCACCATGACTTGTGACAGAAAAATATACTCTGGGAGATTCAAACACTGAGCTGCGCGAAGCTTGATCACTGAAACATCATCTTTACAATGGCCAACGTCCTTGGCTTTGTAACACTCAAAACAAGTCACGCTATTTTTTTATTATTATATCTAAGTCTAAACCAGATGAACCGTTTATATTCTGTATATATGACCAAGAAGTACGTCTTATTAAAATTATAAGAAGAGAATTTTTTTTGTATACTTCAATCAGGTTTTAAACTGTTTTTCGAGTCTCTGTACTTTTATAATATACACTGTGGGTTTTTTCTCTGTTACTCTGTCCGTAACAATGGATTCTTCTACTTATAAATGCATTGTTTCACTGATATGGATTCGGTAGTTTCATTTCTATAAAATTCTGCTCATAGAAATTCAAATATATCCGTGAATTTCTTCACGGGCAATAACTAGTGGCTGGTAAACTTGAAAGGGTAGCAAATAGAGTAGAAGAGAAAACAAAGACATAAATCAGTTAATGATGAGCCCTAGGAGTTATAATGATGGGAACTGAAAAGCTAGGCTACCTTTATGAAGGATGCTTAGAAACCCCTACTCACACGTAAAAATGTATGTGGCTCTCCGATATGAAAATTGGAGACAAAGAAATGTTCTTTTCTATAACGTCGAGAACAATGATCGATATAGCAACTTTTGTCCACACAATCCGATCTATTCCCATCCTTGATGTTAAGTCAACGTTTTGGCTGATTCATCCTTCATCGGTCTTCTTAAGGTGTGATATGTAAGAGGGTGACTTTTATCTTTCATTTTTTTTTACAGATTTTTTAATTTCTTCTTTTATGATTATTTATTTTATAAATCATGTTTATTATGTCATTCACTATCATTATTGATTCATATTTGTCAGTTTTTTTTTCACTTTTATCCCACCAATGCACGATTCTCTTTCTTTCCAGATATTACACATTACATCTGAAGAAGGTCATTGGATTGATCGGCCAAAACGTCATGATAACACTGATGATGTAAAGGAGATATTCGGTTGTCCAAAAACAAAAATTGGTTTATAGTGGGATGGTAAGGTTGACGAGAAAAAAGTCAGTACTGACAGAAAATTAGTGTTTCACTCAATTCTATCTCTTCTATCGAGCATTACAGATCGCCAGCGATTGGGATTTTTCATCAAGATATCCAGTGATTTAACACAGTCACAGGAATGCAGATTTTCAAACCTTTTCTAAAAGTATTAGTGTTTTATATACACATCCAGTCCTAGACGAAATTTGAGCCCAGTTTACTGATTCTTTATATTAAACGTAACACTATGTACGAATGATTTATGAGGCCATCAAAGACAGCTCTGTATTTAATGCTAGAAGGTTGGAGCCCACAAAAATGTTTGTATTGATTTCAAAACTATATTCAATACACAATATATATATATATATATATATATATATATATATATATATATATATATATATATATATATATATATTGTTGTAATTCAAGTGATGCATTTTACCAGATATGGTGACGTAAACGTTTCCAATGGTTCTACTTGTAAATTCTTGTAGACGGTCAACAGTTTTACGTAACTGAAACATAAAAGAAGCCTAACCAACGCATTATATATCTTCGTGAACAGCACATACTCACGCTGAACCGTTAGACTTAAGCTGCATAATAACAACCCTGGATCTTCTTCAAGGATCCAGACGGTAAAAAGAAAAGAAAAAAATGCGACTCCGATGTCTCGCAATTTACAATATTTTTTTTCTTTCAAACTCCATCAAGCGATTTTCAGTTCATGTACAAATTTGAATTTCTTTTGTAAATCATCTTTTTTGTTTGTTTGTTTGTTTTTTTATTTTCTTCCGTTAGTGTTCTGGGCTTTGTTGCTGAATCAGTTGCCATGTGTCTTTCCTCACGATAAAACATCTTTGTATTGTGCGGCTTCATTACCAAAATAACAGGATAACTTGAAATGCATGATCAGGCAAGGCATACCTAAGGAATGTACGAAAAATACGTATAATAATACATACTGCTCATGTATGTTTACGTCGTATTGAATCACTTGTGTGTAAGAGCTTTGTTCAGTACCAAATTAGCCAAATTTCTATCTACCAAAAAAATACATTGTACTATTTCGTATAACATACAGAAATAATAATAATAATAATAATAATAATAATAATAATAATAATAATGATAATGATAATAATAATAATAATAATAATAATAATAATGTAAAAATATTTTTGAAAAAAAACAACTTTAATGAATACAGTTGAATCCAGACTACTGAAATTAAAAAACACAGTGGGTATACCAGGAAACAATGAGACATGGGGCAGAGTGAGAAAAATCAATTTTCTCAAAAACTATTGGATATATTGTGTAGATACATACCGTTATGCAGCCTTTCAATCAAAACATAAGTGATTGCCCATTGTACTTGTATAATCCATGAAAAGGCAATGGAACCTTCCGAAATTTTCCTTGGATTCCGGAAAAAAAATTAATTGTATGGATCAAAATGTCTTTCGTTGGGAAGATTTTCTCTGATCAGCTATATCAGATTGATCAGCCCTATCAACCAAACGACCATCCTAATCGAGGGGGAAATATCAAAAAGCTCAAATCAATCACAAAAGCCATGTACATAAGTTACATTTTTTCTCCACCAGGAATCAGGGGATTTCGCAAATCCCCGATGAGAAAGGAGACCGTGTAAAAGTAACCCCCCATAAAAAACGACCCCTTCATGATGCATCGTCATCAGATCCTAACATCGAAGTGGGGCCTCTCAATGATGAATATGACTATTGGCTAGAAAAGGAATTCAAGGTCTTCATTACTACAAATCAATTTACTTGGGATGCCTCTGAGGGTGATTATTGGGTTTAAGACCGGGATAAAAGATGTTAAAAAGCAACAACGGATCAAAGGATTATGAGATAAGCTTTCTCTAGCCTAGCAAAATATGGAGTAGAACTTTTTGAGCCAACTGTCCCGAAAGAAAAAGTAGCTGTGCATGGGAGAGGCAATGGAGATGATTTTACTACGACTTCCGTTTCTTTGAAGCATCATAGGAATATCGTATCACTCGTTTGAAGTGGTATTTGATAGCATTGCAATGCTCTTTTAGCACCACAATATAATGAAATTACTCTGGACACGAAAAAAACCAACTTTCTACTATTTATTTTGGTTTAACAGATCTAGTATATTTAGGCTTGAATCCATTAGTTTTTCTATCTAATGTTGTTTTCAGGCGCCATATATGAAAGCACAAACTGGGGGAACCTAGACATCCATCCGGATTGAAACAATTTAATCAAGTTCAAACGTGTACTCTTATAGTTTTCATCCTCCTCCTCATCATCATCTTCAGTCTTTTAGCATCTGTCGTTGGACATAGACTTTCCCTAGGATTTGCAACAATTATCATGGTCGTCGCAGAGCCAGAATTTCCTAAAATTGTCTAGTTCATCTCCCAAGACGGCCTCGATTTCGCATGTGATCCCTGGGGATCCATGTTTTGAGATGTGGTGTCCATCGGTTGTCTTTCTTTTTTGCAACATTGCCATTTTAGTTTTTTAATAGTTTCTATGATGTCTCGGATTCCTGTTTTCTTCTTTATGTACTGTGCTGTCTTGCAGTCTCTTCATTTAAGGTTGAGCATGATCCTCTCATGCACACGCTACATGCTTCTGAGTTTGTAAGTCTGTCTGTTGTTTATTTTTCATGTTTCAGCTCCATAAGTGACTATCGGGAGAATGCATTGGTTGTATACTCTCCTTTTCAGGATTTCCCATGGTCATAGAGGCCATCATCCTACAAGGTATAGACCCTATATACGTCAAAGTACTACAGCATATATAAAATCACAGCAAATCTTTCATTAGGCTACACAAAGACTTTGAACCATTTCAGCTCCAAAAGGGAGTAAGACAAGGTGAAACCAGCTCACCCAAACTCTTTACAGCCTGCTTTGAGATGATCTTCCGAAACATGGATTGGGAAAATAGAGGAATCAAAATAGACAGCGATTTTTGAGCAACCTTAGATTTGCAGACAACATTGTCCTTTTCGCAGAGAACCTACACGACTTCCAACTAATGCCAGATGGACTGAATGAAGAAAGCTGAAAAATTGACCTCAACATGAACATTAGTTGAACTAAAATTATGTGCACCAATCATGTAGACAATAAGAACATCTTACACTTTTACTGTGAATAAGATATCACAATTCTTAACATTCAATCCATATGTTACTGTACAATCTATTTTTAAGAGTAGACTTGCTAATGAGGGTCATCTTTTGTTTGGTGTATTGTCTCCCAATGTGGAATACTTGCTTACTCAACGTGTACCATCTGCTGACATAAAATGCCCCAAGATAAATGGCACATTGAGTCATCCTACCAATTCTTTGAAAATTGCTCTTATTCCAACTCGGTTTTGTGTTTCATAACCATTCATATATTAGGAAATGGAAAAATGGAACATCAAATTCTCTGTTACCATTAAGGTATATAGTAATCCATCCTTTTCCAACTTAAAAGGGTTACAAATTGTATTTTCTCATTGTGTCCCTGTCTACCCAATATGCGCTATTATAATGCAAATCCCTTGATAGCAATATATCAGGCAACGCTGCCGTGTTTATGTAAATATGTACAAATATCGATTACTAAATCACATTCAGTCAATATCTTGCTTCAAATTTTCAATTTCTTGCAATGTTTCATTGTCCTCTGCGTATATCCCCATCGAGGATGTGGCAGCGTAAGGTAGACACAGACAATTAGTGAGTAGTTGGTAAGACCTACTTCTGGCTCGCCAGGCCAGCCAAAGCTTTGCTTCGCTTACAACCTCAGATATTTTCCAAATGGTCACCTATATCTCCAACGTGATTTTGTGTTAATCCATCGCCCTTTATAAAAGGACCCCCAATCCTTCTCTTTGTGCCAAGTCGTTAGAGGAAAAGCATATATTTTTCAAGTTTTTTTTTTATGACTTGGTGGAAGATTTGACCACCGTTTGCCAAACTGGCGATGAAAGCTAGACAACTGGACAACAGTGATCGGCAAATATATCGTTGTATCGACCTTAGATCAATTTCTGTTAGCGCCTTGCTTCAGATTTTGATTTTGAAGTATCGTCAAAAATTGCCATCGTTCGAACATGAGACAAAACTTCAAAGTAGCGGTAGCAGATGTTTAATGACGTCAGCAATCAAAAACACCCTTCTTTAGGTTGAACTATGCCTGCGTCGATGTAGGGAGGTGTCTATGACGCCAACAGAGTGTGTTTCATGGCTGGGAGCCGTTCTATCAGTCAACGCAAAAATATTCGGCTTGACTGTTTTGCTACCTGCTGTCTTACCAGTCTCTTAATCTTTAAAGGTAGAATGATGCCATGGGCGTCAACATTGATTCTAAACTAGGAAGACCAATAATAATAATAATAATAATGATGGTATCTATGATGAGATTCATAAACCTTTTTTTCCCAAGAGAGTCGACATTTGCTGTTTTTTTTTTTTTTTTACTAAATGTTGTCTATTTCAACTTTAATATAACTCTGACTAATATATTAGAGACTTTCAGCCAAGACTATGCACAAAACTATCAAAGTAAGTATCTTCAGTTTTTCAACAGGACTGGATTACTGGTTATACACGTATGTATCGCACGTACGCGTTGTACCGATGGATCTAAAGGGCTAAAATCTGGAACATCACCTCATTATGTCTAGGGGAAAAAGGTTGTTTTTATTCCCTCAAAACTCCGCCTTAAATAGGTTTCTAGTGGGGGTTCACTTTACAATATAAGTTTATTCTAAATTGGTTCTCTCTTGTGCTCGATAACGTCCATGCTTTTTTTTCGATCTTCGCCAAAAGAAATTTTAGAGAAATGATTTATCCATTGACCCAGTCATTTTTTTCTCATTTTTAATTGATTTTCCCGAACACAAATTGGTTCCAGAAGACATTGGTCTCGTGACAGTTTCTATTGAGAGATTAATTGGATCTGTTCTTCATTTTTCCTTCATCGGTGAAAAGTGCTTTTTTTCCGAACTGATAATGTCTGAAACATATAGGAAATATCAAATATTTCTCGTTAGATTTGGATTTTTTTACCAGGACGATGATAATTTGAAATATAGTAATGT
The DNA here is from genome assembly GCA_963457665.1 of Thysanoteuthis rhombus. Classification (NCBI taxonomy): domain Eukaryota; kingdom Metazoa; phylum Mollusca; class Cephalopoda; order Oegopsida; family Thysanoteuthidae; genus Thysanoteuthis; species Thysanoteuthis major. The sequence goes on along the minus strand of OY735211.1, from coordinate 27,583,675 downwards.
CGTATCAGACAACCGGGGAATTCGCTCATTTTCAATTTCGTGAAGCAAGAAATACAATCACATACTTATATAACTGCTGTAGGGAATAAAACCATTTTCTATTCATTAAATACATGATTGATTAGAAAAAAATACTCCTTATTAAAAATGGGGAATCGTGTTCCTCGTTTAAATAGTTCAACATATTCGTTTTTGTCTGCATTGATTAAAGATTATGTTGGTAAATCTTTGACTTCCTTTCCCCCTTTCAGCAACAACAGCACTGATTCCCACCAAAATTGGAGCCTTTCAAGGCTACTGAGGGGTTGAAATTTGGTAAACAATTTTATTCAAACTACAAAAGTATGTTTATTTCTTTTAAAAATTGAGCCAGGAATATATGCGCAAGATGTAGATCCCCAGAGATCAGATGCAAAACTATGGCAGGCAAAATATAAGATAGCATGACGAACCAGACAAAATCAGAGAGTATTAGCTCTGCAACGCCCATTATAGAGAGGTCTGGCAAATCTTTTGGAAAGCCTATGTTCAACGAGGGGCGCTAAAAGGCTGATGAATATGATAATGATGATCTAACCACGTGTCAATATACAGCCCTATCTTTCATATTAAAAAAATAAAATTCTGTACACACGAACTACCAATTAAGCAGAAAAACGTTTTTTTTTTAATTTGGTCTAATGGCTGAACTAGCTTCATTTTTTCTGTATGTATGTTTCAATTGAGCCAATGTTGATTTTATCCCTCTTGCATCTCTTTTTAAGTAATCTCTGTTTGTTTGCAATAGTTTGTACTTGCTATTTCACTTTCCATTTTCTCTTTTTCTTGTGAGACTAACTATTCCTGTGTTTATCAATATTTTCATCCTTGCTGCATAACTTTAAAAAATTTCAAGACCTGTTTACCTCCTATCTTGCAAATCTTAGTTTGGCTTTCTGGACACAGTCCTCGGTGCTGATGAGTCCCCCGTCTTCATTCCTTTCTTTTTTACATAAATTCTTTTGTTGTTATCCCTCGAATGTAAGGCCCCCTGTATTGCCATTACCTTTCTAGTCCACCCTTGTATCAAGTTACGTTCTTGCCGTGTCTAGCCTGAGGGAAATACCGAGTACTTCATTATTAAAACTTTCCAGCCCTCTGATTATACTTCTCCTGTTTTGTTTTGTTCCCTTTCTTTCCTGGTGTACCTCTTTCGTTCTTTTTTTCCTCATTAATATCAGAAGAAAAAATATTATCATTTTTGACAACGTAGTTTTAGATGCCGTCTCTTTTTTTATCCTTTTCCTTTTCCTCCTTCTTTCCCTTCTTCTTCTTCTTCTTCTTCTTCTTCTTCTTCTTATTATTATTATTATTATTATTATTATTATTATTATTATTATTATTATTATTATTATTATTATTATTATTATTATTATTATTATTTCGTTGATTTTCTGTCCGATACAGCCATTTACCAAATCTGTCACTTGGGACCGAAAGTAAATGAAGGTTTTTTCTTAAGAATTTATTGTGCATATTCTTTCCTTCCCTTCCCCACAACGGTTTCTTCCTTTTTTTAGTTCAAGTTCGATTCGCCCATCGGGAACAGACATACATATATATAGTTAAAATATCAATATCAGAAAAGTCATTTGAGCCGATACCAAATTTGAAAGAAGGAAACAAGGACACGTGAGGTAGATACAAGGCTTAGACGGGGGATTACAAGATTGAGAGTGTATGTGAGCAGTGCCAATCAGCAAGAACTTTGGTATCTCAGTTGAAGATGGATTTATTTGGATTTTTAAAGGTGTGTATCACTATTTTTCTTTGAATATTCTCAGTAGTCCTACTACGACTGAGATAGAGACCGGGTTCGTATCCCTCATTCTTGCAAATTCTATCTCCAAATCTTCATATTTTTAGAATATTTCTAATTCTTTCAAGGAGATGTCTTTTTTGCTTGCCGTGATCAAGCTTTCAAGATATAATTGTCGGAATCTTCCAACATTACATCTGGTCTTTTGTCTTGTAGAGTTTGATAGGCATGTATGGTAAAGTCCGATGGCAAAGTAACACCTTCTCCTTCAAGCAGAGAGAGTGGTTTATGCTCATTCCATCTTTCTACAAAGGGTAGGTTATACTGTTGGAAAATGTCCCTGTGAAGGTATAGTCATACCTCATCATGACTATTTCGGACCCTTTGATTGTGGTCTATTTATTTGAGTTCTTGTTGGATCAATCCTTTACCGTCTTCCACCTTAGACATGTACAGACGATCATCATCTGCTTCATGATGAATACTATGGTTGGATGTTTTCTGATCTTTCTAATTATTCTCTGTACCTCTTCAAGATTCCAATTCGTGGTGATAAAAGAGTATGCAACAACGGGTGTCAGCTTCAAATTTATTTTTTTATTGTTGGATCCTTTGTCCTTCATCGATTCCAAGGTACACTTCTTCCTGGTTCAGTTCACAGATCTCTGTCTCTGGTCCTATAGCCGTCCATGTCAAGACTAGTTCTGTAGCAGTTGTGTGTACAAACTTCTTTTAAAGGTTTCCATAGCATATTTGTCACGGCCAAATTCCATGTTGATATCGTCATTAGATTTCTTTACTGTTGCTAACATACCGTCTAATTCATTATCGTTTTTGCAAACAGTTTCAAATTATCCATGGAGGACAAGTGATTAATAGATCAGCCAGATATATAATATCCATGACCTGTGTTATTTAGTTCGTTTTACAGGTATTAATGCTATACAAAATTTTAAGGGCAATAGAGATCCATAGCAGAATAATCCACTTTTGATACAATTTCACTATTTAAGTGGATGAGGTTAGTATTTCATTGTTCATTCTAATGGTTTCAATGTTATAAAGTGAGCGAGACATTCTCAGTAATTCTAATGACTTGATGATCACATCATGAAGAACACTGTCAAAACCTATAGTCTATCCATGCAGAGCTTGAGTTCTTTTTCTTTTTTTACTCAAGGCAAGACTTCAATATCATCTTGATGATGAACTACTGATCTTTGCAACCAAAAGAAGCACTATTTACGTCCTTTGAACTATTGATGGAATATGGTATTAGTTTACAAGGAATTGATACGTTATTTCAGTTAGTATCGATGCGGTTATTTTTCTTGATATGGATAAACGTGATCAATCGGTAATTCAGTGTCATCAGTTTTTGCCAGTGAATAAATAATGACTTGGAATAGTTATCATCAGATTGCTTCTGGTTGTCCATGGCTTTAGAAAACAGATCTGCTAATGGTTAGTCAGTAAATGGAAAAGCATTTACCTTGAGGTTTGGAACCTCATTCATTTCTAGGGATTTTTATTTTTATGATTCTTCCGAGGGCCAAGTGTAGTTCCTTAATGTCTTTGTTGTTCCATAAGAGATCCTCTACTTTGCTGTATTTCTATTTGGTTGTTTTTAATCTATTCTATGTCCTTGTTATAGTTCTTTTCATTCTCACATATCTTATTTCAAAACCTCCTCATTTCTTCACTTAATAGTGTCTTCCTTTCCAAAAGGCTGTGATGATTTCCTTATTTCCGTACAAAATATATTTCCCGTTAGTTTTGAAAGCTTGTGAAAATTGACTCCTTTTCCTGTATCACCTATTTCTTTGTGCTCCTTGGTGGATGTGCTGTTTAAGGGCTTCCTTCATGGTTGGTATTTCAGGTTCTTCTTTGATACCATATTAACATTTTGTTTTCGTTTTGTTTTTGTTTTCGATATATCTGCTTTTTAATTCCAATCGCATCAATACTTCTACGATTGAGAGTCAACTCTGTAGAGCTACGATCTCTTCCTATGTCTTTCGTTGTCGAAGAGGTACCTAGTATTCATTTTTTTTATTAGATTGTTTTCCCAAGTTTTTGCATTGATATTTTGGCTACTGCAGCAGAGTATATTACTTCATTTTGGGTGGTTATATGTATATAAAGTCAATATTCTCTCCTGTTTCATTGATTGCGTCGTCTGCTATTCTAATGATATTTTGGGCTTTTTTTTTCAATAATGGTTGATTTTGTTCAATTTGTCTCTTTGTTCCGACCCAGTGGGTATTTTTATTGCTAATTCCCTAATGACCATTGTTTTTACATGCTCAAATTTCCTATTATCTGTTTAGATTCCTCCATTCCTTGACTGATTTTATAGTTCCTCACCTTCTTGTCTATTTTTCATGGATTACTAGTCTTTCAGTCCCATCATTATTCAACATATCAACGCGTACTCTCACCTCTCTGACATTTCCAATTCTATTATTACCTAATTATTAATTCACTCAGCGAGTGCAGTGTCAGACTATTGCTTTTCCTTAATGATGTTTCTTTTGGCATTTGATATTTTGTTAACATCTATTTTTCCTCTTATGCTCAGAAATTCGTTTCTCCACATCCTGTATGTTCCATTGGTGACCCGGTACTCTGAAAGCTTCTGTACAACAGAGTAGTACAACCCCCGTATTATTATTATTATTATTATTATTATTATTATTATTATTATTATTATTATTATTATTATTATTATTATTATTATTATTCACTGGAGTTTGAGTGACAGCAAGTCTCCTCAAGTCTCCAGCCCTTCTCTCATAGTTCTCAAAGGCCACAGTAATACAGCAGTTTACAGTTTTACACCGGTTGCCCAGAGGTCATTCCTGAAGGTTGAGTGACAATAAGTCTCCTCGGGTCTTCAGCTAACATCTATTCTCTCCTTTGCCCATCATGCCAGTGCAATGGTTCACATTCCCGCTTTCATTTCACTTCTTTTGTTAGGTCACTGTTAATAATTAGTGTTGCAGTCTATATTTCTAGCACTTTCCTCAGTATCCACGCCGTTCCCAGCAGTGCTGTGGTCTGTACAGTCTCAATCCTTCCCTCTATCACGATCTCCTCCGGTCTTACCTTCAGTGTCTTTGGGACAGTTCCTACTGCGCCCACTATGACTGGCACTACTCTGGCTTTCATGTTCCACATTTTTTCAGTTCTCTCTAGATCCTGGTATTTTTCCAGTTTTTATTCTCCTTCCTCTTTACTATTTAGTCTGCAGGTACAGCCACGTCTACTATTTGGCAAGTCTTCCTCTTCTTGTCTACGATTACCAAATCCGGCTTTCTTGCTTGGATGAGGTGGTCGGTTTGGATGTCAAAGTCCCGGAGTAATTTGTGGTTGCCATTCTCCAGGGCTGACTCCGGTTTGTGCTGATACCACTTTTCTGCATTGTTGAATCCCATTCGTTCACTCAGTTCCCAGTGTATCATTGTTGCTATTCTATCATGTCTGTGCTAATACTCCTTCTGGACGAGTTGACAATATTCACTAGTTATGTGATTTACGGTCTCATCTCTTTCACTGCATTGGCGGCACTTGCCGTTTGTCTGTATTCTGTCGATCAATGTTTTTATATAGTTTGTCCTGATGCTTTTGTTTTGAGCTGCCATGATGAGCGATTCTGTTTCTCTCTTCAGGTTTCCTTTTCGTAACCATGTTCATGATCTCTCGTCTGCCACATCTTGTATCTGTCTTTTGAATTCTCCGTACAATTTTTTCTTTTCCAGTTTTTCTTTCTTGGTTTGCTGTGCTGTTCCATTGTTTTCTACTTTGTTGTTTGTTGTGCTGTTTCGTGCATTCTGCATGATGTCTTCACTGTTTGCTTGCACATACCTTTCTAGGACAACTTTAGCTCTTTGGACACACTCTTCTATGCTGATGAGCCCCCTGCCACCTTCTTTTCTCTTAACGTATAGTCTATCTGTATCATCTCTAGGGTGTAAAGCTTTTATGCATTGTCATTAGTTTCCTAGTTCACCTATCCATTGATTGGAGTTCTTCCTTTGTCCATCCTAGGAATGGTCCTGTATATCTGACTACTGACACAGCCCAGGTGTTCATTCCTTTTATTAGATTTCTGCTGTTTGATTTGGTTTCTAATATTTTCTTTATCCTTCTAAGGTATTCTCTCTTCATTTTCTCCTTCATCTCCACCCGTTTCATCGTATCACATTCAAGGACCCCCAGGTATTTGTATCGGTCTCGTGCATTCAGTGTTCAATTCTTACTGTTGTCCGGGAGTTCTCTTCCTAATTCCATTCCGATGTCATCACTGAATTCTTTTATTTTGTTGAACAGTATCTCAAGCTCTCCCCTGTTTTTTGCAAACAATTTTATATCATCCATGTACGTTAGGTGGTTGACTTTTCCTTTTGTTTTGGAAAAAAGGTATCCTTTGTTGCTCTTCAGGATTCTGTTAAGTTGTTTCATGGTAAGAACAAATAAAAGTGGGGACAACGAGTCTCCTTGGAAGATTCCTCTTTTTATCTTTACCTCTGCTAAGTTTTCTCCTGTGGCTGTCAAGTCTATTTTCCAGTTTTTCATAGAGTTTCCGATGAATCTAACCAACGGTTCGCTGATCTTGAACATTTTAAGGCATTCAAGTATCCAGCTATGTGGGATAATGTCGTACGCTTTTTTGTAATCCATCCATTCCATTGAAATGTCCTTTTTCCTTTTTTAACTTCTTTTATGGTCGATGTAGAGTAAGTCATTTGCCCCTTTGGTTCCTTATCTGCAACCTTTCTGTTCTTCTAATCATAGTCCGCTTCTTTCCATTGATATATACATTCTCTCCGGTATTTGTCCAGTCAGGATTTTCCACATATGTGGTAAGCACGTTATTGGTCTGTAGTTGCTTGCCATGTTTTCCTTTTCAAGGTCTTTTTGCATGAGGGCGGTTTTGCCTTTGGTCATCCATTCTGTTGCCTGGCCTTCGTTTATGCAACTTAGGAGTAGGTGGGTGGGTCTGTTGTGTAATGTGGTGAATTTCTTGAACCAATATCCATGGATTATTATTATTATTATTATTATTATTATTATTATTATTATTATTATTATTATTATTATTATTATTATTATTATTATTATTATCATTATTATTATTATTATTATTATCAATTTTCAAACCAGTTCCTTAGTGGTCACAGCTGGAGACTGAGTGACAACATGTGTCCTCAAGCCCTCCTCTCTGCACTTTTACAGTGTAAAGCAGTGTTGTGATTCACAAGGGTTGCCTAGTGGTTATCGCTGATAGCTTAGCGACGGTAAGGCGACTTGTTCACCAGCCTTCCTATCGTATCTCACTGTGGTTCGTATCCCCATTAGTATTTGTGATGTATTTGTGTTTGATTTTTTTTAGGGGGGGGGCTTTTTTTATCTTCGTCCTCCTTGTTAGCCCCCTGCTAAAGTGTTGGCCAACTTTCTTGCTTTCTTTGTTTAGATCTTCTAGCATTAACTGGCGGTCGTGTAGGTTCCCTGCAAAAAGAACGATGTCATCTGCAAATCTGAGGTTGTCAGATATCCGCTGTTTGATTATTTTATTCTGCCTAGTCCAGGTTTCGGAAAATCATCTTGAAGCAGGCTGTGATGAGTCAGGGTAAGCTGGTACCACCTTGTCTTATTCCTTTTGGGAGTTGAAAGGGCTTCAATTTTTTATGTAGGCTGATAAAGGAGTTACTGTGACCGTATGTTTGATGCGGTACTCTGAGGTATACAGAGTCCACCTTGTGGAGTGATGGCCTCCATGACCATGGAAATATCCACGGAGTCGAATACCTCCTTGAAATCTATAAATGCTACAGCGAGAGGCATTTTGTATTCTGCAGCCTTTTTCTTTCAGCAGATATATTGAATGGAGATGATCTATGGTCGAGCAACTTCTAAATCCAGTCTGCTCCTGCGGTTGCCTTGTCGCTGTTCGTGGTTCGAGGTTTCTTTGTTTTTCCCTCGTTTTGTCTGATATTTTACTAATGGTCTGCGTGTTTTTTTGTTTAAACATAGTGGCAGCTTCATTAAAGAGAAGTTGATAACTTGTTGTGAAGTTGTTGATGTCAGTGTTGTTCACTTTGGTAAGGATTCTATATGTTCCCCAATTCTCGCAGGAAACTTGGGTGAGTTCATCTGATAGGTTCAGCGGTTGCCGTTCAGTGTGGAACATTTTTCTGCATTCTTTATTGATATTTACTTGCATCTTAAATCTTAACATTCTATGGTCGCTTCCTATGTTTACTTGGTTTAGAATTCGAATGTCGTTGATGGCGTCGCTTTTGTCTGCTAGGATGTTGTCTATTTGGTCTTTGGGATCTCCCAAGTCCAATTTCTATTGGGTTCCCTTTTGAAGTATGTATTCATGATTTTGATGTCGTTTACGGTTGCAAAGTTTACAAGATCTTCACCTTTCTTGTTCTGTATTTGTGGGCAATTTTCCTTACACAGCGTTCGCTGCCTTGTCTTATTAGTCGGTCAGATTTCTCCATGATGACATATTTTTTTTAAGTATTTTTTAGTGTCTTGCAGTAGGAAGTTCAAGTCATCATATGAGTTGACTATTTCTTCTCTGATTATTGCACATCTTTCAGTTACATGGTGACGCTGGCTACGCAGTCTCAGACTGCATTGTCTTAGAGGTTTTTATTGGTGAGAAAGCCTACACCATTTTGTTTTAGTTTCTTGTAGAGAAACTGTTTGCTTCACCACTTGTCATCATTGTTGGATCCCATCCATTTGCTCACTGTTGCTACCCTGTCGTGTCATTTTTCATACTCTTTCTTGGGTAGTTGACTATATTCACTCATTATATGCTTTACAGTCTCATCCCTTTCTTCACATAAGCGGGATTTACTGTTTGTTTGGGTTATGCCGATTTTTTGCTTTCACGCAGTTTGTCCTGATGCATTTGTTTGAGGCTGGCACGAAAAGCAATTCTGTTTCTCTAATCAGGTTTTCTTTGCATAGTCTTGTACATGATTTCTCGTCTGCGACATTTTGTTTCCGTCTTTTTCTATTTTTCCGTCGTTGTTGTTGACGTATTCTCCCATAGTTTCGTCTTTCATCTTCTATTGTTCTTCTTTCGTGATTTCGCTTCCTTACTCCCAACCCCTCTCAGGGGCGTAGGTCAATAGGTAGGGGGTTAGAAGCTTGGGGAGATTGGTGCTTTGGAACACCCCTTCCAACATTTAGACAGTAGAAATACTGTTGATGAACCAATATTTGGAAAGCTTTTTATAAATCCACGAATCAGCAACAAGGGGAATGGGGGCATTAACGAATAGCCCCTACCACGTCAGTTACGCCCACGTCCCCTGCTCTCCTATTTCATATTCCTTTTCCCATAATCCCTTTCTGTCTTCTTATCTAATTTGAATATTTTCATCTCACTTTGCATGCTCCTCAACATCGATCACGTCACCTTCTGTTTCACCCTTTCAACCAAATTCATCTATTGTCATAATATTAAATCATTTACGCACTGCAACGCAACTTTCTATCATTCTCACACCTTTTTTGGCTTCCCGTTATCTATTATTCATAGTTTTATTTAGTTCTTTCTCGCCGTTTTTATATTTGTAATATTTTTTTTCAGTTCCAATACGCAATATTTCTTTTTACGTTGACACGAGTTTCTTGTCTTTCCAATTATCTAGGATTCACTATGGCGGCCGTGAAAGTCGCTTACGATCCTCGGCATTAATTAAAAATGTCTCCCCAGGTTTCAAAGAAGCAGCTGATTCTTACTTTCATGCTGAGGACGGATAAACTCCTTTTCCTCTGTTGGAAATTATCCTCATGACACCCATAGAGGTCACAGGCGGAAACCAGTGCATAAAAAGACTTATTCACACACTCGAGCGAAACATACACTTATATACTGTTAGTGCAAAAAGTATCCAATGTGTTTCAAAAAGATCATTGTAATTTTGCATGGGCCAGATTTGAACAAAAGATTACAAATATATGAAAATCAAAAAATATTGAAACATAATTGAAGGTTGGGGAGTTATGACCGAAAAGCAGAAATCTTCGGTTCAATTTCAATCAGTTCTTTAGGTATATAACTGAGTTAGCACAATCTTTCAGGAAGTAATCGGATACTTTTCGCATTCACTGTATACTGACGTCTATATAAACAACAATGATTCCATCAAAAGAATCTGGTATATGTATATATAATATGTAATAGAATAGGTTTGGTTGTATGTAAGGCCCAAAAAGCTGTATGAAAAAATATACATGCAATTTTGGATTTTACTTATACGCGAATGTAATGAGGGTTGAATGGCATAAGAAGGTTACCTAGTACCGAAGGACAAGGTAGAAAAAAACTGTCTTTCCTTCTAAATCAGCAAATGAATTCAAAGTCCTATTTGGCTTGAAACCTGACTAAAATTGCTGAGGTTTTTTTTAAGGATCAATATCTCAACCATTGTGCAAGTACCCTGAATACGAATAAACAAGTTTAGATAGACAAAGAGACAGATGAATAATAAATTGGGGATGGTTTATCATCATCATCATCATTGGTTTCTATAGGTTTTCTATGGACCATAAGCTGCAACTTCGTTTCCAGTAGCAGGCAGTTCTTTTCGTGTTTTAGCTGCCAGCCTCATGCACACCCCTCTTTTCATGTTCAGAAGTACTCCTGGGGTTTGTTTTTTTCTGCAATTTCCCTTTTGTTGAACTGCATCTACATCGCTGAAAGGTTCCACTTGCCCTCCCATTTCTTTAACCATTCCTGGAAGTCAGTTTGATTCTTGCTTTTTCGGCTTTTTTTTAAATCATGATTCTGCTTGCTACTAGATTAAAAACAAGTACAGTTTTATAATAGAGGAAATGTGTTCATTTCTCATATACCCCAAGCATAAGCTTCAATTTGGGGCCACATCATTGTGAGAGTAAGAAAGAAAAGAAAAAGACCCCCCGTTAGTCACCTTGAATTAAATAAAGTTACTGCACGGCACCGGACATTTCCTTTCACAAAAATTTTGATTGACAATACATCGTTTGTTTCTTGAGTTTTCTTACTATATTTCACAAACTTTCTTCTCTGAGTAAATTTAATTTACAGTGATCATTATGTTTGAACCATTTCTTCCCTTGCTTCTGAGATACAGATCTTGAGATTTAGTTATTTTTAATGCACCACTCACTGAACAAATATTCAATGTTCAAAAATTACGTTTGAGAAAATAGAATCGGGTAAGGATTGTCAAAAGGTATACATGATTTTAATTTAAAGAAATTTACCATTTTTGCTTTGCCCTTTGGAAGAAAGTTGAATTGCATTGCAGACAGGTGATCTTTTGGATATCACAGTTTTCAATCAAATAACGGAAACAATACGTTGCTACTCCTGAATACTGTAAAAGACAATTTCTCCAATAATACAACTTGTGAAATCAAATATCACCAGAATCAAGCTTAAGTTGCTGATGGTGGAACCCCTTATAGCAAAGTTCTGAGAAATGGGTTATTTTATCAGGAATTTGTAATTTTGATGGTTATTGTTGATGTTCGACTCCAAGAAATATAATTTCTGGAGCCTATCGAATGCCATGAATGATGAATTCCGAACTTCAAGTTAGTCAGTCAATGCTCAAATGTAAACATGACTCTATGTTTCTCCCAACAGTGCATAACCTCTTATCCCATATAGCAGAGTATTTTATGCAGAAGCATTTTGCTACCTAATGAATTTTCAAATGTGTATTTCGTAAGTTTAACAACAACACCCTTTCTTTCTATTCCTGATGGCAAAGAAACATGTGTGAAACACGAACAAGCATTTGTATTACCAGAGACTATGATGTATTTTTATTGTACATACGTTAACAGAAAATCCTTATTCATGCACACACGCTCTCTTGCATAATGAACCAACTAGATGTGCCAACTTATGCCAAATATGTGGATAAATTTAATTTGTTTCATTTTCAAGTCAGATGTATTATAGATTATAGCCTAGACAGAGTCTACCACACATTTCAGTTTTATCAGAATGAATTCATCTATCGTAGTTATTCTTAATAAATTAGGAAAAGTTATTATTATAATTTTCGTTGTATTCTAGTGATATCATTTGCATTATAAATAAATTAATTACTACATTTCTGTGCTTATCTCCTAAAGATATGCAAAAGAGATCAATGTTTGAAACTTATTCTTTTTTGGTTTCATTCCTTGCAGCTTGAAAGGCGAATGATTGAAATGATATTCACTTCCAGAAAAAATGATTAATTACACACCATTCATTCCATTTTATATGTTTCACCATTCAAACTAACGAGAAGACCGTTCTCCTGTCTATAGTTCAATGCATATCTGTTCAAATTCCTTAAAGTTTTCTTACATACTAATTAAAAGATAGTATGAATACATTAATCCAGATTTCTAGCACATCCATTATTAATTTCTGATGAGTATCCCCCTAGTCCTATTTCTGTTAATTTATTTTGTTTCGTTTTGTTTTTTGATTGTTTGTTTGTTTGTTTGTTTGTTTGTTTTTATCGGAAGTCCTAGATCGTCAATCTACAATAGTAACATGAGCAGCATGAATCAGAAATGAGGACTAACACTGCAGCGGTCAAAAGAGGGTGACTAACTTATCAAAGTGGTACAATCAAATGAAACTGGTCTCAAAGAAAGGGTTTGGTTGTTTATTATCAGAATATCAGGTACTTATCCAAAAAGATGAACAAATATAAGCTTTAATCCCTTTTCCCCCACGTGGACTGCGTGCAGAGTCAGTCTTGTGTCAACCTTTTCTTGACTGCTGGAATACTCACTGATATCTGCTGGGCAATCACGATACTTCAACTACCCTCAGACCACTCTTGGATCCTTTTTTGTCTCTATTCAGGCTTGAATCATGGCAATTCCATCAACTATGTAGGCTGAGTTATCATCGTTATTGTCACATTGTGGTCAACAATCTGATTGGTTATTAATTCCGAACACTAGTGTCAAATCTGCTTTGTTGGTCATCTTGATGGACGTGCGCAAGTTCATAGGGAAGCGCCATCTTCAGATAAACAACCCTGCTCTTCGCAACTGCCGGCGAGTATCTGAAGAATACTCCCGTATTGATAGTGATATTCTCCCCCTTGTTGTAGCAAAAGTTCATATCTGTAAATATGAAGGTTGCTTTCTTTGTGATAGCATCCTCTGAAGTTTGCTTTTTCTCCACCGATATTTCACCAACGAACTTTCATCGAGATCAACCTGTAGTTCTTGAACTTCTGTGAGATCAAATTGATTCTGTATGTAAGTTTCTATTTAGATACATCGACATTGCTCGCCATCCCCATATTTCTCAGAACTATAGTTTTATAGTCTGCTCCAGGGCTTGGTCTTTCGGAACTCAATTGGATATGGTTTCATTCCTTTTTCTTCTAATACTGATACACACACAATTTTCAGTTCATCAAATACCAAGGCGTAATTTCCTAGAAGTAATTGGTAATAATGCTGCTAACACTTGAACAACGGAGACGTGAACAGCTTCGGTTTGATTCCGAACTCTGTTTACACGTCCTAAAAGTATATTTGAAACATCGTATGAATAGATCCTGGTCAAAATATATTAGACTGAAAGCAACATTGTGGAGGGAATATGTGATCAAATCAGACGGATTGTCGCACCTCAATCGAACGTTTTACATGATTTAAAGACCAGGACACACCCCAGTGGATTATGGACCAAGGTAATGGGTATTATTTCCCGAAAACTGAACACACGCATCAGATTTAACAAATACTAGAATAAAGACCAGTTCGAATCAAATAATTTTTACCAAATACGAATCAAGGATTTTTTCTCTGCAATAGTTTCACCTCAATTCCGGCCTCTCGGATAGATTTTACTTCTATACAACTGATTTTCAAGGCATGTAAACGTGGGAATAGTCCAGAATTATAATCAGGGACTGATTAAATGAACAGCCCCTGCAATTGCACTAAAAATTGGTAAACTCAGTGGCACTCCTTATTGTCTGAAGCTTGTAAAATAGTTTATGATTTTTCAGCAAATATCTGCATAAAAGAAGGATTTCCGTCGTATCAGAAAATCTGCTTGTTGGCAAACACAACACTCGCCTTCATTTATTTTTCAATTTCAAATTCTGTTGTTCATTTGTGAAGATGCTTTTCAACTTTCTTCATTCCCCTGCCAAACTATGGACACAGATACACATAAATACATAAATACATGAATATGACCACGCACATAAACGTGTACACAAACGTGCGTGCGCATTACCATATAAGCTCAAACAGTGATAGGAAAAAATGGTCCGATACATTTCCAAAAGTTCACTTCAACACCATATAAAGCTTCAGAATTGACAGAACTCAAACCAAAGATCAAAAGCCAGAAAGAAAAAAAGCTATCGAAAGAAAATTGTACATTGAAATGTTTTGTACAAGAGTCTAACATCTCTGGTTTCGATCTTGTCAATTTTGAGGTGTATCTACATAGAATAATAATGGAAAAAAACAATTTCATTTAATTAATATTGATTTTCCGACATTATTTCATTCTTTTTTCAAGACACTCGATATAACAATATATACTATTTGCGTAGATCGAACGTTATACAACGAAAATTCCAGATGAAAATCCTGCTAATGACTATGTCCAGGCCACAAACTTTTCGATCCATTTTCATATTTATCTACCCACATAATTATCTAACTAACTCAGTCTGTTCATCTTCATTTCAGTCTATTTATAACTATTTATATCAGACTATTCTTATGGATCTATCTATCAATATACCGATCTATCTATCTATCTATACTCCTTCATTTTTTTTGTATTTGACCTTCTTTTCTCAAAAGGAAATTACTATTGGAAGTACAAAGATTTTGTCATATTTTCATATTTCATACGTAAATTATCTCGATTCAATCGATGACAGATCTTCCATTAAATAGCAAATTTTTTTTTTTTTTTTCTAACTAAATCTTTTTTTCTTTAGATGCTCTCCATTATTTAAAAAATAAAAGTCTAGCAACGCTTTTAGTCGCGTTAGTATTTGAGGGTGAAATATATAACACTTGTCAACATGTTGATGAAGATGTGTCTCGACGTTTTTAGAATTATCTTTGATCGAACAACTTTGTTTCAGAAAAAGGGTGGTAACCTGTGATGTCTGCAGAAAATATTTAGCAATGAAATTAATACAAAACTGATAAAAAGAATAGTAAAAAGTCATATTGAAAAGACTGAAGGGCAAGGTGGGTTACAGTAAATCAGTGAATATTTATTCAGTATTTGATTGTCGGCGTTTTTTTTTTATTATTATTATCATGGCAATCTATTTCTAACTTTTCTAACCCATTATATACTACTGACAGGATTTCAGTGGATAACCTGCTTTGATTTTGTAATGGATAATCCACAATGAACCAGGGCTCTTATCTTGCAATATCAGTCTATTAATTTTAGGCACCCTCTGCAGTTGATGGATAGGCTGCAAATCAAGCAACTTCCGAGAATACGTCTCCATCGATTTTTTCGATCGATTTCCCAATAGAAAGAGCCCTAAATATATTCATGTCTTGAAAA
>OY735211.1:27503277-27565777 GCA_963457665.1 Thysanoteuthis rhombus | reverse complement strand
GAGAGAGAATTCATCAATTTACATATCTCCATGTGGTTCCAGAATTTTAAACGTGTTGGGTTGAGTATTTTTCCCTATCGTGTATGCGTATACACACAAAGACATACATATAAGTGTGTGCATGTATATATATACATATATATATATATATATATATATATATATATATATATATATATATATATATATATATATATGCATATGTGTGTATAAATATGTGTATGCATACATATGCGTGTAAATACGCGTACATATATATATATATATATATATATATATATATATATATATATATATATATATATATATATATATATATATAATTAACGCTCCTTCATTCAGGGTTAAGCACTCTTTAAGTGAGGTAACCCCTTCATTATAAGCTTATGCAGTGCTCTCCCAACGTTTGAATAGAACACCCTGATGGATGGCAAATATATGTGTGAGTAAACATATCGTTTAAATTCAACCTTACTAACCGTCCAAATCAGTGGGGCAGAGTTGAGATGCCAGTCTCTGGGTCTGAAGCGATGGTTTCGATCCTTCATTGTGGTACTGGGTGGGATAATGGATGAACTATAGCCACACTGAAGAGTCGTTATACAACGAAAAAGCTGTCTGTGGGTGGCACAATAATATATATACATATATATATATATATATATATATATATATATATATATATATATATATATATATCGACTAGAAATAATTTGGTATGAAGAAAGACATATCGATGAGTACCTGGCCCATATGCTAAAAGCAAAAATGGTATTATGACTGCGTGATACCAGCTCTAGCTCACAGTTGCTAAATATTAAATAACAAATTGAACTCAGAACAAGGGCAATGCTTGAAATAACCCGAGGAAAATTGGCATGGATAAGAGGAAAGGTGAGAGTGAAAGATATTGTGCAAATAGTTGATGGCAGAATATTTTACACGAAACGATGACAACAGATAGAGCAAAAGACTTACCGATTGATTCACATGTGACAGTAAACCCAGTAGAATAAGATCAGAACAAACTCGAGAGATGGGAGGCAAATGTTTGTAGGTAAGACATGGCAATGGTCACCATAACTGCAGTCGTAGATATTGAATACCTTTTCTCCAGCTATGGACTTATAACAAATGATTATGATGGGAATTAAGAATACATGAAAAGACATCCTCTCGTCGGCTTCGCAATAAGACGCCATCAGGTGAGTTTTAAATATATACATACATACATACATACATACATACATACATATATATATATATGTATATATATATATATATATATATATATATATATATATATATATATATATATATATATATATATATATACATATATATATATGTATATATATATATGTATATATATATATATATATGTATATATATATATATGTATATATATATATATATATATATATATATTTGTGAGTGTATGTGTGTGTGAGTATATATATATATATATATATATATATATATAGAGAGAGAGAGAGAGAGAGAGAGAGAAAGAGAGGGGGATAGATAGATAGATAGATATTATCTTCAAAAAATAAATGCTCTAAATCTCTGCTTATTTCTACTATATAACGATAACCTTTGAGATTCTCAGCAAGACAGGAAGTGTAATTTACTCGTATAATGAACACTGTGGTGTTTTTCTGTTATTTTTCTGTCCGAAACAATGAACGCTCCCACTCGGAGGTAACAGTTTTGCTGATTGATATCTCCTACCTATCATCTGAAGAAACCTCATTAGTTTTGTTTTGTTTTATTTTTTTAGAAAATAATCTTAAAGAAATCCAAGTACCTTATCTCACTATGTAAAATCTGCATTCAATTTCTAAAAGTTCTGAGCTCTATAAGCCATATGAGTACTAACCATGTTCAACTATATATATAATTGAATTTAAGGGATAAAGCATTTTTCATTCGGGAACGAAGCTCAATAGCGGGGGTTGCAGATAACGTAGAGTATCGGATTATGCATTGTGAAATACTATCTCTGTCTCTCTGTCTGTCTGTCTGTCTGTCTCTCTCTCTCTCTCCCTCTCTCTCTCTCTCTCTCTCTCTCTCTATATATATATATATATATATATATATATATATATATATATATATATATATGAATACGTGTTTGTTATTTTTTATGGGAAGTGTATTTGTGACTTTATTTTCTGAGTAATGTCTTATTTTTTCTCACATTAAAGATGCTTACCTGGAGCAAGATGGAATCTATCGAAACGACGATGTTCCACATGGAACATAATAGTCAAAAATTAATACGAATTTCGAAAAAAAATCTAATTTAACGTACAAAAATGGAAGGCAAAAAGTTAATAACGTGAAGAATTTTTCAGATTTTTTTTTCCATTTTCATTGTCCGCCTTTTTTTCGTACCTATTCCAAAACTAATCCTCCCCACTCCCTTGGTTGTTTGCTTTTTTTTCTCCCTCCCAGTTTCTCTTAATAGTTTTTCTCTCCTACACTTATTTCCTCCTCCCTTCTGTTCTTTACTGCTTTTCTTTTTTTTTTTGTCTTTCTATCTTCTTTTTTCTATCTTTCTTTTCTTCTCCCTTCATTCTATTTTCTTACATTAATCCGAACTTGATATTGGTTTCCCAGCTATCCGAAGGTAGAGCATTTCTATAAAAGTAGTTCGAAAGCCGAAATTGCGTTAAGCGAAGAATGAATTATCATTAATCTGTATGATCCGATCGCTCCCCAGATAGGAAAAAATAGTGATGATTATATATTAGGCTGTGTTGTTGAGGGTTTGGATGGGGAGAAATAGCAGAGACTAGAGTATAGGAGAGGAAAATTAGATGGAGGCCGCATTTTATTAAACAGGCCCTAAACTTTTTTCCGCTTTCAGCTCTTTTCGTAAAAGCTGAACATTGGCGTTATGTGAACATTCGTTTGCCATTATGCCACATATATGTAGGTGTGTAAACGTACATGATACCATTGCTTGGCTACAGTACGGATCTATGAGGTTTTCCCGACGTCTTCATTAGGCTCACAGGTGACCAGCAAAGTCTATGAGAGAGAGGGGAGCCTTTCCAGGACTGTTGAAAGAGAAGGTTTGGCAGATTGCGGGAGCTTCCATCTTTCAAGCTATCTTTCCCCTTCTTCTCTTACTCTTGTGTTTATATCTGCAAGACAGATCGCTTTGTAGACCTTGTAACACCACGTAGCCCTGTCACTGCCTCTGTTTCCCATTTACAATGGTTCATGACACAGAAGATGGGGGTTTCCTTTCAAAGGGTCGTTTTATCCCTTCTTTCTGGTCCAACCTTTCTGCCGGTAATAAACTAGCTCTCCAGAGTTTTGCAAGGTTAGTTTCTCAGACACTTCACTTGTATTGGATGATCAAATTCCACCAGTGTCTTCCTATTGATACATTAGGGCAGGTTGACATTCACAAAGGACAATGGCTTGTAAATTATTCTCATGGTGAGTTTTGATCTTGTAATGAGTTCAATCCTCACAGGGTACACATTAATATATACTCCAGTCCGCCTTTTTAATTTAATCGTTCTCACTCCCCTTTCTCTCTCCCCTCTCTCTTTCTCTCTCATTTTTGTTTTCTTATATATTCCAACATATTTTGCTTGACGTCATCCATCACATATCCATCCTCTCTCTCTCTCTCTCTCTCTCTCTCTCTCTCTCTCTCTCTCTCTCTCTCTCTCTCTCACTCACTCACTTTTTTTCTCGTTTACGGTCGATTGATAATAATAATTTCAAAAACTACTGACCTACAGGTCAGCAGTTGGTTGGTCAGAGGAGAAAAATTTCCTTTCGAATTGTTCCATACGAAAACAGAATAGCAAATTATCGATTTTTCTTCAGATTCTGGCTATGTTTTAACACAGTTTTTTTTTTCTTCAATTTCTAATCGACTTTTTTTTTCTAAAGAGCGTCAATTTTCTTCTATGATTCTTTTTTATTTCTTAAATTGGCTAAAAAAATGAACGTGATAATTTCCGGACAGCGGAAACTTTTTGAAACTTTTCTTTTCATCCTAAAAAGAAACAATTATTTAAAAATGTTAAGCGAATAGAAACGAAGAAAGGAACGTTTTTGAATAGGTTTTTAATGTTTATGAAAAAAAAAATCTGTTTTATCTTTCTCACACAAATACTTCAACCCCCAAGCACAACATTATTTGCAAGTTATCTATCAAGCTTAGTCTACTTTTGGTGCAAGGCCACAATTACTGAGTACCCAATGAGGATCAGAAACATATCTCGATACTCAGCAGTAATAACAGCGACACCAGATAGCTAACCATTTGTCTGCAATGATGCCCCAAATCTATCTATGGGGTAGTTGTTACACAAATATAAATTTGGATACCGCTGAGTGCGTGCGTGCTATCAATATAATGGTCAGAATATATATTCTCACCATATCTGCATATTTTGAATTTTACTGTTGTTTCTACAAAGATCACATTTCTAAAAATGTCGGTCTGTCAATTTTCCAGCTCGAAATCTTTGTTTAAATGAATTTGTCCACTCGATGTGCGTTTATATTGCGTGCAAAAAATTGAGTTCATACCTTGTGAACGGAATAACAGTGTGGTATTTGGGATCCTGGGAGTTATCTCCCTACTTGCCGATCACTTTACTCTTAGTCAACATTGTTATTAGACTGAATCCTCCTCTGCTTAAAGTTAGAATTTCAAGTGATCAAAAATTCTAACTTGTTTTATTACTTTGAAATCTTAGATGATACAAACAAGGCTTCCGATGGGAATCTTATGGAGTGGTGCAAAGATATCTTACACTGTCACCACCATATACACAGTGCGAACACCCTCGCCATTTAGCCTTCATGTTCCCATCTACTATAACCCTTCTAACCCGCCGGTAAACGATACAGTCAACTTATTCTACTATTTATATATCTAATTGACTTATAAGTCTCGATACGCAGCTCTCAGAAATACTCAGGCATCTTTCGGCTACGCAGACAGACACAATGAGAAGAGAAATTATGGAGAATATTCAAAGATCGAAGGTTCAAAATAAAAATTAACACTCAAACCGCGGAATTAGATTTCTCTAATTTAACTTAAACAATAATCCTGACAGATCTTTTAAAGAAGAAAATGCCACATCCCTATGAATTCAGTTCAAAATCACTCACCTAAAATTGGTAACCAATGTCTATTTTACTAGGAAAATGACCACCTAACAGTTCAACGAATCAGAAATATTTCACAATATGAAGAAACCGTACCAAAATACTTTAAAACTAAGTAGATTAAACCCAAAATTAGAATATGATTTCGATAAAATCAGAAATAGCGATGGAAAACAGAAATAATATATGGTTCAATTCACCTAGACGTGGAAACCAACGTTAGGAAAAAATTGCAGATATGATTGCTATGTACTTCACTAATGTTAACATCTTTACATAAAATATTCAATAAACAATTATGCACTCATAACACAGCTGGAGTTTTTTTAAATAGAAAATTGAATGATTATGAATATACGAAACAAAAATTGTTTTGTTTAAATATTTTTTCCTTTGAAATATTGTCATAAGTTTAATTCCTTAGGGACTTATCATAGAATTTTTGGACACTCCTTCAAAAAAGTACAAAACAATGTGAATATCTTCTTTGAAGTTACAATCTTTGTTATGATTGCACGGATATAGCCCAAAGTTGGTTGTGGAAGAGAGGAAAAAGAATATTGCTCAATTACAGAAAATTTCTATCCGATTTCACACTGTGAGCGGAATTTGACAAAAATTCTGACATTTTTTATGTGTTGGTTGAAAAGATAAGGAATTTTATATTCAATAATCTTTCCAAAACAGAATTTACCTAAGAGACATTTGAATCGAGGAAAAATTAGTTAATTTCAAGATTAATTGATATGATTATGCAAAATATCACTCATTTTTTTCTGTTATTGGCTGGCTTGTGATAAATACAGAAAACTGGACAGAGCAAATACAGTATGTTGAACATATGCTGAACAAGATAGCAAAGGTTAACAGGAAAGGCAGTCAGTTACCAGCTACCTCAAACAGATATTGGTAACGTCTGTATTAAAAGAAAACAAATATTCAAAATGTTTTAAAAGATAATACGCCACTCTAAATTTGTAATTCTTTATATTTACTGATAAGTAGAGGACCATTCTTCATGATCATAAAATTTCTCAATAGATATTTTTAAAAGCCTTGTCCACTTTACTCCAATTGGAAAGAAAGCAACAAAATCTTTCTGAACAGAAATTATTTTTGCATTATTTTTTTTCTCCGATTCAGAGCCAATTGAAAAAAAGCGTGCCACAGGATGTAATGAAATTCCAACAGAATTAGTTCTTCTATGGTCGAGTAATGGATAGTAAACCCGAAAAAATGTCCATTGGATTTACTTACAAAATAGCCTTCCTATAGAAAAATGCATTAAGAAATGAACATATCCCTAACGTTTTATTGAAATTATCCGCTAAGCATATTTTTGGGTTGTTGTAAAATGTGTATCAAAATCGGGCTGGAATATCCAAGCGCCATTCGTACTGGTATCATCATCAGTCTTTCAACGTTTATCATCAGACCAAGACGTCTCCCAGGATTCGTCACAACTCTCTATCGTTGACGTCGCGTAGCCAATACTTTGAATTTGTCGAGTTCATCTCTCCATCAAGTATTCTACTGGCCCTGGTTGTGCATGTGATCTTTGGTGATCCACGTTGTTAGTCGTGATGTCTGTCATTCTTGCAACCTAACCAGCCCATTGCCATTTGAGTTTTTTGAGGGATTTCATGATGTCTTTGACTCCTGTTTTTCCCTGATATATTGTACTGTCTTGTGCTCTTTCCATTTGAAGTTGAGCAAACTATTTACAAATGCCCGTACAAGGGTGACATGTTACGCAAGGTCAAAAGCATCAGGACAAGTAAGGACCTGTCTTCATTTGCGCAATTGGATTCCACTGCATCGAGGTATACTGTTTCCCCGTCGAGTAATAATGTGGGAATACAGAATGAGTCCATAGTCCTCATCAGCTACGGCATTTCACCAGTGTACTCAGTCTTACACTCTCACTCCCAACCAATCTCTGGCCCATTGGATATCAAGTGTCAGTACTGACACCTTGGTCAATGCCATAGTCCTATTTACCTTATCCCCCACGAGGAAGGGATGTGACAAAGGATCATTTTCTTGTGGGTAGTGGAAAACCCCCTAAAAAGCTTCGATTCCCGCAACCAAAGTTTCAAAAGCGTTGGGGCAAGGCCGACCTGTCCCTCTTAGTATAATGGTACAGCACTGCCCCGGGGCGAACTACTTCCCTGCACCTGGGTTGAGTAATAATGAAAGGACCCGAAGAAATGTCCAAAATTGCCCAAAGCGCTTAGCAATGCCTAGCCTCAGTAGCCCTCATTGGCTATGGAAATGCATTTACACACTCGGTATTGATGCCCACCTGCAACACAATATCCGGCCCATTAGGATAGCAAGCGTCGGTACCGGCTCCTTGGACAACGCCATGGAACAGTACTACCCTTTGATCCAAGCAACAAAAAAAATTGTGTGGGTCAGCACCTATTTACTCGAGCTCAACGGGGGCGAGATGTGACACAAGATCATGATAATTGTGGTATGGAACACCCTCAAAAATAGCTCGAGTCGCTGCAGCTTGAGTTGCAAAGGCGTCAGGACTAGCCCGACTTGTCCCTCTCCGTGCAATGGAACAGTGACCTCCTGCATTCGGGTAGGGTAATAATCAAGCAATGCGCAGCTTCAGAGTCCTTTTGTTGGCTAACGTGTTGCACCGGTGCACATAATATCCGATCACACAATCTCCAGCCCGTTCGTGGAATAGACACTACACCTCGATTCAAGCCAAAATCACCAGAAAAATGATGGGAGAGCACCATTCTTTGATTTGTATCATTTTCAGTTTGTGGGCCAGTCACTTGGTAAGATTCCATGTTTTAGGTCCATAAGTGACTTTTTGGAGAATGATTTGTTTGTATACCCTTCTTATCAGGATCATTGGGATCTTCTTGTTTTTGAAGATGAACTTACTTTGTCGAAGGCGAGTGGTTCTACGCTTGATTTCATCTTTCTTTTTTGAGGATTTCATGGAGATCTGTTGGGCTAGTTAATTGTAGTGCTCTACTTCCTCCAGTTCCAAGTCTTCGTTTAGAAGGCCAATTTTTTTGTATCTTTTATTTAGTTCATGTAACATTCGTTTTGTATATGTGTATGTCTTCTATTTAAAAAGCAATGCAGTCTGCAAATCTGAGGTTGCTGTCTATTTTGAATCCTCTATTTTTCCAGTCTAGGTTACAGAAGATCATCTCGAGGCAGGCTGTGATGAAATTAAATGGGCTTGTATCACCTCATCTTACCCCATTTGGGAGCTGAAAGGACTTCGAAGCTTTATGCGGCTTGGTTAATGGGCTGCTGTGACAGAATACATGTTACAGTACTCTGACGTACACAATGTATACACCGTGTAGAGTGATGGCCTTCATGACCTTTGGAATTTTCACAGAATCGATAGCCTTCTTGAAGTCGTTAAATGCTACAGCGAGTGGCAGTATGTATTCTGTTACTTTCTCTTTCAGCTGATTTATTGCATGGAGATGATCTATAGCCAAGTAGCTTTTTTTGAAGCCAGCTTCCTCCTTTAGTTGCTTTTCATGTAGTGTTGTGGGGATTTGGTCGTCGACAATTTTTATGAAAAGTTTGTAGATTCAGTTAATTAGGCTTATGAATCAGTAGTTGTTGAAGTCTTCCAGATTTCATTTTTCGTATAAAAGCATAGTGATTGCCGTGTTCCAATATTCTTGCACTTTGCCCTGTTTTAGGCATAAGTTGAAAAAATAGCTAAATTCCTAGTGATAATCTAGTCTGCTTTTTCGAATAAATCAATTGTGATTATATCTGGTCCAGGGGCTATCCCTTCCATTGTTTGTTTGATGACTTGTTTCCTCTCCCATGGTGTAATTCCTGGGAATTCCTCGAACTTATCGCTTGCGTCTCGCGTATCCTGTTCGTTGTTTTTTTCATAGTCCTTGTCTAGATGAGTAGAGTTTGGGGGAAAATTTCGGGGCACATTCTACGATCTTCTCTCTGCCAGTTGTTGGGTCTTCATTTTCTTTAAGTATGCTAGTTATTTGTTTGCCTCCTGTACAGAGAGCTTTGTTTATAGATTTGAAACCCCAACTTTTTTTGAGACTCGACCCAATGATTACAGTCATGTACTTTTTTCTGTTTTCTCTTCTTTTATTCTGATTGATTCAGTTCGGTGGTTTCAATTATCTGTTGTTGTCTGTGGGGTCAGTTCCTACGTTTTCCTATGAGATTCCTGGTTTCATCTGAGATCATATTAACTGTCTGCGTGCTCCTTGGTTTGAAAATAGTGGCAACTTCTATTAGAGAGGCCGTTATTTTGCTGTGGGCTCCGTTGTAGTTCATATCATTCTTCCCTTGTTCGGTAAGAATTTTTTTTCAGTTCAAATTTGGATGACTGATTGAGCTATTTTGGAACGTTTCGCAGTTGCAATTGGTTTTTGAATATTCTCCTACGTTTTTCGTTGATGTTTCTTTGCATTTTACATCCTACCATTCTGTGGTCTCTCCCTACGTTGAGTTGATTTAGGACTTCAATGTCCTTGATGATGTCGCTTTTGTCCATAAGGGTGAAGTTTATTTCGCTCTTGGTTTCGTAGATGGAGCTCTTCCAAATCCATTTCCTATTGGGTTCCTTCTTGAAAAAAGTGTTTAAGATTTTGAGCCCGTCACGGTTGCGAAGTTTACAAGATCATTTCGGGTTGCAAATGTAAACAAGATCCGAAACTTAGTTATCGCCATTTTAATATTGTAAAGAGATTTTTTTTTTAAGCTGAAACTGTTATGTAATCTATTTTCATTCACAAACATCACCACGAAACATAGATTAGAGATATTTATCAACACAGGTCATTTTTTGCCAGACGTTGGAGACAGAACCCGCTGACATGTCGATCAAAACCTAAAAATTGTCTGAATTCTAGTCAAATTACAACATCACGGTGTGGAATCGCTGATGTGTCGTCTGTGGGTGCGCAAAATTAACATTATCATTTTGAAACTAAATTTATGATAAATTGTTGTCAATGACAGAAATCGCCTATGGCCATGTCACAATAATAAACGTTTAATCTTAATTGAATAATTTCATAAAGGATACACTAGAACATATATATATATATATATATATATATATATATATATATATATATATATATATAGTCTAAAAAGCTTCACACCAATAAACATTGAAAAAGAATTTAAAAATTTCTTGTGATATTCCATCATTTATTTCCTAATATCTGTCAATGCAATTTATGTAATTTTCTTTGGTGGTTTTGGGCTGTTTTACTTATCCTTTATCATCATATTACAATGTATATACTGTATACAGAGGATCACGGGAAGCAGAGAATGATTATGATGTTTTAGAAATACAACAACAAAACAAGGTAGCTGCTACTTCCTGTTCTCTATTCATATAGACATACCATATGATGTGAAATTACAATTGCATTTAGACTTCGATAACCAAACAGAACTGAATGGGATTTTTTTTTCATGGCTGCATTATTTGGCCCATGTCTGCGCTTACTGATTGAGTCCCCCTGACTTTGATGGTAGGCAGAGATCGAATTAACGCATTTAACTTTTTCTTACTCTTCTCCGAATGCTGGCCACATTTTTCAATGCTTTTTTTTTTTCGTTACCAAAGTACAGGTATTTACGTATATTTACATAAATTCAATTTTTGAAAGTTGACCATATATATATATATATATATATATATATATATATATATATATATATATATATATATATATATATATATATATACGTAAATACCTTTGGTTTACGTATCTTTGTATATGAATGCGTATATATCTATGTGTTTACATATATGTATATATATACGTGTATGCATGTACATCAAATTAACTCAATCATCTCCGCTTTGCAAATGACCTTCTCAATTGAAAGATTTACATTATAATTATCCCCCCTAAACTTGGGAAATAGTTTTAAAAAGGACAAAAATGACCTCAAATGACTATAGCACATAGTTTGCAATATTTGTCGGAAGTAAGAAAATGCAGCCATAGGCTAGATCTCAGCATCCTTTGTGCAAATTTGTGTCCAACAACCAGACTAAAAATTGCCACTGGGGACCTCAAATGTCCTTTGGGGTCTACTTCACATTGCCGACTGCGTCACCCCAGGGTCAAATTTTAGTTTTGTGGATGCAAAATTGCGGCAGATAAGTTCAGAAATCGGGTTGAAATGATATGTGCTGACCCAAAATGATCTTCAAGGATCATCTTCATCGTGACAAGATGTACGTATATTGTATTTTTCATTGTTATTGGTGCAAAATTGTGGCCAACCTCTGAAACTTATGTTGCAAACTGACATCTTCACAGTATTTATCCATATCTCCAGGTTTCGTAATTCAGAGAAGAAATACGAATAAACAAACAAAAGTCTTGAAGATTTTGAAGAAAATAAAGCTTACTCTCGTTTTGGAGAAAGTAATTTGGAAGGGCAGATTTGTGACTTTTTGAATATTTAGTTTTTTTGGAAAATTATTGCAAATGCAATAGTCTAGTCCAGCATTACAAATGTATTGTTAATATAACGACCACACTCAAACTTTGGAATATTTCTTTTATTCAAAGCTGTCACTTTGCCAAAAGAAACGGAGAACTGATTGGAGAAGAGAAATTAAATTGGGAAAAATATCAGTACTTTTTTCGCTTTCACTCGTAAAACAAAATTTATCCCAAGTAAACAACCAAATAAAGGTAAATAGTACTGTAAACCAAATAAAACAATACATATGTATATATGCATATATATATATATATATATATATATATATAGATAGATAGATAGAGAGAGAGAGAGAGAGAGAGAGAGAGAGAGACAGTTATTGAGCAACGGTCAATCAATTAGTCAGTAAGAATCGATCAGGCAGTCGATCTGTGTATTTGGCCGATAATTTGAAATATTCAAGCAACGTTGCTCATATTATTCAACTTTCGCTGGCTGTATTAATACTGCTCAACTCTGACGAGTATTGACAGTGAATATGAGGGCAGATTGCCAAAGAATTATTTTAAAAAATGATTTTATTGTAAGGGATGTTTCGTCATTCACTAAAAAGAATGAATGACGAAAATCCCGTTTATAAAAACGAATGATTTTTTTCTGATGTACGGAACTGAAAGTTGGCAAGAGAATGACATTTGATGACCTCGAATAACCCTGAAGGTTAGCCTATGTGTGAAGTCGATTTTTGTTGATTCTCCATGCCAAATATCAGGTCAATCGGCCTTGCGGTAATAGCGGAGAAGAGGCGTGGATAAACAAACAGATATGTTTATGTATGGGAAGATTGTGTGTGTGTGTGTGTGTGTGTGTGTGTGTGCGTGTGCATGTGTGTGTATTACAAGCCTGTACTTAAGCCTGTACATGCTACTACTGTATTTCGTGGATTGTCATTTTATCGATCTGACCAAATATATCCTTACCTCCAAAATCATTACACGCTGTAATGATTTGGCCCGTGAAATCATCTTTGCGCTATCGAGGATCATCATAATGGAAGTAGGTCATTTTGTTTCGTGTGTTTTTTCACTTTTGTTAATTATCACTCAACATTAAAAAAAATAATCAAAAAGAAAAACTTGAAGTGTTTCTCTGAAACGATTATCCAGCAAGTTAATCCTAAAATGCATATCACCGATTCAATGGCACGTTCTCCTTTTCCCGGAAGAAAATCAAAGTAAGAATCCTTGCTTAGAAGATAAACTCTAAATAATTCTAGATCCATGTGCACGATTGAGATTTCTGTCTTTCACTGAGATGTTAGTTGGTCTGATAAAGAGTGAATTTCATGGCAAAAAAATGAAATAAAAAACCTGGGATGTGGTAAGACGAGTTCCAGGAAAGTATGTAACGCGAGCATCATTATCTCATATTAGCTATTTATATAGCTTCCAGTACTACAAGTAGAATTATTGGAACAAATATGTCAACAGCTTCATTCAGATTGATGAGGAAAGGATAGAAAAGAGCAATTATCTTGAGTTCAGCACCTTCTTAATTAGAAGTCGATACACTTGAGCTAGTTTTCTGGTTTTTTTCCGTTACCCACTGACTTAACCAATACTCTACCAATCCCTCGCCACGTTTATTCAATTTCTGTATTTCGAAAAAATAAGATATTTTTAATGATTTACAGATATATGATGATGAATACCTATATCTTTTTATCAAGTTTCGGCAATCAATCTGAATGCTCTGCGTCGAAATCCTGAAAGTAAAGCATAGACACTGAGACAAAAAGGAAACAAGTGTATAGACCAATTTTTACTTCAGAACTGCTTTGTAAATAATTTTAAGTTTGCATTGCTTTAAAAATGGTAAAAAGTGGATCGAATAACAACAATCAGAAATTAGAGCAAACAGGATAGGGTTTATATATATATATATATATATATATATATATATATATATATATATATATATATATATATATATGATAAAAAAGCATAAATAGAAGCATTAATTTGGATATCAACATTGTCATCATTCCATAACACTGTCCACTTTAAGAACAACCCAAAGACTTTTTCATAATTTTCCTAGATGTATAGAAATATACTGTACTGACCATCTTTTACCACGAAAAGGATTACACATATGTAGAGTTATCTGCCCTTGGCAGGGATCTATCCGTAACTCTTAACACAGTTAAAACTCTCTTTAGAAATAGTAAATTCTTTGTTGCTTCCTCTCTGACGTTATACAGAATCACCAATGTCATGACCCATTGCTGTACAACGATATTCAAGCTTTGGTTGTGAAACATTCTATCTCTCTTTGTTCTGACAGCCTTGGAGTAAGCTTGCTTTTTCGTTTTCTCCTCAGTTAGGGTAGTTTTGTTTGTTTTTTCATAGTTTTCACACACACCTACATTTTACACACCCACCCTAACATATAAAAAATAATCCATCCTTCTTCATCTTAAGGAACACATGCACTCTTAAAGTCGGCAGGAGAATCCAGTTTCTCCTTTTCACATGAGAATTATTATTATTGTTCACCTATTTATGTATCTTTTTTCTGTGTTTCTTAGCAATCGAACCGTGTACTAACGATGTTTTTGTATTCGAGCAGTGAACACTATAATTTCTGAAATATATCTTCATAAATCAATTCTGATAATTTGTTTTATGGGCTAATATAATTTGCAATCCAAAAATACCAAATTTAGTATAAACAAAACAATTATACGAACAGCAGAGTGAAGCCGAACATCGGAGGAGATTAAAGTGAAAATGATATTAGTCCAGAGATGAAATGTACCACAAAAGGCTAATGTTTCAACAGCACGTTGATAAAGAAAGTGTCTAAAGTATATTCTGCTAATTAATGATTACCTGACAGTAAATCATCTCTGTTATGAGAATTTAACAAGCAGTGAGCAACAACCAAACAAAAGACAGAAAAAAAGTAAAGATATAAATAGAATAAGACGGTTTTCCCAGAAAGATACATGCAAATCCAAAATGTGCCAAATAAGAATAAAAAATAAATCGAATCATTTATCTGGAGAAGCTCAACCAGGGCTAATCATAAACGCAGTCGTGTAGCAAACCCTTTTTTTCATCATGATTTGAGCTTTAATTTAATTTATAATGTTGAATGTATCCAGCACTTTACGAAATAAACCAATCACAATCAGAAATGGCATAATATGTTATCACATTGTATTCCTGATTCATACTTTGTTATATATATATATATATATATATATATATATATATATATATATATATATATATATATATATATATATATATATATATATATATATATAAGAATAGAGCCATTTGTGTTGGTGTTTGTTTATCCGTACCTCCTTTTTGTGAATACTACGATCTTATATTCTGCATGCAGATTGATGAGAGGTCAGCTTAAAACTTACGCTCTGCGAGACTGTCCTTGGAAGTCATTCGATGTTACCAAAAGTTATTTCTTTGTCATTTTATGGCCGATTTCCAGAGCTGCAGGCAATAATTTTGCATCAAGGATGTTCCAATTTAGAATATGTACACACCTCACGGCAAAAACGTCATTTATGATCATAATAATACAATTTTCCATGCTTTTCCACAATTTAGCACCTATGAAACTGAATTTAGGCATTTTGCACTCATGCAACTGGAATTTGGCATAGGGATAAATCTCTTCCTGATAAAAGTCATAGGCAATACGATATTGGTCATTTAAGATCACCTGAGGTCAGTGCGCATGGTGTGATTGATCGTTCTTCCATTTGCTGTGTTGAGTACGAATTTTAATCTGTAAAATGTCCTTACATTTCCTTGGGGTGTTAGTCATCATTCAAACTATAAGTTTTACCAACAGCGCTGATAAATTTACTTCGAATACTGGCATGAAGGACAGATTGGGGACACACATTCCTCACAATGACGTCGGATGTTCGACATTTTTAGTGATATTTCAATAGAAGGGTTGGAGAAGCAGCGAGGGCAGGTCAAAGTGGTCATCCGTGGTACTTTTCGGGACCCCCGAATTGGACTGGCCTTTTTTTTGGGGGGGGGGGTTATGAGCTGTTCAGTGCGTAGTCAAAAAAAAAAGAATATCCCTTTCGACACATCAATATACCAGGTGAATCCATGGATAATGGTTGGGCATTATTCTTCGCAAAGCGGACTTTGTTCCTTTTTCTCTCTCTCACTTCCCCCCTCTCTCTCTCTCTTTCTCTCTCTCTCTCTCTCTTTATATATATATGTGTGTGTGTGTGTGTGTGTGCATTCGTCTGTGTGCTTGTGTGAGAAAACAAAACGAGAAAATTTTTTTACCCAATTGAGAAGTGCATTAAAAGTGCGAAACAAAATTCACATACGTTATGATTATTATTATTATTATTATTATTATTATTATTATTATTATTATTATTATTATTATTATTGAAAAATGAATATGGAATCCGATAGAATTAACCACACATCCGCTATATTACTTTGAAACTCAATTTGAAATGATCCATTGTGATTACATGGAGAATCTATCATTTGACCTAGACAGCGTAAATAGAAAAACAACTAAAAAAGAAAAATGCTCTGCAAATGGTATTTTTACAGCAATGCACAAAGATTTGGAAAATAGTCAGCTGTCAGTAATTAGAACGATTGTTACAATTGTTTTTTTTTTCTTATGTAATGAGTCCAAAATGAATCCAAAACATTTGAAAGATTATACTTGAACTTACTAACACACCTTTAGAGCACAGACCTCTAATTTCCATATAAAACATTTCAATCATGTGTCAAAGGTTTTATTCCTTTTTTTTGTTTTCTATTTTTTAATCTTTGACCGAAATTCTGTCATATTTGATGCTTTATAATAATGTTAAAATGAAATTTGAATATATCGGATACTTTTTGCACTCCTTGTATGGTTAATTATCTTGCTTCTGACCCGATCTATATTTATTTATAATCACTTGAAGGTCAAGACAAATGATGCTCCTCTTCTTTAGAAAACTGATCAGATTTACGCAGCATCTTCTTCAAGAGAAGGTTCACATCATCATAATACT
Source organism: Thysanoteuthis rhombus (assembly GCA_963457665.1). Classification (NCBI taxonomy): domain Eukaryota; kingdom Metazoa; phylum Mollusca; class Cephalopoda; order Oegopsida; family Thysanoteuthidae; genus Thysanoteuthis; species Thysanoteuthis major. Next base: position 27,549,087 of record OY735211.1, on the reverse strand, counting down.
CGTGTCTCTATTCAAGATCTTCCGTCGGTGTATTCATTGATCAGATATAAAAAATACCTTCCGTTTTTATACAGCCTAATCATTAGGTTAACATGTCTTGCGTGATTCGTAAAACTCTTTAATTTTGTCAAAACATTTTGTTAGTACGCATCTATGCATATCTACGTATTCACCAACAGAAAGATACACATACATAATGTATGCATGTGTGTGTCCATGTACGCACGCATAACCGTTTGTTTGTAACAGGTTCTTATCTATACAAAACTTATTCTAATTTTATAAAAGGAAGGTTAAACGAGAAATTTTTGCTGACCAATCAAACGTTCCATAAAACTTTGCTGGCAGATAGAGAAACCGGAGGAAAAAAAAAAGTTACACAAAGGCAGAGAAGTTTCTGACAAGTAAACTTTTAATCAAAATTGCAATGAGATAAAAAGGAAAAATAAAAATTCGTGCTGAAGAACTAGGACTACAAAGATATAATTGGAAATAGTTAGCGGTTCTGTTGAGACTTTCAAACAATTTCAGTTTTTGGCTCCGAGCTAGAGAAAGATGGCCTGCGGGCAGGTGCAAAAGGGCGCGGTCACTTCTGGCAGCTGATGCAAAAACCGATGTTACCCACAGCCGGAAAAGTCAAGTAAGGTATCACTGATGGAAGAATTGTTGGGAAGAAACGAGTCCGGCAAAGGTGAAAAGAGTAATAAAGGGATGTGCCGGAAGGAAGAGTCTCAGGGTTTAAAAGGAACGAAACGATGGAAGGCTGGCATTTTAGAAGTAAGGAAAGGTGGAAAGAATGAGAGAATTATTGGCGAAGAGAGGAACCGATGGACAAAGTCAAGAACACACACACACACACACACATATATATATATATATATATATATATATATATATATATATATATATGTTGCTTCATTATCGACAGTATATATACACTTTAGCTTGGCTTACTTTGGAACACGGCTGGAATAGTGGGATACCCAATGTGGATCGACGACATTGCTGTAATGACCATCAGCATCATGAGCTTGTTAACCATTGCAAGGATATCAAGGAATTACTGAAATTCCCAATGTACCCAAAATATATTTTAAAGAATTTTGCAGTCTTTAGTTTCACAATCCTACTGTACTCTCATTCTCTCTCTCTCTCTCTCTCTCTCTCTCTCTCTCTCTCTCTCTCTCTCTCTCTGTCTCTCTCTCTCTCTGTCTCTCTCTCTTTCTGTCTCTCTCCATCTGTCTGTCTGTCTGTCTGTCTGTCTCTCCCTCTCTCTCTCTCTCTCTCTCTCTCTCTGTATATATATATATATATATATATATATATATATATATATATATATATAACTCTGGGCTTTAGCACTCAAAAAGATTGGGAATTATGCGTAGATGAATATTTGGCCCACTGACTGTCCAGTTCTGCGTGGGGCAGGGGTGAAGCATCTACCTCTGGAGCATCCGTCTGGAACGAAGGTTTCAAGCTAATCTAGCTCTAATGCGAAGGATATTGAGTCAATAGAAACACTGAAGATTGTAATTCAGCATAACAGCAGTCAATTATTAATTATATATATAGAAAGATATTTTCTGGAAAAATCACCCAATACTTGTTTCATAATAGATTTTATCACTTACATTTTGCTCATGAAAAGAAGAACAGAAAGTTATATCCATGAAAATCACATTATTCTTAAACTCTTCAACGTTTTTAATTCAGTTCTAAAACATGTTATTTTGTCATTCTTATGACATAATTCACAAATTCCGAAGATAAGTTTTATCATTTGTTAAAGATAAACGTGATATTATCAAGTGTTGAATTTCAAAATTGATTTTTTTGGAATTCATACTTCATATATCAAATAGAAAAAATACGTAATAATTTACTATTAGATACTTATTAGATAATTACTATTAGATACAATTCTAAAATAAAAACAAAAAAAATAGAAAAATATGATGAAGTTATTTGAAGATTTCTACAGTAAATACCATTACTAGTTTTTTGCTATAAGTGTTATACTAATTTTTAATATAATAAAGGAAAAACAATCAAGTAAATGGATGAATTAGTATGATTAGTGGTAATTTTTCTATAGTTCGTACATTCTATATCATTGGTTCTAATTTGAATTTTTCAACATAGCGGCATTTATGGTACATTTCAATCTCATTTAGGAAATCTCCTTTCGTCCTTAAATGATAAAATCATTTTTTCTCCTAGACGTAGATAACATATATCATGAAAATTGTTAAGGATCTACAATGGTTAAGTATAAACTATGGAATTAGGTCTCTTTTGTTTTTGGTTCCAAATAATTTTGAAAGTGCAGTATCCTGGGGTTTTTTTTTGGGGGGGGGGGATCACACAAAAAAGATTTTTTTGTAATACCTGTATAATCTTTTTGATAATTAGGAGTTCAGCTGTGCATATTGTGGCTTGGTATACTTTGTTTCCAGTAACACAATGATTGTCTAAAGGACATATATCTTTTTTTTTTCAACTTTTTGCTAGTTAATTTTTCTATTGACCTTATAAAGGCAGCTGTATCTAATTTTGATGGTATCTTTATTGAGTATTTTGTTTGGAGTGCCATCTTTTGGGGAATGTTCATCAAGTAATCATAGATAAAGTCTTCCGATATTTATGTTAATTAATTTTCAGAAAAGGAGGCTGGACCATATCATCTTCTGATTTTGTTTTGTTTTTTTCGGAGAAATCAATTCACTATTCCATTTCCTTTTTTCCAACCATCCTTGAAAATATCAATATGTTCATCTCAAACTTCCTGCGGGAATGGATCTAATTTAATGTCGGTAGAATTCGGTATTTGTTTTAAAATGGAAGGTTGGTGATTCGAATTGTAGTATGAGTAAGCATTTGGTCATTTTGTATAAATGTCTTGTATATAATATCATTTAAATTGAATGTGACGTCTAAGGAATACACAATTTTTATATTTGACTTGATATGTACTTTACACCCAACACTTTTCAATGCTCTATATTTTATTGTATTTTTTTTTTCATTTTGGGACCATTACGATCTCTAACGATTGCTAATCTACCGTCTCTGTATGATCTTACATCAGTTTTCTAAGTGAAGAATACGTATATATAACTCTGTAAGGTTCAATATTTGTGCAGAATCAAATGTTCCCATAGATACCTCAAAACCATTTTTACTAATTTTATGTTTATTTTTTTTTGTATATTATCTTACAATATTTCATCATATAAATGTCCTGCTCCACAATTCTCGCGGGATAGAAATCCACCATATCGAACGGTATGAATATGGCTCTTTTTTTTTCAGATTTTCAAACACATTTATTGTGTCTGTTTTGCTTATCCATTGGTTGTATTCATTTAATTTTCATGCTTTCGTTAATGCTTTACAAAATGTGTTTTAGAATATCAAGTCTTACTTGAATTAATCATCCTGGTTTTTAATCTATTGCAGAAATTTGGTTTGTGATCTTTGAATATAATATACGTTTTTGTATTCGAAATTGTTCCTACTCTATCATTAATTTTCAATTTTTAGTATATTCATTATTTATTTCTTTTTCTACATTATATTCGTCAATTTTTATGCTGTAATTTGCTTCTTTAGTAATTTTCTGCATCTATTCTGTTCCACTTTCTATATGGTTCTAGTTTTGTCCGCTTTCACATAAATCATTTGGGATTTCTTTACGTTTCTCATATTTTTATTTGAATTTTTTTGCAAGGGGATTGTTCATATTTTTCATGAATTTGATTTTCCTAATACTGTTTGATACTTCTATATTAGTATGTTGATCTGTATTATTTGGAATAATATATTGTCCTTTTTTTCGTTTTAATTTTTTTTTAAATTGAATTTTGAAATTCAGCAAGGTTACTTTATCAAATTTTCCCATCAAAACTTTTTTTGGTATATATATATATATATATATATATATATATATATATATATATATATATATGATTGTATAAATTCAAGTGCTTAACGATGATTTGATAAGTCTAGGGACCGTTTGTGTATACACAGACAGACGGACAGGCACAGGAGTATTCCAATTTGGGAGTTCGATCAGCATATCTCATTGAACGTTGCTTGATTTACAATAAAAATCAATGAGGAGCAACTGTATAATTACTTGACAATGCAACGTGATTTTAAATTCCACATCCACTTGAATAACATCAGGATAGGAAGGAAATTTTTTTATCGGTTGTTGATTGAATTCGACCAGAGCCACCAAAAATATGGTTGAATGCAGGGAAACAAGGATAGCCCAGTGAAACTTTGATGATATCGTACATTTTCACGATGTTATCCCAAGATGTTCAGTGCTATTACATTATCATTCAGATGCTTAGAGCAGGGCAACCAGACCAGAACTCTCCTACAAATCACTATTCATTTGAGAAATACAGTTGTCTGAAATGCTTCAAACTGACATTGTTCAGATAGATGGATGACGGTCACACACACACGTATTAAATGTTATAATTCTACATCATTAACTAAACATATTTATAGTGTGTGTAGCATTTAGTAAATACCTTACGGAAATTGAATTGAACTCTTTTATACCGCCTTAAAATTTACAAAATTCAGACCAAACATTTTCAATTTCAGAACATATCTTTCCAATGCTCTTTCTTGTTTCAATAACTTTTGATTCAACTTTGTAATATTCGGTTGAATTTCTGACGATTTTGAACGTGTGAGAATGTTGAGGTGCTTTGAAACGTAAGAGCAAACATACCATCAGTGAACTCCCAGAAGGAACCGAGAAAAGAAACTCAGAAATCTCAAGGCACCGACAACAGCAAGGTGGACGATCGAAGCAACTGAAGTAAACAAAACTATCAAGAAGAAATGAAGAGAAGTCGAAAGAACATACACGAAAGCAGTCATCGAAAATAATCTCGGATAATGTAGAGGTTTCAAAAATAGGGATAAATTTCTTTGTAAATGAAATATAAAATAGCTAATGTGCTTGAAAATAACTGAAATCAAACAATTGATAACCACCGAAGTCAAAGTTTGGAACAGAGTAATCATAATGGCCTCCTAGAAAAGATAACCTGAGAGATCTAAACAGTTACATGCCCAAAAAACATGCTGGACTGCATCTACACACTTTTCACCAGAGTGATCACTGACCCTACTCATTAAAACGCGAGATGAAAACCAACCACAGTAGTTGGCTTGTTTCAAAAGTAGCTATTCGACCATTAGCCATTTCGATTCGGTGAATCAACTAAAACAGAAAATTGCTGAATATAAAATGCCACGTCGTAGCATTTGCTGACCTAACAGAGCTTTGAAAAATCCAAAAGTTTTTGATGCTATCATACAACAACGCGTAGACTCCGTATAGGTCATTCTCAAAACATTATTATTTATTAGTGACATAAAAAACCTTTTCAGCTCGAATAAGAGGTAAGACAAAATATCTTCAGCCTCTCATTCAAAACTTAGACTGGGTAAATAAGAAAATCAGAATAGACAGCAAATACCGAAGTAAACTTAGATTTGATGACGGCATCGTTTGCAAAGGTAATAAACGCGGAGGAAAAGTTCAGTTAAAATTATGAGACGAAGTATAAATATCGGCATCCCTTGCATTTTTAAACTATTACGGAATACCAACATAAGTACGTGTTTCTTCTTCCGTCTAAAATACTGTATAACAAAAAATTGATTACCTTGATCAATCAAGGAAAACTTCGAGGGTTCCCAGACCCCAAAATAACATTATTTTTTGCCAAGCTGTTATCATCGATTATGGCCGATATGGGAAATTTGTTACACAACGGTATACTTGACTGCTTAGCCGTTGGGAATATTCACTCATCGAGTTTTTCTGAGGTACTACACATATCAAGCAAAACTGCCCTAAACCTACGCCTCTTTCCAAAATTGAAAACAGTTTCCTTCTTTCATCATCATCATCACCATCATCAGTCTTTTAACGTCCGTCGTTGGACATAGACTTTCCCCAGGATCTGCCAAATTTCATGTGCTTTGCGCAGCCAGTGTTCTCTGAATCTGTCAAGATCATCACTCAATCTTGTTTTTCGTCGGCCTCAATTTCGCATGTGGTCTTTGGGGATCCATGCTGTGAATCGTGTTGTCCATCGGTTGTCTTTCATTCTCACAACATGACCAGCCCATTGCCATTTGAGTTTTCTAACTGATTCTGTGATGTCTCTGATCCCAGTTTTCTTTCTGTTGCAGCATTCTAAATCGTTGAGAAAATTGCACATGATATTATTTTTCTATTTAAATACGCCCAAATGATGAAGACTACTTTCCGTTTAAAATCCGGTCTCTGAGCTTGCACACTGTACAGTAATGCTCAACCACCAAGTCTTTCGCAAAATAAGTTGGCAGATATGTTGACTTGAGCGATGAAAGTAGCAGCCATCATGCTTTGTATTCGCATTTGTAAAAATCAAAATGATTCACTGTGCTCCGTGATCCATCGCAGCCCAGTTTCCTCTGTATAGTTACAAAAGTATACTCATATATACGTTTATAGGAGGATGATTCATACTAAGGTATGTCTCTTATGTTGAGAATACGTGTTTTATGATTTATACAACGTTTAAGTTATTATTGAAAATAACACATGAGAAACATGATGTGAATGTAGCTTCCATTTAAATTCTGCCGGTAGAAAAAAAGGTTTGCTGTGAATTTGTTTTTATCTAGTTTTATACATTAATTTCTGTACTTAATCAAGTGATTTTAAATTTCAAATTTTTTCGTTTAGCACCGAGAGATTCCATTATGTCACGACTGACTGGCCGTTGGGAAGGTTGGACGAGTCTAGGGAACATTATATATTTATATATATATATATATATATATATATATATATATATATATATATATAAAGAGAGGAAGAGAAACAGAGACAGAGACAGAGGGAGAGAGAGAGATGAGTGGATATAAAATGGTGTAGATATATTCACTATTAATGGAGAGTGGTAGTGTGTGTGTGTGTGTGTGTGTGTGTGTGTGAAAAGTTTCGAATTTATAAGAATGTACATATTTTTCTTTGTGGAGAATAATGCTTCTTTATCCTCAGTCTTGAATTATTGTTTTTATTTATGTACATTAACTAGTTACTTCGTATTTTAGTTCTCAATTTAGCACGGAAAGATTCCATTAAATCAGGAATAGCTTAGCATAGGAATAGTAAAAGTGAGGCTTGTGGAAGATATCTGTATGTATGTGCATATAGCATTCAACATATAAAGACAAAGAGATTTTTGAAAGAGAGAGAGAGAGTTTTTTCCTTGATAGCGAGACAAAAGTCTTTCTCCATAAATTTTGTAAAGATTTCAACCTTTGCTCTTGATTTGACTTAGTATTTTGATTTTCAAATTAGCAGTGGGAGATCTCTTTAAGTCTTGATTTGTTTTCTATTGAGTTTTACCACTGTAGTTAGAGAAGAATGCTGTGTAGGGGGGAATCAAATATTAAAATGTCAGCTCTATTTTCAGAACTTTGTTGTATATGTGTATATATACTTCTCTTAATTATCTATATTCATGTTTGCATACACATTAATATCCGTGTATGTTGACATACACCAAATTACAATATATATATATATATATATATATATATATATATATGTATATATATATATGCATGGATGCATTCATAAGCAGATAGGTTTATGATAGAAGAAACATTTGTTTTTTACAACAAATATTGCATTCCTTGTCCAATCATATTATTTCGGGTTGGATATTCATCACGTAAATCAGAGATTACACCGCGAAAAATTCGTATCAACTTCAGTCTATAATTACATGAAAGTGCATCGAAAATTTAAAAAAAAAAAAAAATATATATATATATATATATATATATATATATAATTTGCCTAATTGTTTCAATGCTTTCAAATCTTTTCAAGCGAGTCAACGTCAACGTCAAATTTTCATTATATCACATTGAGCACTTTGTATTTTCACAAATACGTTAAACTCTCTGGGATGCACACACATTTATAGATATTGTTTGTGTGTGTGTGTGTGTGTGTTTGTGTGTACGTAGTAGAAATGTGAATATATATATAAGACTGTTCCTTAGTTTATAGTTATGACAAGCCGTTATTCATTGCATCCAGCATGAGAGTAATTCATAAACTCATATGCCTCGTCATTTCAACTCATCTTAAGTGCACAAGTGATTATTTCCATGTATCATACATCTTCGAAATAACATAGTATGATTGCTCTGTGTGTTTGATGGGTTTTGTAATTGAACGAAAAGTAAGAGGAAAAAGAATTTTCACAAGGTTTTAAAAGTACAATTTCTAAAAAAACAAATCTTGACAAAACCAGGCTTCGAAAAGATTTTAACGGATTGACCTGAACATGTTTGATGAAATTCAATTTAAGTTTGGACGCTGTAATGAGTGACCATCCCACACTTTACCTTTCCGCTGTTTAATATTTCTCAATTTTCTTCGCTTCTTTTCGTCTGTGTTTATCTTGGCGTTTAAATTATTCAATTAAAGTGTAACCTTTGACGACCGACAACCATCATCCTAAACATATTATGTAACTTTCGATATATATATATATATATATATACATATATATATATATATATATATATATATATATATATGTATATATGTCTACATGCAATTGAATTTATTTATATATATATATGCAATTTTATTCAAAGATGTATATATATATATATATATGTATGTATGTGTGTGTGTGTGTGTGTGTGTGTGTGTGTGTGTGTGTGTGTGTGTGTGTGTGTGTGTGTGTGTATTTGCTAAGCAGCCCACCGATAAAGCAAAGGCTGAAGAACTGCCTCAACCAAAATTTTCATCTAGTTTATTTTCGGTCCTTGTCATCTCTTTTAACACAACAGCATGTTTGTGAGAAATGGACATTTTGGTTCGACAGAATGAATTATGGATTATGCTATATTATATAGAAACGTGTCCGAAATGATTTCCCGTCGTTACACAGTTAATATATCATTCAATTTAAAGAATGTCCATGCAATGGCAGCTCTTGGGTTCTCCGAGGCCTAATGAAACTAACGACCCAAAATTCATATCAACAATTTTTGGAAATAGGAAAGATGACGTATCATCTTCAGAAAGTCCAATGTTGATGCAGAATACTCTGTAAAATCGTTGTAACGATAGAAGGAGGCTTTGAAAGCTGATGAAGATCTCTTAGTACAGGAAAATGCATCTGATTACAGAGCGAGTAAGACGATGGGTGCTTTGAACGATTCCTGTTGGAGGGCATTGACCATCAATAATGATCAGATATTACTCCATTAGACTACTTCTTGTTTAAAAACATACGAAGAAGTTCAACAGGGAGAACTATCTCGAAGGACCCGTTGGTAATAATAGCAACGGTAAAGCAGTATTTCAATGACCAAACCTCAGAATTTCTCGATGATTTGAATAAATTTGAAAACTATGTGGCCAATGAGTTGATCTATGGGATGGATAGCATGAACATTTCATGGTACTGGGTGATGTTTTTAATGATGGGGCAGAGAAATCCTCTAAATCCACTTATATATATATATATATATATATATATATATATATATATATATATATATATATATATATATATATATATATAGATAGATAGATAGATAGATAGATAGATACATAGATAGATACATAGATAGATACATAGATAGATGATTAAGTGAGGATATGCTACACTAACATCTTTATGTCCCTGCCTTGTTTCTGCTTTATCGGGCGAGTGATCCGGTTTATCTAAAATTTCAATTAAGGAGAGGGGGGCATTTCCTCAGGTTATAGGATCTTTCTTTTATACTCTTTATATATCCTTTGTTTTGCTTGTTTTTTCTTGTTGTTTTGTTTTGATTTTTGGTGGGGGTGTTTAGTGGTTGGTCATTGCATGGGTTTTGTTCTATCTAGTTAGGATTCTGTGTAGTCGAATAGCGATCTATGACAGATGATTTTCGTAACCCCATTTTTTTTGCTGTAGCTATATTTTGCTCTATCGGATTTCACATTTCACCATTTGAAGCTATTTTCGATAAAACTGCTTTCACAGTAGAGCTTTAGTATATCTATTTCAAACATCGTTGAATGTTGTTTCATTTGGGAAATTATATATTAGATTAGTTTCTATCAATTTTGGGACATTTTTAATGATTTTGTTTGGATACTTAGAACTTGCGTTGGTGTATGTAATTAAAAATTTCCTTTTTCCTTGTGTTTTATTGCCGTTGTCAATCAAATTAAAAGTAGCATCAACGATTGTAGAAATTTTATATCGACATTGTTTCCGACTTTAAAGTTCAGTTTTTTTTCCTCTGTTACGATGTATTGTTTTATTTTTTTTGCATTTTTGCGGATTGCTATTTTCTGCAATTGGGAGACCATAATTACGGGAGAGTCTTATATTTTTAGAGTTTAGTTTCTTGGTGAATGTTTTACAAAATATACGAACCAACATCGGCGGAATCAAGACTACTGATAGAAGCATGAATACCTTAGACATCGACTTTGTAGTTCATTGTTCTTGATTGCTGTAAAGTACCTTCCGTCTATTATTTCTAAATCTCTTCATCGATGTCAGTGTTGATCTTTGTGAATTCCACAGCTTCTTCGAAGATTCTTTTAGATATAGAAAGGTAGAAGTCCATAATGTTGAATTGTTCTGAAGTGCAATTATTTTGGGCCTAATGTTGCAAAACGAAGTAATGGCCTCATTTGTGTTCATCCATAGGTTTACTTTAAGTGTGTTTTTTGAAGCTGTTGTTTATGTTTTCTGATATTTTTCACTAATTCTTCCCATTTAGAACTGATTGAGGTTAACTAGTTTAGTAGTGTGTTCGTTTATGATCTGGTTCATGACACTTCATGAGTACGTAAGCATCTTTTTTGCAGTTTTCCTTTCCTCTTACTGATGTTTAATTTGTCAGTGTTTTTCTTCTCTTCTTATTCATAGTTACTTCTTAGTTGTTGTTCTTGGTGTTTATTTTCTGTACTTTTGTGCTATGTTGTTGGTTAGGAGTTTGTTGTAAGTTTGATGATTCATTTCATACATATCGTCACCCCTGCCTCCTTTCGCAAATATGTTTTTTGATTTGTTGATTTGTTCTATTTCTTTTTGTTTTTTTGTTTTTTTTAATTTTCTCTGGTATAGGCAGAAAATTTTGTTGAATGTGATGTTGGGGTTATAAGCAGATTCTGTTCAACATTTCCCCTTAATTTGCTATATGGTGGGCTTTTTGTGTTCGTATTAGTTAATGTAAAAAAAAACGTTTTTTCCACCTCATGCAACCGATGAAAACTTCTTTTTTCCCCCAGTAACCGTATTGAGTAATGGTGTTTGTTAGGAATGGAGATGTCTTTGAAGGAGGGATCGATCTTTAATTTTCCCTGATATAATACTCGTAGAAATAATATCTGAGAAAGTGCTCAATTGGAGGGGGATTGGGAGGGGGGCTAAAATCATATTACACAATACAAATCAGGAATACAATGTAATATAATACAATATCCAATGTATGATGGGTTTATTTCATGAAATGCTCAATACATTCAACATTAAACATTAAGATACTTCGGGGTAGAGCACAGAAACGATGGAGTAAGGATTCGTTATACAAATGTATATATGTATCCACCCTGTTTGAGCCCCTCAAGGCTAATGATTCGGTTGAATTTAGATTCATATTTGGGACATCACTTTTTTTAGAGGCCGTCTGTTTTTTTTAAGGTTGGAGACTTTCCTTTTATATATAGGAATAGAGCACTCTGGTAGATGAGGAATTTTTGTGTAAATGAATATATCGCTTGAATTCAGCCTTACTGACCGTCCAGTTCCGTAGCCCAGAGGTATGATATCGGCCAACGGGTCCGAAGCGAAGTAATACATCGAAACAGCCGTCTGTGGATGACACCATAATATATATTTATATATATATATATATATATATATATATATATATATATATATATATATATACATATATTCTATTTTTTCCTTTAGTAGTTGAACATTGCTTTTTATGTTATTATTATGTTTCATTTAATGGGGATGCTGTGCTTGAGAGTAGATATAAATTATAAATTAAAAGGATAAGGTGTAGGCATTTTGTTATCAGAACGTTGTTAAACAATCAGACCTTTGTGGTATATTTCCTCTGTAAGGGTATTTTATTCTCACTCATATCTGTGTCCAATTATTTGATTCTTCCATATTACAATATATATATATATATATATATATATATATATATATATATATATATATATATATATATGTGTGTGTGTGTGTGTGTGTGTGTGTGTGTGTGTATGCATTATCATATACATAATATACATATGTATAACATTCATGTATTATATATTTTCTCTCTATATATGAATATGTATGTTTGTGTGTGTATATATACATCTGTATGTATATGCATATGATATTGCATATATCGATAATAATTTATATATGAAATCTACCCGGGCATAAATAAGAAATATACATCAATCTTTATATATATATATATATATATATATATATATATATATATATATATATATATATAAACACACATATATATGCACTTACTCACGAGTGAATAGGCATCAGATGCCTGAAATCGCGAATATAAATAAATAACTAATATTCTATATTCTTACATAGATATACGTATCATTCTCTCAATCTAACTATGTATTGATTTGAATCGCATATGAACATGCATCTATTATACAGGATCGTCATAGCAGTGCGTAAAGGTAATATCCAATACAAAGCAAATCATCTATGTCACATATATTCCAGTATGCTGCCTTTAAGTATCAATTGCGTCGTTTCGATCAAGTTTAGATTCACTCAGGATCATTTATCTGGCCAGAGCTCTCTATTATCGCCCACTAACGACTCTTCAGAATTCGAGGACAAAACTGGAAGTACACGAATAGAATACATTGCCCTCAAAATGAAAGAATTGCAACAGAACACAAAAGGAATGATGTAATGACCCCTTCTCAGGAATATTACACATATGCAAGCTCAGTACAATCTTTCAGTGTGTGTGTACACTGCAGTTATTCAACAACTGGTCGTTGTAGTAATTTGATATTCACATATACACCAGCACAAGAGGCATTGCAGTGTCGTATTTGAAGTTGTTTGAAATAGCAGTTCTTAAGATATCTAAGAAATATCAATATATTTCTATATCACTAGCCCCATGTCTGCCATTAAACAAAAACCCCAGTGATGCCCAGTCACTGCTGTAACACATCTCTCATTCTCTTGTTTTGTTTTTTTGCTGGCTATTGGACAAAAATAGTTTGTAGTTTCTATTGATTTCACTCATTACAAATTAGTGATAATAGTTGCACACAAGTATTTCATTCAAAACCAACTTGTGCGACTTTTTTGCCAGGCTGTACTAGACACCATAAAGCTTGGCGGCTTCCAAATATACATTTCTATTATTTATTCATAACCACTTTAATCAACCACAAGAAGATATCATAAATTATCACCTATCTGATTACTCGTTTTGTTGGGGTTAAACTCTGAAAATTGTTTGGTGCATAGAGATCGAATTCCTTAGATGTCGCATTTTCAATGGTTGCTATCTGAAAAAGCTAGCAATAAAAGTGCTGTCAGAAAAAGTTGCTTGAAAATGGCTCAGGAATATATGCTTGTAGAAAAAACGGCTATGCAATAAAAGAATAAGGACATAATTAAGATATGCCTAAGATTTTGAAATCATTCATATGAACATATATTTTATATTCATGTTGGCTATATAGAAATAAATATATATAAAATGAAACTCATAACCTTAATTTCAAATCCGTGCGAATATAAACCAGCCGATGTTTACCTTTATCGACTTTCATAAGAAGAATCAAGTACACAAAATTCTCTAACACCAATTTAAACGGGTAGCCGTTTCGAACCATACACATTTTTCCTTGTACCATCAATCGTCTCTTTACTCGTTTCATGCTTAGCTCGATAAAAAAAAGGTACTGAGTGTAACCCGTGGAAATTACATGTTTTCAAGAATATCTAAATCGATAAAAATGATTAATGCGACAATAAATCTTAATGCCCCCAAAATCAAATTAGAATAAAAAATGTCTTTTGAGTCCCAATCATCCAATTTTTGCAAAGCACAGTATATTTCAAAAATGACTAATGATCAGCTTGATCTTTTCATTTCCAGTTAACTTATCAGATAGAATAACAATATACTTGAACTACAGGACAAATCATTAATAAATTTACACATTTATTAGTATTATACTTATCATATTCAATTGACCATTTCATTCATTGGCTACATTAAGAGGTATAACAAGATCTAGCTGAAAAATGGCTGATCCGGTGACTCATATCCCACACTTTCCTTCCCCCTTCCCTTTGTCTTTGCTTTGCAAGCAGTGGCAGCATTCTTTTCCCCCACTCCAACATCAAAGTACCTATCGAGCCTGTCGGTCTGCCAGTCATTCACAATTTTCTTTTCGTCACTACTCTCATTAAACAACCTTACAAACATAACATCATTCTTTTAGAGGATAGCTGTTACTCAGATAAGTCATTGAGATGGTCAATCGCCCCTAGCCCTTTTGTGCTATTCTTGTTTACTGATAGCACTTTCCGACCAGCTCCGAATGGGTGTACTGGTAGTTAATAATTGTTAATTTTTTACTTTCTTCCTTTGCCTAATGTCTGTGGCTTTTTATCACAATTATTGTTAAATAACATGCCCAACCCTCTTTAATTGAACTTGTATTCTTTATGTTTAGGATGCTATCTCTCCGTTGCGAAGCTTTATTGATTTGGTGATGAGGTTCAACGTGGACAAGTCAATTAATTTTATCTATTTCTCACTAATAGTATTCAATGTAGTCGAATACAAATTTCTCATTAAGTACATAGTGAATAATCAATCAATTATTTTGACGAATTTTTCTTCCATCACAATTTTTATATCTTGCAAATCCCGGACTGTAAATCTACAATAGTTAAGTCAATGAAAAGTAAGTGGAAAGATATTCAAAATTAGGTATTTTGATATTTTTGAAATAACCCCCAAATTAACGATAGCAATTAATATATGTAAAGCGGCCGGTATCTGTTTTACAGCTGGTCGTTACAGAGATAGCGTGTACCTTCTTCCTTTGATTCCACTCTCCTTACCCCATTTCCGAGAAAAAAATTTTTTTTCATCGAAACACTATTATTTTCAGTTGCAGGGTAACTTCACTTATCTCCCGCTTTCATTTTCTCTTTCCATTTATATTTACGTATGGAAACACGCACACACACACACACACACACACAAAAACACACACACACACACACACACACACACACACATATATATATATATATATATATATATATATAAACAAGTTGAGGTTTCGCCACCAAGCACTTCCTTTAGGATAAGCTGATGCGACAGAAATCAACTTATCAAGACGATTGATATGTGAGGTTAGCTTATCATTAGAAAACTATTCCATATAAATGACACGTATATACTTTGAATTCAGAATGAGCTGCTTTGCTTGTTGTCTTTCTGCTTATGGGGACGGATGAGACCTGCTGACCTTTGTAAATTAAAATGTGACAGCATAATTTATGACTTACAGTGAAAAAAGCAACTCGATTAATTATAGGTTGACAAGAGAAAACCATAAAAAACAGTCTATGAACTGCCACAAAGTAAATTTAGAAAATGAAATAAAGCTAGCCGATCACACGCAAACACACACACACACACACACACACATATACATATATACATATATATATATGTATATTTATATGTATATATATATATATATATATATACATACATACATATTGCTCAATTACTGACGGGAAAATTCCCCATAATATCCATTCACCAAAAATGTTAAATGTTTTCTTTTCCAAAACCTATGTTTATCTTTTGGCATTTTCATCAAGGAACTTCAAACGCTCTCTCTCTCTCTCTCTCTCTCTCTCTCTCTCTCTCTCTCTCTCTCTCTCTCTCTTAATCGATCTATGAATGATATGATGCACATTAGAGAATTACGCTTCAACTCACAGATATATCATAACATAGCACAGTATATTACAGAAAAGACCAGTGTTCGATATATCATGGAAAACCATTAGAAAACACAAATGGCAATGGGTTGTACATGTTGCGAATATATTAGACAACCATTAGACATTACGACTCACGACATGAATCCCTAAAAATCATATGCCAAATTCAGAAAGTACCAGCTCTGTGACGCCAGTAATAGGGAGGTCTGGTGAATGTTGGAGAAGGTCTGTGTCCAACGACGGATACTAAAATGCTACTGACAATTATCATGATAACGATGATGACGTTGATGCTGAATTCACAATACAAATATATGCTATATTGGTCCCTTGGTTTATTTCCACGGTTGCTTTTTGAAAATTCGGGCTTTGGTGATTCAACAAATGACAGAAATAACTTATTCATTGATCTTCCGTTATACTAATTTTTTAATTACTCACCACCAAAAAAGCATGCTGCCAAAGGACCTTTGTCAATTAGTGGTTTTCTCTTTAGTCTTTGTCGTTTGGTCACTGCTTTCTGGCTGCAGTCATAAGACGAGAGAAAATAACAGGGAAAGGCCATAGTTTTCCCAAAATCATTGGGATTGTTGTCTTCCATAGTTTTTCTCGGTTTTCATCAACTTGCATTACGAGACAGGTAATTAAAAACGATTGCAATGCATTTACATGATATTTATAATAATTAGCTTATACTGCCTTCCTTATTTTCAATGGTTGTCTATAGTTTTATCATTAGCAATGCGTTCACATTAAACATTTAATAACGTTATCTAGTCAGTAATTTTTACATTAATACTTTACAACCGATATCTTTCTTTCTTTTTTTTTATATTCTATACGTTTTTTTCTTTTGGTAAAATCATTATCAATCCATTTACACTATAAACAGAATATCCTCAATGTGTATGTAACATTTGCATCAATTTATGACTACTTACAATCATTGTTCCTGACTATGGATGCAAAATATACTAATTGAGTTCCAGAACTTCCTAAAATAAATATCAAAAGATAATGGAAGAATATCGATATTTTCCTTACTGACATTGTTAAGTTTAATCTATATGCTCTAAAAAAATTCAATTTTTGAGGAAACCTATTTGATTCAGGATTTGTGAGTTCATTTCAGCGTAGGTAGTTCAGCTTTGCTTGGACAGAGTGACGTTTTGTAACTCGGTTACGTCACATCATAAGATGATTTCCAACAGTCACTGGTTATTTAGAATCGAGAACAATCCTATTTACCTGCAGTCGAGCTATCTGGGAATCGATACGACGTTATGCTGCCATTTTATCCAACGCTAAGTTGGTCGTTGTGAGTGTCAGTAAATTCTTCATTTAGTACCAACAATATTTTGATGTTATCACGTTCGAGTACTTTGGGAATCGATGGGTGAACCAAAAAACTTTCAGCCCCAGATCAAGATTATACTTTATTCAGAATGGTTAACTTAATTAGCTATCACAAGCATTTAGCGTTGGTGAAATTTAGCAGTTTAAAGACAAAAGATGAAATACCTGAATGATGTTCAATCGAAATTAAGAAAGTCATGTATTATCCAACTTTACAAATCAAGATGCAGATTCCAGCGAATCCAGCACAAAATCTCGTGGCTCACAAAGAACAAAAAGGGAGGTTACACCTGGTTAACAAAATTTTGCTTTGAAATTATCCATGATAGTTATAGGAAATCTTAGGATTAACGTATCACTTCTTTCTGTCTACAGTGCTATTGGCTTGGCAGTCAGAAGTCCTGACCTCATTTTACGAGCAATCATGATAATAATAGTATTCTTTACCTGGAATGAGATGGGAAAAATGAACATATTTTTATTGCAGATATGGCGATAATAATTAGAATAAAGCCCCAGGTAACTAATATTTCCGATATTTGATCCAAAATCGAAGGAATCTGTAAACAACTTTTTAGAAATTATTCTAGGTAAGCATGTATGATTATATAATCAGCAGCAGCAACAGCCTGCTATCGTCCGTCGTTGGACATTGACCTTCCCCAAGATTCGCCTGACCCCTCTATCATGGGCATTGCAGAGCTAGTACTCCCTGGAACTATTTAGCTTGTCACGCAATCTCACTTTCTATCGGATACAATTTCGTATATGATCTTTGATGATTCATGTAGTGAGTCGTGGCGTCCAGCGGTTGTCTAACTTTTCTGAGCATATCCAGCCAATTGCCTTTTGAGTTTTCTGACAGTTTCTCTGATGTCTCGGACTTCTGTCTTTTCTGTGATATACTTTTTGGTCTTATGATATCTCCACGTGAGCATGAACCTTTCTTATACACTCGTAGCTGTTCTGCTACTGAATAAAGATATTTTACATCTAGTTCCATGATGACAGTGACCTCTGTCGAGTCTTACTGGCAAGATTTTCTATCTTATCCCAATATCGTACATCGGGCCTCTTTCTATTGCGTTTATTGTCCCATTGACATCAATAGGTTAACCTTTCTCTCACTCTGTTATTCTTTTCATTTATAACCCTACATTTCTACTTTCCCTGTTAAGACCATTCTTCAAAATTCTCTCGAAGACTCTATTGTGATCGATACATCTTCTTAGTTCGTTCAAATATTCTTTGTATATCCTTATCCCCATCTCATATCAGTTTTCTGGAAGATGCCTTCAAAGATCGCTGTAAACAGTTCAATGAGATTTTCATTCAGGTTTTAATCACACATAAAGCATCATCAAAAATACCTCCTTCAATATAAAAAAATCGACAGAACGCAGACAAACGGCGTGCCGCCCATGCAGAGAAAGAGATGAGACCGTAAATCGCATAACTAGTGAATGCAGTCAACTCGCTCAGAAGGAGTATAAGCACAGACACGATAAAGTAGCAACAATGATACACGGGGAACTGAGTAAACGAATGGGATTCAACCATGTGGAAAGATGGTACCAGCACAAACTAGAGGCAGCGCTTGAGAATGACAACCACAAACTACACTGGGACTTTGACATCCAAACCGACCACTTCATCCAGGCAAGAAGACTGGACTTGGTAATTGTAGATAGGAAGAGGAAGACCTGTCAAATAGTAGACGTGGCTGTACCTGCAGACCATAGAGTAAAGAGGAAGGAGAGTGAAAAACAGGAAAAATACCAGGACCTAGCGAGAGAACTGAAGAAGATGTGGAACATGAAAGCCAAGGTAGTGCCAGTGATAGTAGGCGCACTGGGAACTGTTCCAAAGACACTGAGGGTGAGACTGGAGGAGATCGGGATAAGGAGAAAGATTGAGACTGTACCGACCACAGCACTGCTAGGAACTGCGTGGATACTGAAGAAAGTGTTAGAAATATAAAGACTGCAACGTTAAATGTTAATACTGACCCAACAGAGGAAGGGATACGAAAGCGGAAATCTGCAGCACTGATATGATGGGCGAGGGAGGGAGGAGATGTTGGCTGAAGCCCTTAAGGGACTTATTGTAACTCAGTCTTCAGCAATGACCACCGGGCAACCGGTGTGAAACTGTAAACCACAGTATTACTGTGACCTATGAGCACTAGGAGAGAAGGGCTGGAGACTCGAGGAGACTTGCTGTCACTCCAGCGGATACCACCAGTTGCCTGATGTGAGATTGCAAATAATAATGATAATGATAAATTATGATGATAATAATTATAACGATATTAGTCACTCTCTCAGATCCCACGTAGAAAACATCCCAGGTGCTCTAAACTTCTCGAATAATCTAAAATATCAAGTCTGTATCCGTTATGATTTTTAGATTATAAGAAAATCAATGAAACTTTACACAAATGTATGCATTTTGCCGAACGAGCCTTTCCGTCAAACTCCAGCAAGAATAGCTCCTTTGATATGGCATATAAATCTTTAGAACTTCGTGATTGAGGCCAACTTCTTTCAGAGGAATTCAAACAGATCATGTGTATCTCATGAAATTTTCTTCCGGCAAGGTTCTCAAAATGGCTGAACATCCAAACGTGAAATGCTTTATTTCAGAGCTTCCCACTCGAACAGTATGCTAGATAAAGCTTCCATATTTTTTTCACATTGATTTATATCATATTATTTCATGTCTATACATTAACGATATCTATTACTATCATTGGAATGTATGAATGAATTGAGCTAAATTTTTTAGTAATCTCAAAGTTGCTCATTCCCAGGTCTTTGTTTGACTTTTCTAAAAAGAAATGTTTGTAAATCATTCTTTTCTTGGTTGGTTCAAGAACATTTTAGCAACAGGGGCATGATGGTTCGATTTTCATACAAATCAAACTCCAGAATAGAACTCAATAAGTAGAGCAAAATTTTATCCCCCCACCCCCCATCAAGTCTAGTATAGGTGCACTGGGGATATTCTTCTGTGAGACCTGAAAGGATGACCCAGAGAACAACAGATGATCAGATATGGAACGACCATCTACGAATCTGAATAATCATCCGTGCATTGATATATGAACAAACGGTAATATACATATGTTGATATGTCTACAAATATTTTTTATCGACGAAAAAATTCCCGTAGATATTCGGATTCCAATGAGAGGATTTTGTTAGAAGATTAACTACTGAATTGTTCGAGTGGGAAAATTTATTGTTTCTAATTATTGATAGGAGATATATTTAACGGCAAAATTGTTACCGTGAAGTGGAAGAGTCCATTTAGAGTTACAGGCAGAGCCAGTGTACGTCTAATGTTGAACAAAGGTCGTTTCCATCTCTCTCCATAACGAGCCCAAATGGACTCTTCTCAATATCTTACTGGCATTTTCTTCCTATCTCATATCTCTATCTTGTCTCGTCTACCCCTACTGCGTTTACTTCCCACGGACACAAACCAGTCAGCCTTTCACTTCATCTGCTCTCACTTTGACTCACTATGTGCCCTGCCAATCTTCATTTTTGTTGCTCAATCACTAAGAAGTACTCCAAAACATTGCTTTTCAATTGCTCTTTGTGCTTTTCTAATTTGTCTCCGGGTGATCCTGTGAGTTTCAACGTTTTGCATCCGTAAACTTTAAGTAGTATTTTGTATCAATTGTATACTTCACGTTTCAAGCATGATGGTAGTTTATCTCTATTTATACCAAATGCTTTCCAGACTATCATCCTGCGCTATCTCATTTCATTTCGACTTTCTCAGGCTTTATTGTTTGACTTTGATAAATGTAATCGTTAACATTTTCTAAGGCAGAAATGGCAGTGGACTGGCCATGTTGCTAGGATGGCGGACAACCGATGGACATGGCGACTCACGACATGGATCCCCCGTTATCACAGGCGCAACCAAGGTCGGTAGAATATTAAATGGAAAGACGAGCTAGACAAATTCAGAAAGTACTAGCTCCGCGACGCCCATGATAAAGAAGTGTGACAAATCTTTGGGAAGGTCTATGTCCAACAATGGACATTAAAAGACTAACGATGATGATGATGATGATGATGATGATGGCATCACTGTCTATTTTTGTGTTCGATTGAGTCAAATGATTTTCAAAGTCTTTATAAGCAATGCAAAATGGTTTGTTGCATTATTGTCTTCTTGATTAGCTGGTTTGATGTATTTGGCTAGTCTGTTGCCTAATAGCCACTTCCAAAGTCTGTCTGTTCACGCAAAAGCTTTTCATCTATATTGTTTACTAATCTGTTTGTAAGTATTTTCGATAATGGTTTGTGAATACCAGGTAGTACAGAAATAGGGCGGTAATTGCAGAGGTTTATGTTGTCTCCTTTCTGGAATAGTAAGATCTCCATTCCTTGACAGAAGTCTTTGACACTTTATTTTCTCGTAAGTACTGCATGGATAGCTGCACTAGTCCGTAGTGATAAACCTCATCTGTTACTACAAGATCTGTCATTATGCCATCCTCGCCTTTCAGTTTCATGTTCCATCAGTATCGCAAAATCTGCTTCCTTCCGAGTTACGTTTGGAACGTGGATGTTATTGTAGTTTTATTCATTTGTTTTATCATATATTATCATTGTGGGCATACTGTTACTTATTCCACTGTAAAGTACAGGCCTCGTGGGATAATAGATATAAAATATATGAACACACACACACACACACACACACACACACACACACATATATATATATATATATATATATATATATATATATATATATATATATATAGGGGCGCCTGCGACTCTGAGTGTGAGTACTTGTTTGCGTATGTTTGTTTGAAGCAAATACATATACAAAACCATGTAGCTGGAAGCCATACGCAGAGATCATATACAAAAGAGAACTATTGCCAGCATAAATATTAGAATATAAACTCCAATTGTCGCACGTATGACGACATCCAAGTCAAGAATTACTCTTTCAGTGTACATGTTTAGATGCCCCGACGATTTTTTTTTCGATGCGCACACGTCAGCAGCCATCTGCTCGATAAAGACAGTTAACAACTTTCAAATAAATATCATACGACTAACATGAAGGTCTCTTGACATTCAAAGATTTCACATATGCGATCTCTAATAAAGACTGGCGTAATCAAATTTTTACATTGATGCATGCACTTTATTTCAAAATCTGACGTCATCTCAACAGTAAGAATTCTAACTGAAATAAGTTATTTATTTATAATTCATCATGAGAGATAAGGTGACTGCTCACAAGTTACTGGCTCTAATAACGAGCAAGTTTGGTTTTTTTAACCATAGATTTATCAGAAACTGTCAGCCAAAGGTGCCAACATAGTCAACATAGGTTATCATAGTTTTTAAGTGATTCTGGCAGGCTGAAAATTTTAAAAAATTCTCATTTTTATGTACAGAAATTTTTGTTCTTTGTCTCGAAGAATTTCTCCCTAAAATAGATTTTAGGTGGAAGGATGTTATAGCTATAACCCAAGCGTGTGTTGAATTGACCCTTTGGTGTCTGGTAGTGTTCTTTTTTTGACTAGTGATCACTGCAGAACAAGATGCTAAAGGAGTAACTTACTCATTGTTCAAGCATTTTTCTTATTTTTCGATTGGTCCATCCCGAAATGAGATGCTGCCAGAAACCGTTAATTCTCATTCCGATCAACCTGCTTCTCACTGACACAGATACAAATATCCCATTTCCTTTCCTACCGAGCAACCATAAAACGCATAACCTAATTGCTTTCTTTCCTCATTTATCACTCTGTCTCGAATATGAAAACAGCATACAGTTTATCTGCAATCGCAAGGTTCTTTTGAAAATGATGGTTGCATCTAACGAAATGCATGAAAGCCCGTCCGCGTAATATTTTTAAAAAATTGAGTTGAAATATGAAAAACTTAAATTTCCGTTCCCCTTCGAATCGTCAAATTACCACCATTCAGTTGGATCACCTCACATCCACACACACGCACACAAACACATATAGATTCAAGGTTATTTTTAGGCTTCACTGAATTTGGTAAAAATTGAACAAATTAGCGAAAGATTCGGAAAGAAATCAATTTTGTTGAACGAATCAAATTAGTACGAACTGCCTAAGATAAGTCGCTGCTCATTTTAGGAGGTTGATTTCATTCTTTCCCAGCGAGAAGCTTGAAATAATGGAATTTGTTCAGCTTTTAATTAAGTATCTTTCTGTTCTTTCATGTTGAGAGAGAAGAGGAGCATGATTTATCCCGGGTGAAATTGAATCAGATTCGAACAGAAACAACAACAAAAAAAACAACGATTACCAGAAAATGTTGAATGAATCGATTGCTGATTTGACAAGATAAAAATATATCCTCTCGATTTTGAAAATCAATGCTGGATAAAGATAACACACACACACGCGTGCATACACACACACACACACACATACACACATATATATATATATATATATATATATATATATATATATATATATATATATATATATGAACTAGCAGAGATGCCCAGAATTGCTCGGGGGAAATAACTTAAAATATAACCAAACAGGGAAAATATGTTCGTTGATATATTTCTTCACAATCCTATACACTATGTACTCATGGAAAGGTAGCTGTAAAAAAAAGGATAATCTGGAGTGTAAAAAAAAACAAATAATGCCATCGCTGAGTTGGGCTTGTTTTTTGAATACACAATGTAAGTGTTTCTCTCAATAAGATACCAGTATCCAATGGTCAATTGGTGATCCAATATAGAGCAGTCAATGTGAAGAGCATTGGGAAGTCAGGTAAAGGCCAGCGATCACGACTGATTATACCTGTGCAATGTTACAATTTTCTGTTTGAAAACATTTCTCGGTGGTATTATTTCAGATCTTATTAGCCCCTAAATTTGTTTTGTTTAGCGCAAAAAAGCTTCTTCTTTTTTTTTAACATTGACTAGTGCTGGGTAGTCAGCTCCACCTGTTCTATCATCTTTCTTCTGGACAAATTTATCCAGTCTTTCAATTTATCTCCATGATTAGATCCCAAAGGTTGCAATGTTGCTAAAAGGAGCAATTTTAATCTAGGATGTACCTTTGCTGACCTCCAATGATCTTTCAAGTCGAAGTTATCTATGTAATATAATTTACCACCCAGAATGTGATTGTTTAGCTGCAGGTACATGTTATTTAAATCCATAATTGATCTCTAGAACTTGGTTAAACAATGGTTGAAATATAATTTTTATCGAACTGAATTTGACCTAATTCGTTCATGTTCTTGTGAGGTCAGGAACGTTTAGTACTCCATAGCAAACATAGTAGTAAGCTAAAAATTGATTCTGTTATCATCAAGTTGTCAGAAACTACCTCAGCTAGCTTTTGATGACCATCAACATCAATCCCAGATTGCCTATATCCTCTGTCACGTTAAAATCCTATGAGCAAAATCGTGGCCAACACGATCGAAAATTTACTAGAAATGTCTAGAAATGCTATATTATGGCATTGAATGACTCTGACATCAAGTACATTTGTAAATACGTGAAAAAATCGAAGATTCAACGAATTCAACTGTTGTGCAAAATTCCAGTTTCATCGGTGGTAAATTATGACTAACAACTTGAAAATTTGACGGGAAAATGACCGATAATGACCTCAAGTGATGTTAAATGACTTCTGAGTTCAATCCCACATTTTCTACCCTTATGTAAATTTGCTGTCCCATACGTGCGAAACTTTTACCTTCGATATGAGAAGATGTATCCATATGCCCACTTCCAGCATCTTTGATTCGAAAATGTGACCCACAAATTTGAAAATTAGATAGAAATTACCTCCCAAACACCTTTGAGACTTTACATCGCCTATCATTTTCACAGTGAGGGAAATCACCTTGCTGGACAAATTTCCGTTTTATAAGAGCAAAATTGCGGCGTAAAACGTGGAAAATAAGCATCGTAAACTTGTCTGTACATTTGCAGGGTGTGGCAACATAAACTATTCGGGGCATGGTACAATATGTAAAGATTCCCAATTGAACATCGGCAAATACATGATGAATTATTGAAAAATCATTCTGTGGTTACAACAAACTCTGGTTCCCTCAATGCTGTTGCTGTGCTTATAAATATAAAATGGACCGATCAGCAGCAAAGAAAAAGTGTTTGCGGAATTATAGGGCAGAAACATCAAATAAATAATTGTTCTGAGTACGAGGTCGTCTACCAGAGCATACTATTCATCAGAGATGCTTTTTTGGAGCTTCACAAAATCATACGCGGGCAATGGAGAATGCGATCTTCATTATGAACAGTGGGAAAGTTACAGTGCAGTCTTTAATTCCCAACTCATCAAAATGATTGAATTCGTCAGAGAACGTGGTAATCCATTTTCATCTGCAGTGGGCTTTGTCAAGCTACACGTCGCAGGAATTTCTTTCATTGAGCAAGGCGCTGAAAGCATTTTCAGTTTTAGGCAGGACGCTGATGCCTCGAGAATCAAAGTTCCATTGGCAGGTCAAAAATCCATCCGACACAATCTGAATTGCCCATTTTCTACATTTTGAAACTTTATTAGAAGTTGATCCTAGCAGGTTTCCAAAATAAGAAGAAAAAAGTCTACTGAAGAGGTTGTTCGAGCGTAGGAAACATCGATGATGCAAGACCAAGCAATATTCAATTTTTGACGGATACGATCTGCTCGATTCATTTCCATTATTTGATGGTGATTTCCTTCAAAAATTGTACTTGTAATAGGATTTCAGGAAAATATTCCTGCAGTTGATTTGAAATTTAGTGAAATTTCAAATCAGTACCCTGTCTTTGTGATTAATTTCGTGCCACTTTTTGACGTTTTCTTGCCAAAGATTCAAGGACTTTTCAAAGAACTATTTCAAGCGATGGTCTAGGATCAAGTAATTTCCATTCAATCAAGTAAGCGTAGTTCAAGATAGCTACATTGATTAGTCGATACAGGGGTCAAAGCGACAGCGTCGAAGTTCTGTCAACGTGTTCAATTCCAACAATATCAGTCTGGCATCCAAAGTTCCAGTTCCGATAGATCATTTTGAGACCTCCAACCTCAATAAGCAGAAGCCGCAGAAAATGTGCTGAGATTTTCCGCAATGCGTAACTGCACAAGGAGAAAGCGAGGAGAGTTCCAAGTGGTTATGTCGGCCCTGACGGCAGTATGAAAGAATGTATCGAAATAGATCTTTTGCAAAGAAAGCATCGAAAATAGATTGTGCGTTAGAGGAAGCTGACACAAGAATGATTCATATATTCCATTCTGCACAAAATGGGATTAGTCGCTTTGATGTGATGTCAAACGATTCCGAAGTCGTTGACTCGCTCCTTTATTATATGTCAGCGCTTGAAAATCAAGGACTCATTGAATCGTGGATTCACTTAGCGCAAAATTTACACCTATCCACTTTATTGCTATGCAGCTTGTAGATGTATTACATTCTGTCGTAATGAGAGCACACATTTTAACTGGATCTGATGTAGCAAGTAAAACTGGATCCGAAGTATCATTGGACAGAAACATGTGGAATATTTGGTGAAAGTTTCCAAAGATACCAGTAAAGCCGAAACATTCAGCAAATTGAGATTGGACAATTTTTCGTGCGAAATCTTTGTGAATTCGGTTGGTTTGATGGAGAGGAGTGCCTTTTCTCTAGTAAATGCAGTAGATGCAGTCCAAACAGAGTTTTATGGCTGCCGTGAAAATGCACTGCCTGAAAAGATAACTTCCAGAAGGAAATACATTACTGTAAATCCTCGTCATTGATATAAGTTATTATGAATAAAAAAAGAAATTTGCATTTCTAATGCTAACGTTGTTCCATTTATGGCTACACCATTTACATTGCTATTTTGCAAGGAATATCGTACTCTTCTCAAATTGTGCAAGTGGAAGGCTTTATTTCATGGAAATAACATCTCAAAAACTGTTATTATCCTGATGTATAAAAGCCTATCTTTGCAATGTAATAGTCATACGGAAGGAAAGAGTTTTATGCAACAAAATCAGGACCCATTTTATGAAATACTTTGTGATTCAAAATAGGTGATAAGCTTTATATTCGGCTGATTCATAGATTTTACAGGATTTTGTGTACTTAAGGAAGTTATTGAAACATGGAACCGAACCAAGAGACAAACCTACAAACTGAGAAGTATGCAGCGTGTACATGAGATAATAATGCTCAACTTCACATGGAGAGATCATAAGACAGCTCAGTATATCAGGAAGAAAACGGGAGTCCGAGACATCGTATAAGAAAATTCAAATTGCAATTGAATGGTCATATTGCATGAATGAAAGACGGCCAATGGACATCACAAATCACAACATGGATCCCAAGAGACCAGATGCAAAACCGACGCCGACAGAATACAAGATGGAGAGACAAACTTGACAAAATCAGGAAATACTGGCACTGTGACGCCCATGATGAAGTAATGTGGCGGAGCTTGGGGAAAGTCTATGTTCTACGATGGACGTTAAAAGACTGATGAAGGTGATGATGATGATGATGATGATGATGATGATGATGATGATGATGATGATGATGATGATGACTTTCAGGGAATAATTTAAAAGAATAATAATCAGCATGATTTTTCCCCTTTGATATATATATCACTGCATAAAAAAAACTATTTCGTCAAATTTGAGGCTCTGAGAGATTTTAGATGTACCTCCTGTTAAAAGCTTCTGGCATATAAGAAATTGCACCCTTGATCTTCTGGGAGTTTAATTAACCAAAAATCATATTAAAAACATTTTGGATGTCAACTCCATAGGGCCAGGTGTATCATGATAGACTATGATAACACGGTCGACCAATTCAATGCAGAACTAAGCATTAACTAGAATTAAATATAAGTCATTTAGAATAAATACAAGAATTGAACTGCAATTGACTAGAGAAAATAACAAAAGGAGTAAGACATAAAGGGAACGATAGCAACTAAACTATTTATAGCGAATATCAAAAGCCTATTTTTGAAAAAGGGATTTTGAGAGAATTGGAATAAACACAGACTGGATATATTAACACCATTTTAAAATTGTTGATGACGTTTCGATGACGTCAGATACATCGGAAAAAATTACGAAACATAATAAGTGGATGATCTAGATAGGAAAAAATATGTTTGAACAGTACATAAATAATAATATTCACTGAAGGTGGAACGGTATAAATATAATGATGATATTCACCAAAGGTTGATGTGAGAGAATGACGGAGGCAAAAATATTGGGGCAGGGGGTGGTACTCACCTGTTCAGATTACAGAAGGCAGGTATTCTTGATTGGACGAAATCTACATGGATTTAGAATTAGTGAGTTTGATTATATAAACATTTGTTTATGAACATATATATGTGTGTCAGTGTGCGTATGTATGTACATATGAATATTGAGGGATTTCTGTGTAATTTAAATATAACACTTAAATTCAGCCGTATTGCCTGTCCAGTTCCGTAGTCTAGAGGTAGGATATTGGTCTGCGGGTCTGAAGTTGAGGTTTCAATTCTGCCTCACGATATTGGATGGGATAACGGAAAGTCTATATTGAAGAGATGTAATACATCGAAACAGCTGTCTGTGGATAATACATATAAATTTATATGTATATATATGTGTAGTCTGGAGAACTTTACAGCTTTAAAAACTGGATATTAAAAACAATCTTTATATTCCTCCAGCCACTCGATCCAAATAACTGTAAAAGCAACTTATGTAACTTTTTCAATCTTTTTTTTAATTTTCTTGGGGTACTTTGTAATCATGCTACAATATAAAATGTCTGGTTGAGATCAACAGTTGTTTAGTTGTTTAGTATGCTCTTTTCGGAGATTTTATAAACAAGACTAGGAATAAATGAAATGAGAATTTGGATTGAACGCAGTTATTGAAATGACTACCATATCAGTGGCAGGTTCGATTCCTTCAGCACCCTTTTATTCTATTTATGTTGTCTGCAGCAAGCAATGCATAACCGTATAATGACGTGTAATTCCAAATAAATCCCCATGTATTATAATGCAATGTATGATATATATATATATATATATATATATATATATATATATATATATATATATATATATATATCCCTTTCCAACATAGAATTGACCACTGTGGTGGATGGGGAATATATGCATGTGGTCCATTGCTACGCTGAAGAGTTGTAATTCAACAAAACAGCCGTCTGTGGATGACAAAATAATATATATACGTATGTATATATCTATTTAATTTATGTGATTGTGTGTGTGTGTTTGTGTGTGTGTGTGTGTGTGTGTGATCGTGCGTTTGTGCGTGTTTTATGCGGATTCAAGGTAATCTGTCAGAATGGTTCATTATCCGAACAAATGAGAACTGAATTCGTCACAAATTTCATACATTGTGAAAGCGCTTCTAGAAATTGATATCTTGAAGCTCTCTTTATTTCAAAAGATATTTGCACAATTGATCACGTATCACGATGGAAGAGTCATTTAAGTCTAGGCTCATTCCGATTATTTCGTAAAATTATGTGATTGTAATCGTATTTGCTCATGTCTTACCATCAACTATGGATGTGGAAGATGGCGCCGAGACTACTTTTTCCAATAATTTAAAAGGAATTGGCAATCTTTTGAAACCCAAACTATGTCCCAGGACCGGTAACTTTTTAGACCCTCAGATAATAAGTGCTCAACTACCAAACAATTGCACTGCACGCAACTCATCCAGGTGAGAATTGTAAGAGTTTCTTTCATCTTCAAATTCCATTCAGTCTTCAGGTTCAACTCAACTCGGTAATTTGAACAGAAAAGGTAATTATACGTTAATCATCTAGTTTTTCTTGGACTAATCCAAGCTTGTGTAATGTGAGGAACAATAAGTGATCATCTGGATTCACTGTGTCAGTTGAGTGTACGTCCAATACTAGAGTGATGCATAGGTAAGGACACAAGCTCCACTCTATGTCCATGAAATGTTAGGCACTCTAAAGAGATATCCCAAAATAAGAGTTTGAGGAGCAGTGAAAATAGCTCCAAGCCGTTAATTGGAGTACTTAGAGCATCCAATTGGACTGGCCTCTTTAGTGGAAAGATTAGTTCGAACACCAAAGAGGTGAGTGGGGAAAATCCCATAAAAGATCACTCTCATGGGAGCATTGATATGCCAGGTGATTATACGGATAATAATGTGGCATCATTCGTCACAAAAAAAGATTTTGGATCTCTTTGATATCCTGAAGATTACCAGTATGAAAGTACCACATAGGTTCCGTGAGAGGAGTCGGTCAGATGGAAACTGGATGAATGTAGAGTGCGTGACTTGAAGATGAAAGTTGTCGATGATCGTTTTAAGCGCAGTATCTCACTTACCCAATGTTTCAATGAGATTTAACCAAACACGGCGAAAAAAAGAAATACCTCCTCCTTGTCTTCATTTTTATATCATTTCCTCGGGTAATACTTTTGATTTTCCTATAAGGAATGGAAAGAAGTCTGTAAATATATTTTTGATTATATGTATGAATTTTTTTTAATTTTCCAGAAAATAGTAAAATGGGGCATCTTTGAAAAGTCAGTCAAATGCCTAGATATTTTGCATGTATATATATTCGCTGTTGCGAGATGCATGTGAGCTACCTCATAGAGGGAACTTTTCATCGCCTATATTTTTTGGACTACCTTAATATATATATATATATATATATATATATATATATATATATATATATATATATATATATATATATATATATATATATATATATATATATATATACTGTTTCTAGTTATGTACAAATAATGTATATTATTGAGGAAAAAAAAAGCAACGAGCAAGGCTCTCCAAGTCGTTGGGAAGAAAATATGTTTTCATTGATTTTCGGCTCATGTTTAAGACATTGGCGTCTTTATTAATTTTGTAACCATCAAGGGTCCGGCAATAGGTCCTTGACCTACCTTGCGATTGCTACCCAAAGTGACTAACCTTTTCTGTGCATTTGTATATCTCGGGCACTTACCTTGTTTCATGGCTGAAAAACAATGAGTGTATTCTTCAAATATGATCATTTCAACAATTATCTATATTTTCATGGTTTTCATCTAGATAAACATCTAGATGCAATGTAATCCTTACTTTCTCCTAGCCACAAAGCTACAAAAAAGCTTCGATTCGAGTTTTTTTTTCAACCAAACAAAGATTAAAATATAAGAAACATCGTAACCAGATTGAAAATTAAATAATAATGAATAAAATTCAGAAAATTTTCACGAGTGCATAAGGATGTTCAGATTCGCCCTCGAAACAAATAAGAAACATTTTGCACTGCTTAAAAGAGGGGCGTCACACTATAACAATCAAATCTTGAAACTTATATAAGTATTAAGATGAAGTTATTGAAATAGATCAGATACTTATTGTACTCAATAGATAATATATAGATAAATAAGTGTGTTATTCATTCAAGTGTTCTTATAAATTTACTCCGGATATTTATAACACTTTAATTGCAATGCTGTGTGGATTCAAATACAACCAGAAAACAGGCGTAATCGTTGGCGTAACACATCAAAATGCAATAAAAACGTCTCCATCACTTTATGCAAGACTTCTTTCGAATATATCAATTACTTCTTTTCTTGATGTTCAAAGAGTTAAAATGAATGACGGAAGTTCCTTGAATCAATCACCAGTGAAAGAACATTGGATATCTTTGATCATCTCGACAATTTCCAAAGACGGTAGCGTGACTTTTTAAATAAAGAAAAAAACTTCTCTCTTTTGTCTTGTTTAGACTATACTTGTATTCGAGACATTATTTATCTTTGTATTGAAATCGTCACTGTAATACTGTTAGTTTTCCATGACTATCCAATAGTGACAATTCATGTGTCACGCATTCTTGAGAAAAGACAAATTAGAATTAGATAGATAGATGGATAGATAGATTGATAGAAAAATAGATTGATAAAGATTGAAACGAAGATAGATTGGTACGTAAATTTTTTTTTTTTTCTTTGGTGTTCGACCGGTAGATAATCACGAACATAATCACTAAGTAGAAATAAAGTAGATTCTAATATTATTTCAAATATCACAGGAGAAGGAAGTTTTATGCCTCAGATTGCTTTGAGAAAACGTTTACCTCCATCGGGGATGGTGATTCAAAGCAACATATCAATTCGTTTGGTCGCCTGGGATTTGACAAAATGATTCCTGCTATTACAGCTGTGACAAGAAACGGCTACAAGAAGAACAAATGTTCAAAAAGCAAATATACAGTGAGTACGAAAGTATCAGATATATTTCAAAAAGGTTTTTTTTTCTGACAGCGTCACCTAGCGTCAGAAATGAAAGTGTTCATACTACATGATATAAATACTTTAATATTACTTTTTATAATTATATCATTACAATTGAAATTCTTTGTAAATCATTTTACTTTGAAATGCATTGGACATTAGGAGGAAAGCTATTGAAAGTGAACGGAAATAAGCCTTACTGAGGGATGGAACCCGGCTATTATTTCTCCAAACAGATAGATCTGTTCCGGAAATATAAAGAAGAATTACAGTTAAAATATGAAAATTTCTAATAAGCTGACTTTTTATAGATTAAACCAATTGCTTTTCTCATTAAAAAATGTGATTATTGCGTTCCCAGATTCATTTTATTATTTTTTTTTTTGCTAATAACGATCTTTTCTCTCAGGTTAATTAGTGATAAAGATCATCATCAGTCTCTTGACATGTTTTTGGACATAGACCATCCCCAGCATCCTCCAGATCCCTCCATCATGGGTGTAATAGCGTCAAAATTTCCTTAACATCTCTAAATAGCCACTCAATTTTTTTTCAGTCGGCCACAGATTGGCATATATCTCTGTTGATCCACGTTGTGAGTTTCAATGTCCTGAGGTTGTCTATCATTTTTAATTCATGACGGACCCACTGCAATTCGAGTTTTTAATGAACTCTAAATATCTCTGACTCCTACTTTCTCTAATATACAGTGCAGTCTTGTGCTATCTTCATGTGATGTTATGAATGGTATCCTGTTGTGCACGTTGCATGGTTATCAATTAGAGTGCTAATCTTTCGGTTATGTTCTATGTCTCAGCTCTGTAGGTGACTATCGGAAGGGTAAATTGGTTGCAAACCCAATCGAAATCTAGAAAAGTATATCCATCAGTGATTAGCGATTTGTCATCCGATAGTTGCCGCTGAAAATACTCCCTACGATTTCCATTCGGCAGAACCGTCCACGGTGTCGCCAGCCCCAAATGGTAACAGGAACCGATTCTCTCTCTCTCTCTCTCTCTCTCTCTCTCTCTCTCTCTCTCTCTCTCTCTCTCTCTCTCTCTCTCTCTCTCTCTCTCTCTCTCTCTCTCTCTCTCTCTCTCTCTCTCTCTCTCTCTCTCTCTCTCTCTCTCTCTCTCTCTCTCTCTCTCTCTCTCTCTCTCTCTCTCTCTCTCTCTCTCTCTCTCTCTCTCTCTCTCTCTCTCTCTCTCTCTCTCTCTCTCTGGTTAGATGATTGATATTTGAGATATTTATGGGTTTTTTATTTATGGACTAATTAAAAATATCGACTGAAATGATCTCATTTTTTAAAAACTTTGGGATGTAATTATATTTTTTGATTGAATTTGTCATAGCCACATTTAATTGCAAATATTTTTGGGAAAAATATTCGATATCGGGAGCTTGTGGTAAATACGCGTGTATCTTGCCAACTAAACAGACATAGCACACATACATACATACATACATACATACATACATACATACATATATATAGATGTGTGTGTGTGTGCGTGCATGTATGTGTGTAACTTTACAAACTACAATCGTTTTTTCTCTCTGCGTCAATTTATATCTATCAATCTTTCCTTCTCTCTCTCTTTCTCGCTCTCTCATTCTCTTTCTCTCTTGATTTATTTAAATATATATATATATATATATTTATATATATATATATATATATATATATATATAAATTCATTTATAAAATATATATGGATTTATGTGCGTGTGATGTGATTACGTATTCCCTTTGAGGTTTGTGTATCTTTAGAAATCTTGAAGTAAGATATGTCAAATTCTCAGACATATAAATTATCTTCTGATCTTTTTTTCCAACCAAAATAATCAAACGCTGTTTCCAATGCATTGGGGAAGAACCGCTGGTTAACTACAGAGTTATACGACATAAATCTATTTAAATCTACTGCATACCAACTAGCAACTGACAAGAAGGGCCTGGTAATAATTTGATGAAATTATGTACAAAAATCTATGGATATGCAGTGATCCCCCTTAGCACGGTCTATGGTTTTAATTCCCCGCGGCAAACCCCCAGAAATAAGCAATTTAAAAGTTTTACTCAATAGAGGCCTAAAGGCACAAGAGTACTGATGCTGACGATTCGGAAACCAAAAAAAATAGGGGGGAATTTGAAGTTTTACGATTGAATAATTAAGGAAAAAAATGTATGCTGAGGTTGTTAAGAGATCTATGGTGAGGACAGATGATGTATGCCATGCAAAACTTCTATTTCGGTATGTCCATAATATGATTCTATTATCGAATGTTATGTTTTCAACAATAGCAAAAGGGAAAGAATTGAAAGTTGGGTAGTCTAGTAGGGGAGGGGAGGAAGAATTAGATCGAACATTACAAAGGATGAGAGAGAGACAGAGAAGGAGAAACAGTCAGACAGAGAGATAGAGACAAACAGACAGACAGATAGACTGACAGAGATAGATAGAGAGAAAGAGAGAACGTAGGTAATGAGTCGAAGAACAGAAAGTGCGTGGGGAATTGATAATCGTGGGTATCAAGACTCGTAGAGTTTCACGGGTTCAAATAGTCGTTTTGAAATTGTTATATTCATTACTGATCACTGATCTTAGTTGAACAGCCGTGACTATCAAAGAACGAGTAGAGTTTGATCCTTTCTTTTTTTTCTTTATATAAGCATGTGGGGTTTTTATATATGTTTTCCAGCGCTCCTGACGATACCGTTTTGTCTACAGATTTGGCATCAGTAATCTACTAGACTTTTTTCTAATAAAAATAGGCCTTTTTTATTATATTCTGAAACATTATAACATATACATTCTCCGGAATCTAGATGTTTCTTGACGTTTTATCACTCAATTCCAGATTTTTCTCCTTGGGAAATTCCAGTGATGTCATAAATCTCTCATTATGCTTAATTTTTAAATTCAATCATAGAAATGTGCGTATATATTCACTGCAGATACAGTTTGAAAGGCGCTGGACTTGACGATGTGTAGAAAAACCTACTATTATATTAAAATAAAATAAGTGTCTGTCCGTCATACTAAACTACGGCTTCGAAGTATTTGGGGTTCTTCTCTTCAGCGTTGCTAATCGAGACATTTTATATCTAAATGTAGATCTATCAACAATTTAGATAATTTATATCCAACTTGTTAGCTAAAATAATTATTATTTGTAATCTTTTATTCATTTTTATTATTTCTCGAGAATTGCTGATCAGGAGAACATCAAAGCTGGCACTGTGCTACCTATGGACTGACTGATATATACGACGAATTTTGTGGGAATCAGGAGCCAATTAGCCGATTTCCATGATATAGAAATGTGGCAGATTCCAGGGAAGGTCTATGTCCAACGACAGCTGTTAATAGACAAATGATGATGCGCCAATTTTGTTTATATTGAACTATAGAAATCACCCTTATACTTCCTTTGGATTTAACTGCTCTCATTTAGAAAACTGACAGTGCTACTTTAAGTTCAGGGACTCCAAAATAGTCCAAATTGGCTCTATGTATGGTAATATATTTTAATGTATCTAGACAATTAAAGACCATTTCATTTAAGTTTTAAAAAAAATAGGTTTAAAAAATCAAATTTACGCAAATCAGCTGAATCTATTATTTTGGAACTCTTTCAATACGAGGAAGTGTTCGGTTACTGCAGATGCCAGCTGCAATAATGTGACAACAAGGCACCTAGTATATTAGCATAAAACATCTACCGAAATCATAGGTTAATTACTAGATTGACAACATTGTGGTGGAAACGGGGTCGGCATCATCATTATGCTTGCCTACTTACAAAAGATATTCAGTACACCTTGGAGGCACACTTCCCTGCTGCGGCACAGAGTCTGAGAACAGCTAATGTAGAAAAGTTTGTCGTCTCTGGTGACCTTCTGAATTTGACTATCGTAGTCGTCATCTTGTGCTTAGTAAATAAGAGCAGACAAAGCCAAGGCCTAGTAGCACGAGTAAGACAGTCATTTGTCCAAGAAAAAGTTGCAGAAGACAAAAGGAAAAACAAATTGAGGAGAAAAAAATTGGAATGGACTGAAAAAAGAGAAATTCCCCGCTCTTAACAGTCATCTGAGAGCTAGGATACAATAACAATTACTTACAAAGTACATACATAGATTTCTTTTATAGGTTGGTTCTTTATTTATTCTTTTTTTTTTTTTTCTAAATTTCTTTGTTCCGTTGCTTGTCTTTTATCGTTGTTTTTAGTATTTAGATTAATTCTTTGATTTTCTTTGAAACGATTCCTTACACTAAAGACAAAACAATCAATAAGAGAATTGGTAAAAAAATCCGTTCCAGTTCCTTGAGCAAGTTTGTTTTTCAGTTCAAACGGTCTTCTTTACTTAGCTACTTTTTCTTGTCCTTTTCTCTTTCTTTTCCCATATACTAGTTCTAGGTATGTTTTCGCTCCCAGTTCTATCAATAGATTTCTCGTCTTGAAAACACACACGCACGTACACACACGTATATATATATATATATATATATATATATATAGTGCTTTCAAGAAGTTTTTGTGATTTTAAGCACTAAACGACTTACTCATCATTACTGTCTCTTGTTAGACATAAGCGTTCCCCAAGATTCGCCACACTTCTCTTCGATAGGAGCCAAGACTTTTGTCACGCCATCTCTTAAGTTTTGCATAAGATCCCTAGGGTTGTTAGACATGATGATCAGCGGTTGTTTAACATCCCTGCAACATGACAAGTCCATTGCCATTTGTGTTTTCCAATGGATTTTAATATATCTCCGACTCCTTTTCCCCCTTCAAATACACTTGTGATCTCTCCATGTGATGACTTTCTATTGAGCACGTTGGATGGATATCAGGTCGAGGTTCAATCGTTTAGTTAGGTCCCATGTTTTAGCTGCGTATGTGACTATCGGAAGGATGCATTTGTTGTAGACCCTTTTCTGTATTAATGGGAATCTCTTGTTGATCTCCGGGCTGGCTGTGAAGAGATTCCCATTGAAATGATTGAAAAAGACGTTTGAAATGTTCGTTGA
Organism: Thysanoteuthis rhombus; assembly: GCA_963457665.1. NCBI lineage: Eukaryota > Metazoa > Mollusca > Cephalopoda > Oegopsida > Thysanoteuthidae > Thysanoteuthis > Thysanoteuthis major. The sequence continues at coordinate 27,511,250 of OY735211.1, read as the reverse complement.
AATAAGGAAACGCTCAGTAAGTTCTAAGAGAAAAGGATGATTCTTACAAATTCCCTAAATTTGAGGCAGTATCTTGTACGTATCAAAAAGTTCCCTTCAATTGCTGCAAATCATTTATTTTGCATCATAAAGAATTAATGATTAAAGACTATCAGAATGACTGACCTTGCCAAGACTAAAAGGAAGCTATAAATAACGCAAGAGTATTGTTAATTAAGGCATATTCAGCATTATTAAACACTTTTCGATCCACCATGAGGATGTAATTTCCATGTTAGAAATAAGGCTGCTTTCCAGTACATAAATACCAGGGCTGCATTTTTCAAGTCAGCAGAATTCATCATCATCATCCTCATCATCGTCATCATCATCATCGTCGTCATCATCATCATCGTCAGTAGCTGCAGTAACAGCCTTTTAATGTGGTTTTGGTCGTGGAGGTCGCCGAACCAATATATCCTTTTTGGCCAGCTGCAATTTTGCATATGATCTCTCGAGATCTAATGTTGTCTTCCATGTTTTACACTTGGTCTACCATTTCCACTTGAGTTTAATTTATGATACCGTTGACTAAAATATAATGCATTCTTTTGTTGTGTTTCCATGTGATGTCAACCATGATCCTCTCTTGCGTCCGTTGTAAGGTTTTCTGTTTGAGAGCCAATCTTTTGGTGAAGTTCCTGGTTTCAACTCAATGGATGACTATGGGGGGGTGCATTGGTTTTGGACCCTTCAAGCAAGCAGCGACGAGTTTCTATGAGTTGGTATCGAGTTGTCTTACCTGCTTCGAGACAAAAGCTCTCAGAAACTGTATGGTTAGATTTATCGACTTGAGTTTGCAGATATGCTGTAAAACTTGTAAAGATTGTTTGTTTGTTTTTTACTGGGTCCAAGGATTTCATCAAGTCAACGGGAGTTGCATTTTGTCTTCAGATACTTTGTCTTTGAGTTGATTAGCCGAATGGAGCTGATCAATAATTGGTTTACTTCTCCTGAAGCCTTCCTATCTCCAAAGTTTATTCTCATCTAGCGTCATGGTGTTTTGTTGGGTGGTCATTTTCTGTGAAAATACATGTACTTCTGAAGGCTGATATAGTTGCATAGATCTTTTGTAGATGGCATAATGATAGCAGAATTCATATCTTTTTGGATTTCACTCGGTTAAGCACCCGTTGGAAAATTAGTTGAGTTCTTAATTTCTTTCGATCAAGCTGCTCCACCTAATATGACTATTTGATGACTTACTCCTCTTCCTATGATGTAACTTCTGGGGAGTCGGAAATTTGAGACATATCTTGTGTTCATTGTTTTGTGGCCCTTGCTCAGAGAATTAGGAATCTTGAAAGTATTTTTTTTGTTTGTTCGTTTTCTTGAGTGCATTCAACTATTTGGTCCTCATCCTTTCTTAGGTGTCCATTCTCTCCAACCACAGTATTACTGTGTTTTTTTCCTGTACTAAGAAATATTTTGATAGTCTTAAACACCAAATTTTCCCGAAGATTTGCTTATTGATTGACGTTGCAATCTTCTCTTCGTTTCTTCTGTGTAGTTTTGTTGAGTTCCTTTGCTACAAATTCTCTGTTCCTCCATGAGAATCATATTTTCTTCTGATAGTTTATCGATGGCATGCGAGTTATATGGCATAAACAGTGGGAATTCCAATCAACGAGATAATCATTTTATAGTAAAGCCCGTTGACGTTGGTGGCATGGCTGTTTTCTATTGGCCATGTTGATCTGATTATCTTTATCCATGACCTCGCAAAAAGCCGCTGTTCGTGAAGAGAAGATGCTTATACACACATTTCGAAAAAAAAACTTTATATAAAATACATGTACACCAACACACATATATATTATATACACTGGTGTTCTTGTCCATCATAAAACTTCATCAGAAATGATTCGCTCAATTTTTTCAGACACCGTTTTTTCTGACTTTAATGTTTTGGCCAGCAGACTTATTTTTCTCTATTTCATTTAGCATCATTCCATTTTGGAAGGTTTCTTTGAACGTTTCACTTGACATTTTGCTTTTCACAAGGTTAGTCAAGTTCGGTTTCTTTCTAATTCAGTCGAAATAAGAAAAAAACTACTTGTATTTGTCCTTCCTTCTTCCCTCTCTTTTTTCCCTGTTTTCTCCTTTCCTTTCTCCCTTCTCTCCTTCTTCTTCACCACTTCTCCTTCAATCATTATTTCCTTCATCCCATCCTTCCTCCTTTTCTCCCTACCATTCTTTCTCTACTTTTGATTCATTCTCTTTTTGCCATCATCTGCACCCCAAACTCTCCTCTGGTCACTTTCGGAATCCTTTACATCAAATATCAAGCAACCTTTTTCTTTTTCTTTCCCTGTTCTACCTTTAGTGCTTAGTATTATATCCCCACAAGCTGATTATACCCTAAGCTAGCTTTTCATTCCAAGTACTAACAATCTAACCTTTCTTTACATGACTCTTTTTTTTTATTACAATACCTGTTCTTTTCTCTTTTATCTGCATTTCATTCCTTTCTTGGGTTTTATCATTACCGTTTTCATTTCCTTTTCTTTCGTCTTTATACATGTTATCTGCAGTTCTTATTTCAATTACTTTGGCAATTTATTCCAATTGCTTTCTCTTCTACTACCATTTATTCTGCGGTTCGGTGGCTGCTTTAGAAAGATCAAAGGGCCGGCACAAAACAATACATATTAGAAAAACGAAAAAAAGATAACCCTGCAACTCTTACTAGACATTTAGGTCAAGAAAGCAATTCTCATTTGTTTTCTCAATCAATCTTCATTGTAACATTTTCTACCGACGATTTATACAATGAATCATACCATGGATGAAGTTTAATTGTTTTAGAGAGTTTTAACTGTCAATTTGTATGCTGGAAATGAAAAATCTGAATTTGACCGAGCAGTTGTCCGCAGTTCCTTGGCAACAGATGTTGATAACTCTTTATCATTGAGGATTGGTTCGGACCTCGATTTGGTTTTATCATTTTGCCTGTATTTCTAGACCATAATCTATTGAACAAGCACTGGACAGTTCGCAGAGTAGTGATGGTGTCCACTCCAAATGCTTACTTGACGCCGCTGATAGCTTGGGCAGTTTGGTGTCCTTATTTTAAAATTAAACTTGGAAAATTAGTCCAATTCCTTGAATGGGCACCAATTCTAAAAATGGCTCGAAAAAAACTCTTGTAATAACGGATTTATTCAGATTGGACCCGTTGAAATGCAGTTACATTAATAAATCCCTTACTTCTAGCATTGTACATCATCATCATCATCATCATCATCATCATCATCATCATCATCATCATCCGTCTTTTAGCATCCGTCGTTGGACAGACACCCTCCCCAGGATTCACTACACATCTCTATCGTTGGTGTCGTGGAGCCAGTACTTTCTGAATCTGTGTAGTTGGTCTTTCCATAGAGTACTCTGTCAGCCTCGGTTGCACATGTGATCCATGTTATGAACTGTGATGTCCATCGGTGGTCTGCCATTCTTTCAACATGGCCAACCCAATTTTTTACTGAAAACTTCTAATGAATTCTCTGATGTCTTTGACTCCTTTTTTCGCGGATATTTGAGCTGTCTTGTCGTCTCTCGATGTGAAATTCAGCATAATTCTTTTATGTGCATGTTGTATGTTACTGAGTTGACGGGTCTATCTCTTGGTTAGTTGAGCCTGATCTGCCGAAAGCATGCCATCCTAAAGTGATTGTTTATTTGATTTCTTCTTCTTTTGAGGATCTCAAGAAGATTTCTTGTTCTGGGTAGATGCAGAGGTCTACTTTTTCCAGTTCTGAGTCTTCAATTTTGATGTTCGTGTTCTTATTTTGAACATGATTGTTGCACATGATCTCTGTTTGCAGAAGTTCATGTGTAGCCTGGCTTTTCTGCTTTTTCGATTCAGTTCATCCAGCATTTTTCGAAAAAATCGTCACCAACCAAATCATAAAAGCACTACATGTGAGCAAGCTGGCTCTAAAAGAAGCTACTCGACTATAGACCATCCAAATCCGATAAATCAGCTGAAAAAAAAGCTGCAAAATACAAGCTGCCACTAGCTGTAGCATATATCAACTTTAAAAAAAGCCTTTGACTCGGGGAAATCACTACAGTCATTAATGCAATCACTCTACAAGGTGGAGACCTCGTATACTTCAGAGTGCGGCAACATATATACATTCACAGTAGCTACTTTATCAGGCTACGTAAAGACTCAGAACCCTTCCTGCTCAAAAAAGGGATGGGACAAGGTGATACCAGCACACCCAAACTTTTTACATCCGGTCTCGAAATAATCTTCAGAAACCTGGACTGGGAAAATAGAGGAATCAAAATAAACAGCAAATATCTTATCAATCTCAGATTTGCAGATGACATTGCTGTTTTTTGCAGAAAATGTACACGAATGATCCTAGCATTATTCTTTCTGGTGCAAAAAAAGACATTTCATGTTTGACAATCCAGTTTCACACGCAGCATTGGTCTGTGTGGTAAATTCATATTATTATCATTGTTGATGCCGTTGATGATGATTTTGTTATTGTGGTCGTGATACTAGTACAGCTTATTCTTGTTGTTTTCTTAATGTTAAATGGTAATTGACTTAAAGAGTCACTGGGTGCAGTATTACGTTTTCAAACGAGGAACTAACCTTCAGCTGTGTTATAATTTCAGTTCAATTTTAATTAAGCATTTTACACTCTTTTCCAACGGGTAAAACACAATCGAAACGTCACCCCTCCCCCAAATGCAGGTGCAAAATAACCTCCAGGTAATTGATATGGGCACTCTGTGAAGGTTATTTTTGCACCGGGAATTCAAATGAGGTTTTGACAAAGAGAATAATACAAAACTTCAAACAAACAAATATACCAAATTCTATGATGCAATTTGCAAATTCTCTGCCTCGCCTTCACACATTTCTAGAATTCAAAATCGATAGTTGTAAATTATGTAAAGTTGATTTTAAGGGGAAGGGTGGGGTTGATTTTAAACAACCATTGGTTTTATTCAAAACAATCCATTGAAATCAGAGAACACATTCAACTAAGAGTAACTGATCTGGGGCATTATGAAATATTCAAGATATAAAGTGTTTTCAAAACTTATGAAGATTTCAATCCCATATTATTTCCATTTTGTCTTCAAAGTATCCTCTGATTTTGAAGAAAATGCTTATTTAACTAGGATTAATCAAATACGGTCATTATATTCGTTTATTGGTATGGAAAATATACATCTATCATATCAGAACTGTGCAAAAGTTACCAATCTATCTATTGCAACGTAAAACCAAAGTACACGATTAACTATCGTTTTTTCGCTGAAAACTTTCACATGAACCTGATACATTTAAAAAAAATGAAAAGCTTTAAAAAAAACTCATTCTTCCACCAATGCCATACGCTAAGCTAAATCCGAATGAAAATCAGTTCATATGTCGCCTTGATTGCGAGAGAAGAAACTGTATGAGTTTCCATTTTCTATAATTGGGACTATTATCTCAATATATTGAAAATTATTTTCAATATAATAAAAAGATTCCTAGATCCATCGTAAAATTTCGTCAACCTAATCACAAGAGAACATATTGAATGGTCAAACATGAATGAACATGAACATGAATTTCCGACATCCAAAAAAATTAAATACAATCTGTCTTTTTGTCGGATGAATACCTTGAATTAAGAACAAATGTATAGTAATAAAAATAACATAAATCGTTGTATCATCGTTTGGTCATCACAGTGTCCACTTAAATCTATGACAAAGTCCATCAAAATTGTGTAAAATGAAAAAAAAAGATAAAGATTTCCTCTTCCTTGAATCTCCCACCGGATTTTCCGATATCTTCAAGTTGTTGACTAGAGAAGAAGGGAAATGTTGAATGAAACAAACTTTGTCCCGAGTGTTACAGGTCTAAATAATACATATGTAGAAGAGCTTCGACCAAACTTTATATATATTTGTTACACTTTATTCCCAACTGCCATCCAGTAATATTTCCTGTCGACTTCCTTGTCCGGATAATATTTACAATACCAATGCGTCAATTAAACAAGCCTACTGCTCATTATAGCGTTGGGCAGTAGCAGCTTCTTCACATTACAGCGATCCAAAATAAATAATTTTCTCTGAATCTCTGAAAAACTTATAGCAGTCTAAAATGGCTCACCCATTTGCTGGTGTGAGGGGTTCAATTGTCACTGGATATCACACATATTTGTCCCTTTGTTAAATTATGCACCTGTCAGGTATTTGATTTCATTGATCATTCTCAGGTGTGCATTAAAGAAACTCTTAATAAATTCGCTATCACTTCCACTTCAACGGAAGTTGACAGACTGTTCTCTTAAACAAGTACTCGACAGTTGAATTTTAAAGGATACAATTCTATTACAGTCATCTTCTATAAAGCTGAGGAAAGCTTTGTTACTGTATAGTGCTTGCTAGTATAAAAATTGTAGTACCTGTTAGCCTCCTCCTAATACCATACCATTGGCACTTACAATCCAGAAGGAGCAAAATACTTGGAACAAGATTAGTCAACAACGACGACAACGGTTAGTACGAGACGTTCGACACACATTCGGTAACAAACAAACATATTCGTAGCTTGAATGAAGATCATCTTTACAGATATCTACATGATAAATGTTTTCATACATCGCCTTGTTTTCTAATGCAGAACTTTTATATCCTTGCTCTCCTGGCATAAAGCAATCTTTTTTTATTACGCAACGTTGTTTAGACAGCATTCATGTGGCGATGAAATTCTGTTTGTTTAAGATATCGTGATATTTTACGAACCTTGAGGGACAGAGCTATAAAGAAGAAAAGTATTGACATAATTACCAGCCCAGGATGAGATAGTTTGTAATCACATCGTAAATTCGAGACGTTATTTTGTTATGTCACGCGGATCAGTCTCTTATCTGCGGAGGAATCTATTTGAATAATAAATTGTGTGATTTTCTACTACTTTTTCTTTCTATGACGATAGACCTTTCCACTTGAATGTAACAGGAGAACTGATATCTCATTCTCACCATTTAAGACAACGCACTCTTCCACTTTAGTTTATTCTTTTCTTCTTTTTTTTAATATAATCTCAGGGAAAAATAAATATATCCTTGAAAGTTCTCACGGGAATAATAAGTACGGATGCGTCACCGTTATGTTTAGTTTTTTTTCAGCGAACTAGTATAGCAGACAATTATAACTCTTGGTAATCAATTTTTTTGTGTATGCCGTACAACTTTAGTTTTGTGCGTGACTTGCATTTCTATGTGATCTCGTTGTTGCAAAATAGTAAGCAAGATAGTTTTTGCAGATCATTGAGCCTGTAATGAATTTGATCCTAACCGGATGCTCCATGATTACGCTCATGTGTCTGGCTATTCTAGAACATATGTAGGATGTCTCGCCATGGAGAAAATGTTATCAAGAAAATTTCACTGATGATCTATAGTGTGGTCTATACTTACTTGTTCAACATTTGTGGACTTTTACAAGATTTACGTACTAGATACTATGGTGAGTTTTAATCCATCTTTTTCCCCCACACACTTTGAGCCTTTTGTGTCAGACTAAGATGAACTTAGCATATATATATATATATATATATATATATATATATATATATATATATATATTAATATTATTGTGTCATCCACAGACAGCTGTTTCGATGTATTAGATCTCTTCAGTGTGGCTATTGACTTTCCATTATCCCATCCAGTACCGCGAGGCAGAATTGAGAGCTTCACTTCAGACCCGCAGGCCGATATCCTACTACTGGAGTACGGAACTGGACACCCAGTGAGGCTGAATTTTAGCAATATATTTATTTACACAGAAATCCCCCATCCACCAGAGAGTTCTATTCCTATAGAAGAGCATTGCATAAGCTTACAGTGGATGAGTTACCTCACTTAGAGAGTGCTCAACCCTGAATAGAGGAGCAT
>OY735211.1:27485777-27498277 GCA_963457665.1 Thysanoteuthis rhombus | reverse complement strand
GAAAGAGTCATATCGATTATCTTTTTGCAAATTAATTCCTTTTGTAATCTGAATGTTCATTAAAGGATTATAATTTTTAAAAAAAGCATGTTTTCAAGATTCTAAAACAAAATTAAGTAGAACTGTTTCGTCTTCATAAACTACGCATTCTTTCGTCGGAATTTACGCAGATTCACCGGAAAACAACTACGAGAAAAAGGTAGCACAAGACGTGCTAGCTCATCGAACAAAGGAAGGGGCTATTATTTTAACGGTAATTAGTTCGGGTGTCGCGTTGGCCAATAGCAGTCAACCTTAGGAAGGATTTTGGCTCGCCTACCCAACTAGCGTACAGCTCAAAAGTATTCTTCTCTTCTTGGTTGACTCTTCAAAGACAATCTGAGCCATAGTTCAAGTGGGGAATCAAATCAGAAATATTAGCAGGCATTAGGATCGGACAAATTTGAGCAGTTACATCTGCCCTAAGTTCCCAGCTGGAGAAGGAGTGGAGAAGTTACCGAGGGACAAGCTTTCGTGTCAGCAACCAAGGCTAATTAGAGACGACACACGTATCCCAAAGCTATCGCCTGTCGAAGAAGTAGCAGAAATAACTAACAGGCTAGTGCCCTCGTGGGATCAACTACGGATAGTTGATTTAGATACACAATGCAAATGCCTGAAGTTGCTGTAGAAAATTTTCTCTCTATGTTCAACGGTCTATCTTTGCATGTCATTTACGTCTTGACTTTTGGGAGCTGTTTTTAACTTCAACAAAATACTTAATTCACAATACAGCAGCAAATCAGATATGTGTATGTGCCACAATGCAAATAGCCTTTCGGTCAGATTTTTGAGCTACGATGAAGATACTTGGTTATCAGCAAAAAGACGTCAAATTCGTATGAATTTAACTTTATTGTCGAAATCTGTTTCACAAGCAGTCATTGGAAAAATGTGAGGTAAAATTATTTGTATACAATTTATAAAACCTATGTACAGAAATGTTTTTTTTTTCAATGAATGAGGTTAAATGATGTAAAAATGTATACGAAACATTTTGCAACTAAAATTTTTCCTGATTTTTTACGCACAAAACAAGTATATTTTTTAGATTGTATCGGATATCAATAAAATTTTTGACCATCATTTGGTAAAAAGACCCGTGCCGTTTTTGGCATTTTAACCACGAGCAAAATTTGCTACAGAGATCATAGGCCTAAATTTTTTTTTTTATTTTGCTATAAAGAAAACGTTCTTTTTTTGCATTCTTATATATATATGTGTGTGTCGATTAAAGATATGATTGATTAATTAAGATTTGGAGAGTCAGTGGAATTTCAAAGAAAGCTTTTTAAAAAGCAGGATGAATTTGCACTCACGATCTTCTGTAGAAAATATCACCAATGATTTTAAGAAATCAAATCAGATACTTCACTAGGATGAAAATCAACAGAAATCTCATTTTTTTGTATAAGCACGATTCGATGCATTTTGATGGGTGCAAGCCACCTTTTTCTCTGAGAAAATTTTTACAGCGGTTCACAGATGATTCACATGTTTGGGACCGAGGAAAAGAATAGGGATATTTCTAATATTTCAAACGATATCTCTTCGACACAGATACAAACACCTCCGTCTGTTCCTACTAAACACCTCCCCCTGCTCCTACTAAATACCACCCATTACTCCCACTGAAGAACTGAGCAGCACAGGAAGTTCACCTATTACAAAGATATTGATATATCTAAATAGTGACAATTCGGTCTTATTTGCATTCAATTCAGTTAATTGAATAGTTTCATGTATTGTCTCGGTTAATCAAGATAGAGAATTTTATCAGATATTACCTTTGAATAAATTGAACAATGAAATCAATAGAGTGGAAGCAATCTCACTCTATAAATTAAAGTGGCATATTCAATAAAAGATTTATGTCTGCGTTCCATAAACACGTTCTTACAACAGTAATTCCTGCCGATTATGTACATAACTTTTAAATATAGAAGAAAAACAAATGTTCTTATACACAAATATACATATATAGGGATTTGTGCTTGTATCTGTGTACTATCTTTGTCTCTATGTGTACGTGTGTGATTATTACCATCAGCAGCAGCCATGATAAATCTGTGGCTGGACAAAGGCCATTCCAATTTCCTTCAATAACAACCACTTCTGTGCTGACCTATGCCATGAAATTGAAAGATACTAGAGTAGGATATATATATATATATATATATATATATATATATATATATATATATATATATATATATATATATATATATATATACGTGTGTGTTTGTGCTGTATGTATATATATATAACGAATCAGCCGTCTGCAGATAACACAATTATATTTATATATATATATATATATATATATATATATATATATGTATATATATACGTGTGTGTTTGTGCTGTATGTATATATATAACGAATCAGCCGTCTGCAGATAACACAATTATATATATATATATATATATATATATATATATATATATATATATATATATATATATATATATATATATATATATGAACCAAAATCCGTTGCAATACCATCCATAATGCAACATATATCATATATATGATGCTAAAGAGATTTAGCTTGAATGAACATTTTTTTCCAATCATATACTACAAGTTCCATTGGTAAATTCAGCGAGGTATATATATATATATATATATATATATATATATATATATATATATATATATATATATATATATATATATATATATATATATATCCAGGAAATTCAGAATATATACGTGAGAACATAAAAACTAAACACCGTCTTCACACACCTGCAACTATCAACATATTTTGATTAAATTCAACCTCGAAACTCCGACAAAGTTTATTGCATTTTGGGGCACCCTAATTAACATTAATAGAAAATGGAAAACTACACCAACTGACACACAAAATAATTTCCATTGAGATCTGCACATCCAAAAACTCTCTTCCACGCAATCCATTAGACTGGGGAGTACATGGTCACACACGGAAGGACTAGATAAAAAATTGCCACCGACTCTTGAATGTTCTTAATATGTAACACATATCTACAGACACAATTCGGTGAAAGATCCAATCAACAGAGTGATTATAACCCTAAGAGATGACACCCTTCAGTGCAAATCAAATGGCTGAACTCACTTCCCATCCACGATTCCTCTGCACCATATTTTTTTATTAATAAGTTGTTCACTTGAATTGAATTCAAATATTTAATGATCTTAGTAGATGATTTATCATGAATCATTATCAATTTTTGCTACTATTTACCTTCATTTGCTTTTCATTGCAATTAAACTGTAGGTAATCGTAAGCAGTAAGCAAATAGATACAGATAAAACTAACAAAATGCAGATTGACACGATTAATGAAAATAATATCGAACTAAATTAGGGAAAAAAACCTCTCAATCATTAATTTGTGGATAATTTAGTTGATATTCTATCTTTTCTGTTGTCCTTTCTTTTGCTTGTATGGTTAATGCATGTTCAATTCCGTCAACAACCCCCACTGAAAAATCCCATTAACATTGTTTGATTTTCTCTCGACTTTTGCTTAAAGCTTCTCTTGTTATACAGCAGAACTTCCCATTGAGAAATACTCTTGTAACGAAATTTCACTTAGCGTGTGGTCCCAATCGCAGAAAGAAAATCTCTTAGCAAAATATTTTAAGTTTGCAAAAAAAGCAGAAAACCCTACCAATTTCATAAAATGATCCATGTCATCAAGATTTAATTTATATTACTTACATCTAAATTCAGTTTCCAGACGTTCATATCCCACACACAGAGACAGTCGGATATCTGGTGAATAACTATATGAGATTATTTATTTATTTAATGTTTATTTTGATCTACACATTATTTAGAATGTATTTTGTATACTATACATTATTTACAAGGCTATTATTAAGGTTTTAGAGAGTCGTTGTTTTTATTTAGAACTAATAACTGAAATCCTATTGGTTTAATTATTTATTAAGCAAATTCTCATTCAACGAAACAGTTGTTGGAATGGATCATCATAATTAGGTTGAGTTCCATTGTATAACCTTCGCTGTTATTGTTTCTGATTTCATCTTTGAAATTCCAGAGTAATTTTTGTAAATCCTTATATTTCATCTTTCCTATTTAGTCAATTCTAACACATGCTTCTCATTTACTCCTGTCGACTAAGATGTCTTTCTACTTGTCTCCTTGTCCATCTTCCTGCATTTTTCTCCCAAATATATTTTGAACAATTCAAAATGAATTTCAAAGAGAGTTTATGTAAGGTTGGCCATGACATATGGAAAAGGTGATTGGATTTCTGGATGCATCCGGAATTCTTTTTGATTGATATATATTTTACTATTCTTCCAGAAAAAAGGGTTAAAAACGAACTCTTTTTTTTTTAAAGCTAATTTTTTTTTCAAGGGAGAAAACTCAATGTTCATTTGTTTAAAAAAATATTTCATCAATTTTTGGCAAAGATATTCTCTCTGTGTGCTTTTTTTAACAAACCGACGCCTTGTTTTTAAGAGAATGCGCTTTCTCGTCGGACAAATTTTGCAAAGTGTCTCAAAAGTCATGAAAAACTGTGATGTTTGCCATATTTAACATTAACTGGTGCTTTCCGTTGCTGTTATCGAGATAAGCATATGTACATAAAAACTGTCTCAGATAATCAATCGTCCAATAGAAAAACATTTGTGCAAAAATCTTGCGCTTTGATCAGAGCCATTGAACATGGATAGGAAAAGAATGAGAGCCAGGAGAGTTGTCTCGAAAACCATTTTCCCTCCAAGGGCATCGTCCACCGAGGACATTTTTCTCAAGGACAATTTGATGCAAGAAATATTTTTCTCAGAGAAAGTTTGATATTGGTCTGAGTTAGGGTCAGAATTCGGGTTTCACGAGGATCTAAATAAAATTCAGTATATTGGTGCAAAACGGTACAATAATTTCTCATCGGGGGCGGATTTTTTCCTTGGCTTTTGGGGGAAAGTTCCTGAGAGAAAAATTGATGTGGAGTTCAAAGATCACGTTCAGCATGCTATCACGACTGGCCAATGGGTTTCAACCTTACAAAATTTTCTCTGATTGAAACCTTGTGCAAGACTTAAGTAAGATCGTTAAATATCTGTAACGGTTTAACTTACGGAAGTACGTATTTATTTCAATATTCATGAGAGCAACACAGATTTCAAAACAAATTTTCACAAATATTTTAGAATCCAAGTACGAGCCAACAGAATAACAACCGCTGCAGAAGGAAGGAATATGTCATAAAACAAATTACATCGATCCTCGTTATTCATATGGCTGCATGGCCGTTGGTCAGTCAGAATACCCATACTGACCAATGTCCAATAAGCACCCGAGCATCAGAGCTCGACCTTTGATCAATGGAAGAATGTCGTGTTCTATGATGAATTGTTTTCCCCTGAAAAGGGTAGATGCTGGAGTACGTATGCGTTGTTATCAAGGAGACTCTACGGCACCGAGATGCACTGTTGAAAACAAACCGTTTGAGGCAGAGAGAAGGGCATAAATTTAGTTGGAAAAACTGGGTCGTATCGTTCATACAGAAAGCACTTCCTTATGAATATACAATATTTGATCTATTGAGTCGAAGTTAGTACAAGGTAATATTCCGAGCCTGCAGTTAAAAGCGAAATCAGTACCAATATAAAATCAACACGGCTTCATAATTCTCAGGAAAGTAGCTTTACCACGGAAACATTTATATGTTAGCAAAGTATTCCCAAACTGCGCAACCAATTATCAAAACGAATGTGTAATTACATCAGTTGTGCATTAAATAAGTGTTGCCTGCAGATAGGATCGTGACAAGTTTCAAAGATATGGATTCAATTGGACGGAATACGATTCTAGACATCGATTTCGCTTATGCAAGAATGTATGTATTTACGTACACAGTAGACAATTTGATTAGGGAGAATTAATAAACATATCTGATGTGTAGTGACGCATTCATACATATCTCGATAAATAAGTCTGGCACAGAGTAAAACCAACATTCAAAATCAAAGCATAATCTCTCTACGAAGTCACGATGAATGGAATTCTTGGGTGAGATATTGTCATCAAAAATATTATCAGCTTCCAACCTAACTGTCATAGAACGTTGAAAACAAACATTGCTATGGGAAGAGACGAAAACAAATTGAAAAACGATCTGAATTATTATCTGTTCTCCCTCAGACCGCAGCCTCAAACTTCCACATATTTTCATTGAAGTTCATTGAGAACGTTCAGAGATGTGGACATGAAACTACGATGCAGAAGAGGAAACATCCTCGGATCTGCTCAAATATTTTAAAACTTTTTTCCTAGGCCACAACCTACCATTTAACAGGATTGAAGTTTATTGAAATTCATTAGGGATTCTTGAAAGTATTAAACGGTGTGGACGGGAAGCTACGATGCAAGAGAGAAAATACCTGAATCCATCCTAAAATTCAATGACTTCCTTTGTAAATCATTGACCACCTTTCCACACAATTTCATTGAAAACTTTCAGGGACAGTGTGTGGACAAACAGAGAGACGGGTGTATAAAAGTTGATTTATTCAAAAGTAAAATAAATAATGGGAAAAAAATTAAATCTTGCCACAGAACGGTTAACCGCCAAGGCTTACCTAGAGACCTTAAAATTTTTAATCAATCGGTAACTTTTGCAGATATTGTGTAGTATATATATATATATATATATATATATATATATATATATATATATACGATGAAGGAGAGAAAAAGATCCTGGTTCTACTCCAAAATTGATCATTCCTCTTGTAGCTTATTGCCCAACCAACCACAAATATATATTACAATTCACTGAGAACTTTTAGAGCCAATGAGTCATTAAGACTTATAGCTTAGATGCTTGGGACATAACTGTGCATTGATCCGACCCAACCCAAAGGATGTATCTTTTGTGTCCCATTGTCAACTCTTCCAAAAAATTTCGATGAAATCCCTCGAGAATTATCGAGCAGGGAAGAAGGGACGATAGGGATGAATACAAATATCTCTCCCAACTCCTGATGAGACCAAGATTCGAATCATTATTATCACAGTCACGGCGTGGCAGGGGGGTGATCTCTGGACAGCCACAGCTCGCACACATTGTGAGAGAAACAGTGTTACTGGACAGCAATTAGATAAGAATGACACTTACAAAGCGATCATCATTAATCATTGCGAACATAAACATCACAACACTCGCGTCAAATGATATCCGTCGACTGGCATCTTGAATAGATTAATCTTTTTTAAATGTTTCAAGTCCACGAACTCCTAAAACGTTGGATGGTCGGAATTCGGAATGGGACGGATTTAGCTCACGGGATGGTAACAAAATGATAAGAATCTTCAAGCTGATTTCAGACAACAAATTTTTCTTGCTTTTCAAAGTGATTGCTAATTGCACCATTCTTCTCTTCTATGATTCAAAAGCTCTTTCTATTTCGACAAATTCAAAAAAAAATGCTCTCCAAATCAAACGCTCAATGTGTTTATATACAACATTGCTTCTTTTTGCAATTGTTTTCATTATCCATTTTCATAATACAAAGTATTACCAATCATTTTTTCAATAAATGTATACTATTTACCTTCATCTCAATATACCTATTGTTTCTCATCACAACTTCACTCAGGCCGCCAACGCTGTTAACTCACCGCTAAACGTTAGCAGCTTAAGTGAAGTAGCCATGAAAAGTATTAAAAAAATAAGATGAATATAAATAGTAGTCATTAAGTTAATGATAATGAATTGCTTCTGTCTTTTACACGTTACTTTCGATAATTCTATGCTCCAAAATTCACGAACATTTTGTGCGTATACGTGTGTTTTGCTTGAGTGCTTTAACTCATCCGTGTACGTCTATGGAATAATAATCCGTACGTGCGGGGACCATGGTTGTGATTCAGCTTTCCGTGTATTTCCTTCAAAGCACCTTGAGCATATCATGAATCGAGAGAGAGAGAAGACCAGCCCAGAAAGCGTGAAAAGCCATGGGCGCCCAACTCGTGCTGTTACATACATCACGACAACCCCGGGGTGCCCCAATGAGGCGGGGCTTAAAGACGAACATATGGAAAGAGCCAAGCTACTTTATAGAATGCTAACAGCAAAGTTTTAATCAGATAGGATAAAAACTTATTATATTCATAGAACTTACTAGTTTGTGTTAATTCCAAATATTCAGAAAAGTAATATTTTTGACAGAATCCCGTTGAAGCGATGTCGAGAGACGAAGAGGGGCAACGAACCATGGGGATAGTTTTGAGCTCAGTGATTTTCAATGGGAGCTGTCTTCATATGAAACTACGAACATTAAAACCTACGGGGTATAACGGCTTTAAGTTGGAAAGGCACACAGGCACAAATATGTCGCGAAAGAATGAGTAATTTCAGGTAATCTTCAATTGATTATAAATTACCATGAGTTCTCTTTATATTATTATTTTAATTTTCATCATTCTCAGAACATTTTTTATCATCAGCAGCAGCTTTTAGCGTCCACCGATGGACATAAACTTTCTCAAAGATTCGCCAGACCTCTTTGATCGCCCACAAGTTTATACCCCATACCATATTTTTGAAAATACCATCTTTTTTGCCAGTCAACATTTTGTACAGGATCTCTAGGGATTGTGGGCCGTGATATTCAGCGGTTATCTTACATGACTGACCTTTATTTGTTTCCTCATATACTGTACTGTCTTATCTGTCCAAATAAAGTTAAATCTCTCCTATGTGCGTTAAATGTATCTAAAGAGTCAGTCCTTTGGTTATATTCCGTGCTTAAGCTCCATAGGTGACTATGGATGCTTTGATCATAGACCATTCATTTCAAAACTAATGGGATTTTCTTGCTAAAGTTTGAGCCGGAAGCTTTTCAATCTTAAGTGAATCATCGTTGGATTTCCCCTCTGTGTGTGATTTTCATTTCACATTATTACAACCATTTACTTCAAATACATACTCACTACAATACCTCTCATTCCCATATATAGATATATATATATATATATATATATATATGTGTGTGTGTCTGTGTGTGCTTATGTGTGTGTGTGTGTGTGTACAGTATATTCACATGTACACACATGTGCACATGAAGAGAGAGAGAAATGGGGGGACAAAAGAAAAAGTTTTAGATTATACTGGATACAAAAAATGATTAAAAACTGTAAAGATCAAAAAAGAATAAAGAAGCTGCTTGTAGTTGGTCATTTTTGATGATATATATATATATATATATATGTATATATATATATATATATATATATATATATATATAATACTTGCCATAATGTATTTGACCAAACAGAAATGTTGCTTATGTACGATGGTTTTAAGAGTTGATAACAGGAATGCAGTTGAAGAATCAATTTTTATGTGAATCAGCAAAACAAGAAAACGAAGCATTCACTCATATTGTCTGGTTCTGAATGGTATATTGGATTGAATTGTTGAATGATAGAATTGAATATTGTACCTTGCTAAAACTTTGTTTAGAATCAATAGAAAAGGCTAACTAACATTAGTATTTGAAATAGTTGCCAGAATCGTTCAATATTCACGAAAGAAACTGATACATATGTGGAGAAAGCCCAATCATGGACAAGAATATGCAGAGATTGTGCTTGTTCAGAAATTTTTGAACAATTTCTTGTAGATAGTACAGCGGATATGCTCTCAAACCATGAATAATTGTGCAGTTTTTTTTTACAAAAGCATGACATTTCTAACAGTATTTACCATAACACTGATTTTCAAATGGGTAAAGTCGGGGAAGCCAGATTTTACCTCTGAAAGGAAATAAAAGGTCAAATTCTTGGTGGCCACTAGTCGACAAGGTCTAATGTTCAAACACGAATTGTATGAGAATAAAATTTCGTAAAAATACAGCTGACGAGGCATTTCCCACTAATTTTGGAATCAAGACCATTTGGTGATACGTATGAGTTCACAAAGACCAAACGAAATTCATGTAGATCAAGTCTAAATTGACATGAAAGTTAGAAATACATTCTTTTGCAAATACATTTTGCTTTTCGGTTAGGTCCCATGTTTCAGCTCCATTGTTTGTATACCTTTCTTTTCAAGAGTAAGGAGATCTTTTTGTTTCTGAAGGTTGATTTTGCTTTGCCGATGGCTTAACCACCCAAGGGCGATTCTTCGCTTCATTTCTTCCTTTGATGATTCCATGCAGATTTGTTGTCCCAGGTAGGTGTAGTGGTCTATTCCCTCCATTTCTGCATCATCGACTATGATCGTTGTGTTTTTATTTCCGACGTTATAGTTGCTAATGACGTTCGTTTTACTGAAGTTCATGTGTGGGTTGACTTTCTTGCTCTCTTCATTTAGTTCATCTAGTATCAGTTGGAGGTCGGTTAGATTCTCTGCGAAAAAGACGATGTCGTCTGCAAATCTGAGGTTGCTCAGATATTCGCCGTCTATTTTGATTCCTTTTTTTCCAGTCTCAGTTTCTGAAGATTATTCCAAAGCAAGCTGGGAAGAGTTTGGGTTAGCTGTTACCATCTTGTCTTACTACTTTTGGGAGTTGAATGGGCTCCGAGGTTTTATGTAGCCTGATAGGAGAGTTGCTGTGACTGTTAATATGTAGCTGCACTCTAACGTTCCCAGGGTCTACAACTTTGAGGTTGATGGCTTTCATGACCATAGAAATTTTCGGCTTTTTTGAAGTCGATAGAAGCTTCAGCGTGTGGCATTTTTTATTCTGCCACTTTTTCTTTCAGCTGATTCATCAATGCAAATGATCCATGATTGAGTAGTTTCTTATATCACTCGTTCATGATCTACACGAAGAACCTTTTAACGGTGTCTCAACTCTGCGGGATGAGATCAGTTTGAATAAATAAGTTTTATCTCACGAGTAAAATCCTTCATCCCACGCTTGATTTTTTAAAAGTATCTCCTTAATTGTATAAATTAAGACACCATGTTTTCTCTTTCAAACTGAGTTGTGACAAAGTACCAGAGAAATCATGTGTGGAAGCACAGTTTATCGGTTAAAAAGATTTTGAGAAAATAATTTTTAGTTTTCATTTTAATTTAAGTGGATAGTCAAACTGTAACGACGTAACTGAGTGTCAAATAAAGATGTTTTTTAAATTAATTTCATTCAATGGAAGTATTTAAAATCAATATGATTTTCATGACCCACCACATTATACCTTCAGCTTAACTCAGTTTCTTTCTTTTTTTTTCTTAAGCAGTCATCTGGAATTTGAACTTCCACAATCCCCAGAGGTTAAATATAACCTCACAACATCTAAAAATTTATCACTGAATGTACAATCATCCTTCATATAACTAATCTTTACCAATATAACGAACGCATATATATATATATACATATATATATGTGTATATATATATATATATATATATATATATATATATATAAAATTAATGAGTACTTTATATCAATCTAATACACATAAGAAAATCAACTATTTTAAAACCGTATAACACACATATAAAATTTATAAAATTAGTTCATTTCTATATGAAACACATATGTAATTCTTATTTCGATTCGACAGAATTTCAATGACAAAATTTTATCATAGAAACTGATCATCTATTTGTATGAGAAAAAGAGAATAGTGATGTTTCACACGCACTGCATTTTCCCGTTTTCATTAAATATTTAGTAGTATTCATATGTTATTCGAGGACATCGTAGCTAATCTGGATTTTTTCTCCAACAATTTCTGTGTTATAAAATTTTGTCGATAAAATTTAACCTTTTCATAGTATTCTAGACTACGAAGCAGGCAATGATTTTTTAGAAAAAGTTATAAAAAGTAAGGTCAACAATATCGAAAAAAACTTTTTTTTTCCGACTTTCCATTTTATGCCAATGAGAAGCTTGCTACTTATTTCTCTCATAATTTGATTTTTTTTGAAAGAGTTGATATTCAATTCTTTGGGCATACTTCACTCAGTTACATTGGGTTCTTTTTTTGGTACTCACCCCGAGGAACATTAAAAAGCTTTCAATTTCTCTCACGTAATTTTTGAGATTTTTTTTTTGTTTTTGTTTTTTCCAGAATGTATCAAAAATAAAACCATTTGAAATCAGATGATTATCTGGATTAACGTTTATATGTATGTATATATATATATATATATATATATATATATATATATATATATATATATATATATATATATATATATATATATATATATATATATATATATATGTTTATATATATATATATATATATATATATGTCCCTTTTTTCATATTACTATTTAATATTTTAGAAATAAATTTTATCCATTCGTTGCTTCCAAAAATCAATCAAAATCTGATACCACAGCGGTGACCCTTAGGCTTTGAGTTTTATTCCTAAATCGAAAACAATGGCACCTCTTGAAGCGTTCGCAAGATGTTCGAGTCACAATCACCTGAAGAAATCTGCCTCAAACTTGAAATTCGAA
>OY735211.1:27475777-27480777 GCA_963457665.1 Thysanoteuthis rhombus | reverse complement strand
ATGATGATGATGATGATGATGATGATGATGGTGGTGGTGGTGGTGGTGGTGATGATGATGATGATGATGAAAAAGTCATGGTATCGAAGGGCATGTTTGGGAAAAAAGTTATTAATCTTTCGCAACAATCGCAGTAATTTATTAAAATTGGTAGTTTAATTATAATCGGCTAAACAAGTGCAGGGCTGTCTGGGAGAGATTTGATTAAAGTGTGACTAGAGGGAAAAGAATGCTGAATAAAAAGGAAAAAAAGTGATTTTAATGGTTTACTGTTAGTCATGGCACCAATGTAATAAAGTCAGATTCCATGCTAATGCACCAATATAATACAAGTTTTGTAATAGTACCTGATCACCTTTAATGGTGGCTTGTGAGAGAATTATATTACCTTTGTCCATGAAAGTTGTTATCTATGCATTGCATATATATATGTGTGTGTACATGTGTTTGCATGTGTCTGTGCGTGTGCATGTGTGTGCGTGCATGTGTGTGCGTACGTGTGTGTGGGGGGTGATAATTGAAAAGAAGAAAAAAGTACGTTGAGAAAGAAAGAAATCAAGAAGGAAAACACAAGACAAATAATGAGAGGAAGAGCGTTTGTTTACCAGTAAAAGCAGCAGACGATAGGAAAAGATATCTGCATTCTTTCTCAGTTCGATCTCGACAGAACATATTTTTCTATTCTGATATTTACAAAGTTCAACTGTGCAACATTCAATTCATTTACAAAATTTTATAGGTGGATTTTTTTTTCTTATCCGTCTTAAATGTTTTGATGAGAGTAATTCGATTTTTATGTGGAAGTGTAAAGAAAAAACAATTTGAAAATGAAAATGTGAAAATGCCCACTCAATTTTGATCACTGAAAAAACGGTCTGTCTGCCTTAATCAAATGTAAGAGGGGGGGAGCGACAGAGAGAGAGAGAGAGAGAGAGGAAGAGGGAAGGAACGAGAAATAGAGAGGCAGAACAGAGTGTAGGTGTGTGGAATAAGCGATAATAATACCTATAAATTACTACTTGAAAATTAATTTGCCAGTTTTGATGTAAATTATTGGGTAAAACCTATAATTATTTTTATGGAAAAATATCAAGAATCAAAATCATTAACGAATTTTCTATGTTTTTATGAACTGAACAAAGAAGTGGAAATGTAATTCATTTCAATGAAAATACATTTATCAGAAAGGAAATTACATTTTTTATTAGATACACGGATACAACTTTCAAAATTGGGTGTCAGATATAGTTCTATAAAATGGAATAAAGAAAGGAAGAAAAGAAAAAAGGAATTGAGGTATTTTTAGAGAGAAAGAAAGAGGGAAAGGTGAAAAAAGGAAGAAAGGAAAAAGGAAGTAAAGCTATAATGCAAAAGGGAAGGTGGGGAAACAGACAGAGAGGAATAAAAAAAAAAAAGAAAGAACAAATAATGAGAGAGGAGGGAAATTAATTTTCAAGTAAACGCAGCGGATCATTTCATTCTTTATTGGTTCGATCTCGATAGAAAAACTGATTTTCATAAGATCAATCGAACTATACTGCATACAAGACTATATTTTATATCATCTAGCCCAAATAAAAAGGCCTTGTACAGCTTACCACAACCTTTATAATAACACTAAATAATTGCATGTACGCAGTATCAGTAGTTATAGCAAAATAATAATGATTGAAAGTGGGTTTTTTTTAGATAAATATAAATGATTAAAGATGTGGAATTCAATATGCCAGTATGAAAGAAAAAGTAAAGAGTGCTTCAGAAAACTATATGAAGTACTGAAAACGGAGTTGAATTCAAAAAAATAGAGTAAAGCTCATCAATATGCTAACCCATCTTGTTATAGTATCTCGTTTTGATATAATCAGTTGGAGTATAGATGAGATAAGGAAAACTGACACAAGAAAATGGGAACTACTAAGGTGCTATAGAATGCACTGCCCTAAAGCTGACATTAGTCACCTCTATTGGCCAATGAGTGACGGTGGTAAGTGGATGATGCAAGTCGACTGACATACATGCATGATTTATCTGCTTAAACATCTAGAAAACACAAGTCCGCATATAACAGAGCGGGCCAATATCTACATTGGAAAATCGGCGAGCATTACAAAATACCAACAAATATTAATTGGTATGAACATCAACCAGACCAAGTGACTGAAAGACAGAATGACACAATACTATGAGATTTTGCAATAGGTACAAATAGGGCCAAAAGCAAATAGACGTGCCACAGAAATCAAGGATCACCGTAAAAAAACTTCTTTTAATTGATACGAGTGTAACTTCTAATTGAAATATATCAATAAAGGAACTTGTGCAACTATGCAAGTACAAAGACCTTGGAATTGAGATACAAACTGTCCCCGTTCTTGTTAAAGTGCTCGGGATGATCAAGGAAGGTACTGAAAATTATCTTGCCAAAATTTCAGGCAATTCTTCCATTTGTGGAATTGAGATAATACTGTCCATGTATTGAAGAAAGCACTATCATCTCTTGTATACCAATGTAAGGTGTAAAAAAAAGAGATTAAAAAACAGCAATGCATTACCCCTCAAAACTGCAACACACACACACACACATAAAACTCCAACATATCACCCCTAGAAGCTGAAACACATACCAAAAACTGCTACACACGCAAAGAATTGCAACACAGAGAAAACCAAAACACACACAAAAAAATTTTTTAACATTTTCTAGAGCTCGGACTGTCATAACTAACGTCAGTAGCCTTAGGTCACTGGTTGAGACCCGGCTGGGGATTTACAAAAATTGAAATAAAAGCCAATAACAATATGATATTGATAAAGAATAAAAAAAAGAATTAAAAAGCTCTAAGCTGATTGTATGTGTTGATTAGTTTGTATGCATTACATAACAGATAAATTATCGATACACTTTGATGTTTTATCTATTCAAAGAACAACGTGGACATTGTATATCAAAGTACAGAATAAAATCTCAAATATTTCCTCTGTTAAATGCAATCATTTTTGTTTTGCATAAATGTATTCCAACATAGTTCTATAAGCCATTGGGGATAGGCCATGTCAAAACTATCTTGAAACAATATCGGGTTTACATTGGTCACGGGAAGGAAAAATGCACAACATAAGATTTTTTCACACACTGACTACAACAAATTCGAGGAAACATAAGATACAGTAAGAGCAAAAATCATCTGATACATTTCTGAAAGTTCATGTTAATATCCTTATATAGCTTTAAATTTGAACAAGACAGAGTCAAAAAATAAAAAATACGTGGACAAAAATATATTCAAGCCTAGTTGAACGTGGAAAAATTTATATATAAAACCTGATAAAGCTTTGTCCAAATCATGTATTTTTTCAACAGTATAAACATGTTAAAATTGACTTGTTAAAATGTATTGAATACTTTTTGCGTTCACCGTACCTGGAAAATCTCTTCCACCGAATATTGATTCGAAAATACCTTTATCACGTCTATTTCTTGATGCACTTAACATCGATTTATTTTTTGAAGACTAAAATTCTGTTCCAGGATCCGAATAAAAAAGAAGAAACCCATAGAAAAGTTAAATTAGGCTTTTAAATTGAAGCCCTAACAATTAAAATAAATTACAACCAATTTAAATTGAACTTTTCAACCAAAAAAGAAAAAACATCGACCAACAAACCAAGCAAAAAGTTTTAAAAAAATAATGATAGATTATAATTAAGAAAGATGTTCTACGTAAATGAGTAAAAAAAAACGATGACCTCCAACAAAATGTAGAAAATGGATGATTAGAAAACAAAATCACCTCAACAATTCAAAAAGACAACAAATAAAATGTGTTGAACGATACGATATTCCAAAAATAAATCTAAAAACATTATCCTTTAAATGATGTAATATACCAAGAAATAGGAAGGGAAAAGACGAAGCTCTGATATAAGGTATTCGCTTGTCGGAACAACGAACATCTACTGTAATGCAGTACATTAGTAAAACCAGAATATATTTTCAGATGAATCGATTGATATTTATTATGTATAAAGTTCGGGTGAAAATAAACCAGACAGTGAATTTAGGCGCAACACGTAAATGTATTGAAACTTTTCAAGTATTTACGTATATATATATATATATATATATATATGTGTGTGTGTGTGTGTGTGTGTGTGTGTTTGTTCGTGTGTGTGTGTGTGCGTATGTGTGTGAATAAAACCTTGAAATATAAACAAAAACGTAGGTCAATGAAAACTGTATATTAGATGATGTGTCGTGTTTCCTGCTGTCAGGTCAAACATTATAACTCCATCAATTACAATAAAACGTCTTAACCCTTCCAACATTTACCCATGCTTTAGAAAACAGTGACTCCTGACCAGGAGTATTTTAGTCAATCTCCAATGAGTGTTTGTAGAGAATAATGTTAGTGCTAACGCTTATTTTATGTTATCGGTTGGCTAAGGATATCAGCCTCCAAATAAATTACCAGAATAGATATATGAAAATACATTCAAGAAAACAATGTGTTCACTGTTTAAACGCAGACAGGTTAGTACACAGCCAGTTCAATTGTTAACCTACGCAGAAAAACAGACGAACGAAAAACTTAATAATGATAATCATGAGTTTTGATTTTCATAAGAATTTAAAGTTGTTTGGAGAGATCAACCGTAGTAATGATGAGGTGAAAGGGCGAATATAGGAAAGGATTGTCACTAATAAAAGATAGAGTCTTGGAATGTCTGTCAGTTTTTGGTCACCTAAACTATAGCAACTAGATGTTTTCTTTGGAATTCCGTCTTAACTGCATAGAGAGTGCTTAGCTTTGTTTTGATGTTTTCTTTGAAGTGAAAAAGGAAAGTCCTTCAGAAAAAAAGGATGGATTACTTGGAGTATATAAAGGTGTGTACGTAAAAACTAGGTGTGTGTAACAATTTTCCCAGGGACCATCAACATAGAGTGAGAGGAAGTTTACCATCAAGAGCTTAAATATCATAAAGATAACAATCGGTTGTCT
>OY735211.1:27458277-27470777 GCA_963457665.1 Thysanoteuthis rhombus | reverse complement strand
TAGACAAAGTGAAGTTCCAATATCAACTTCATCCCCCAGACTCAATCAGTTTAGTGTCTTATAATTTCCCAATGAATCAAATCATAAGTAATCTTCTTTAATTGCAACAAATAATTAATTACGTGGACGTGTAGTTGAATAACTGCATCCCAAGCATCTCTCAACTAGTTAAAAAAATATTTTCTGATCGATACCATCTCAGAATTCGATACAACTGCCTTGCTGATTGAATTGAAGCCAGGACTGTTTGATTCGTCTCTGAACCTGTATTTCATTTGGTATCAAAAAAACTGCTCAGACCCGAATTGAAACATATTTTGTCTATAACTTTATAGCTATGACATAGAATGAATCCCCCGAAACGTTGTGACTACGCCAAATATGATAGTTTAAATTGCTCAAATAAAACTTGATATTGATCATACTTGTTTGATACTAAAACTAGGAAATTGACATTCTTTTTTGTTCCGGCCATCCTCAGCTAAGTGTAACTTGCTATGGCCGTTTTATCTTCAAAATCAATGAGAAATATTCAGTAAACAGATAAGGGGAGTACTCACATTACGATGTGTCCGAGCTAACAAACAGAAAAAAAATTTTAACTGTTCCTTTCATGTATGAATTTATCGTGGTTTCAGCATATAACAGTAATATGTAATTATTTCATTTCTTTTTATTTCTCCCTATTTGTACATCGTTTTTAACATACAATGAATGAAGGTATGACACTTTAGAATGCTCGTTCAAGGCAAATTTTCATGCTTCACCGGCTTGCAATAGTAAACAGGCGATAATTTCCACGAATTTCCTTCTCATTAATCAATATATATTATTACCATGAGAATCATTTATGGGAATGGGGGTCGTTCAACACATGCTGAGATATTTTTTTGAGGAATTAACAAAATGAATTAATCATAATTATCATTTTCACATTAAAAATAATTGTATTGTAAATTGAAAATTAAAAAGATATTCTGTATGTGATACTGAATGAGACGTAAAGCCTACTTTGTACACTCCACGCCAATGTTTGTATTAATCAAAAATTTTACAATCAATTTGTTATTGTTTGTTAGATGGGATGAAATGTATTCTATTCTTTGCTATTCTTTGGGGGTATTCCTTAAACAGCTTGCTTGTGATCATTTTCGAAAAAGAAGCAGACGCCATTGGAACTATTATTTTTGCTACAGCAGTCATTAAGGTCATGAAATGAATTCAGTTTTTTTATAATTTTAACTTCATTTGAAATGGTAGGGGTCTTGTATTTTTTTCTCCATCATGTTTTTTTTCTTTTCCATTTTTAGTTCCAGGTATGACCGATGCATCGTTTTGCAACGGACATCATTTTCTTATAGAAACAGATAGGTTTATATCGATAGGTAAGCTTGATTCTGTTTCACTGGCTCGCATGGAAAAAGACATTGATTTAGCATTTTCCAGTGTAAGAGACCGAAAGAGGAAGAAAGTGGGCGAGAGAAAAGAATGCAAGAGAGAAAACAGAATGGAGAGAGAAAGACAGAAGAATTGGAGAGAGCCGAAGATGAAATTTTCATTTTTTTTTAATTTGAAATGTATCACATTTTTCCGGACAAAAGAAGAGGCAACATCTTGCCCTTGTGACCAGCCGTTCAAGTCTATTGAGTGGTAAACTGATCAATGTCTTCAAATATATGAGAGAAGTGTCCTATAGCATTGATTTTTCTGCTTGGTGAAGGCGGATAGGGGTCTCCTTATTGTGAAACGAGAACCGTTAATGAAAAATCACATTTTTTTTATAACTGGGAATAGAGATTTTTTTTCTATTTCGTTATTACTAACCTTTTTTGTCAAATGAAATGTCTATGGTGGCAAAGTGATGCATCAACGTCAAGTCAAAGTCAAATTCGGTTCAAAATCTAACCATTATTCACGTAGACAATTATTGATAGACGGCTGCATCTAATTTTAATAAATTATTTCATTTCTCTGATTTTCGTCCTTCTGGGGGGGATTCTTTCGTAAAAGCAACAACCATTAAATATCTTCTCTAAATTATTGCCTCAATCGCCGTAACTGTAATTACAGAAAAAAATCACCTCACGTGATTGTTACAGAAAAAAAAAGTAGTACTTGATGTTTACGTTCATTCTAAATTCAATTCTTGCATTAGTTTTGTTCGAGACCTAAATATCAGTGTTACCTTTTTATTGATTTTTCAACACCGATGAGACACTAAACATTTTTATTGCAAATGATATTCGAATGAAATATCCTAGGACAAGAAACACCATAATAATCAGAGCAATGAAATAAAGCCGTTTTTACTGAATTACATCTCTTCAATAACTTTCTCTATCTCTGTTTTTCTCTCGATATTTACAAACTTAGCTTGGTATGGTGTAAGGCCAAGTTGGGAGAACGGATTCTTATGAGAGTGTTGAATAATCTCAGATTTATTACTGGTAGCTAAGATACCCATTTATCTCCGAGTGGGTCATATGGTTAGAACTTTTGAGAATGAAGAGATAATCAAATTCAGTAATAGTATATATGCAAGATCATATACTAATCCTTGCTCCGCGGTAAGGTTTCTTCAATACTGACTCAATTCAGCCTAGTAAGGCACAAGGACACACATGCAAGGCAATCAAACAGGATCAAACCCTCTACAAGACCAATAGTCGATTATTTATCTTTTGTTAGTCTGGCACAAGACCCCAAGACATTGCTGCATAACGAGGCTATTAAGCTTTATCTCTTACAAGGCTGGATCATCTAAAGAGGTCTAAACTTACTACTGCTGAAGTCGATATTTACAAATCTTACCTTAGTCTGACACAAGGTAACAATTGTGGAACCGTTGGTGATGATCAAACTCTAATTGCTATAAAAAGTCATTACTAAACTTAGCTCAGGGCGATAAGTATGGAGCCTCAAACAATGGCTTAGCTAGAACTCCAACGGTTAGTCACCCTGAGAGATCCTTCCAACATTTAGTGAGATTAGATGATAGGGGAAAATCGGTAATGTAAAGACATGTATTATCACTTAATCAATGAAAAACTCTCCAAAAAACAGAATTATTATTCTGCGTTTCATGTACACACAAATGAATTATTGTTATCGTATAATATCAGTAGAAATCCACTAAAGCACTATTTATAAATCTTTTGGGGGATGTCCATTGGGGGCCTTGAGTGCGTTTTCGAATTGACCCCTTCCCCCAACTCTGCATCTTCGCTCCAATGCAGACCTGAGTTCCTATAACAGCAAAAGCAATGAGTATGAATCGCTCTAAGTCGCATAACTCAAGAAAAATGTTGCAAGTTCTAAGCATCAGTCTGAAATTGAAAACATCAAGTTCAATTGTGTATATTTTTTATTCATTTTCTATTCGTCTGTGTTATCCGGGAGCATTCACTTCGAGTTGCAATAGGAATGGCGCTTCGACCTTTGACATATTCCCGATTTGGCAAGGAATATTGCTTTTCCGTATTTACGTTTGTAAAAGAAACGGTTAACGAGTTTCCGCAGACGATTATCAATGGAGTTTTTTATTTTATTTTATCTCATAAGAAATTGCCGTTGGCATCCGTGAGATCAAGATTAATTTTGCTTTTGAATGCCGGAAATTTATTTTCGACAGAAGACGTACATATGTCTCTCCAAAAGACACACACACACACACACACACACACACACATATATATATATATATATATATATATATATATATATATATATATATATATATATATATATATACATATATATTCGGTTGTCTGTATTCTTGTTTGTGTGCACGCTTAACAGTGGTAGAAACAGTGGTTAACTGACATCAGCAGCAACAATGAACTGGCCTATTCATTCTTAACCGATTAAATATTGTAAACAAATGCTTTTCGCGTAAAGAATATTCGGATTTGTAGAAATATTAGAAATAATTATTTAACTAGAGTTTTGCATTTCATCTTTATTCCAACACAAATATTTACTCCCACCGGTGCTTCTTTTAAAATAAATCAATGCTATGCAATGGTTTTATGAATACAAATTTTGTTTCCGTTACAACTTAGTATTTTCTTCAAATATCTTATTTTTTTGTATTCGTGCTTGTTGCTTTTATAACACTGAGAGAATGGAAGCAAGATTATTCGTCTCTTCGGTTTCAAATTGAAAAAAGTTTGAGAAGCCCTGCTGTAAAACTTTATAATCATCCTTTTTTACTGCTATTTACCTTCATCTATATATGTCAGTTGATTTTTACGTTATGATTTTTGTTACCTGTAAAAGGAAGACGCATTAAAAGTGAACTTCGGTATACAAGCAATGACACGTTATGTTTTGTTTTTTAATTCGGGATGGGGGGCACTTTTTATGATATAACTATAATACCGACTGGAAATCTTCTTATTTTCCAGAAACACTGATATATACCTATATGAAAATCCTCCAAATCATTTATTTCACATCAAAGTCGTATTTTCGTACAACTGTATGTACTGTAGAGAGTTCGATCCCCATTGCTTGGTCAAACTAAATCAATTTAGGAAAAACAGTTGACAAATCACTATATACATATATATATATATATATATATATATATATATATATATATATATATATATATATATGTGTGTGTGTGTGTGTGTGTGTGTGTGTGTGTGTGCTCGTGCGCGTACACACACGTGCGTGGCATTGTATGCTTGATTAGATTTCAGTGCATATAGATAGATAGATATATGTATCATGAGATTCACATGTAGCAAGATTATTTTTTTTTAAATTATGTATTGAACTGATGTAACCGGATAAAACAATACATAGATGGAAATAGAGACGGAAATAATCAACCAAACTGATTAACGAGTATTATTAGCAAGGATATATCTTTTAAATTAGTGATTCCGATAAATGGTAATCCAATAAGAAGTCGTGTGTGTCTTTTGATGACGTGTATTTTTCGTTTTAGTAAGATCAATTCGATGACGTCGTGTTTCAATGTTACAAAAATTGAAGGCAACTATTGATCCAGGAGCAATTTTGAAGCTGGGTAATATAAAACAGACCAATCCTGCCATATTTTTCCGATAGTGGCTATTTACATCTCTCTAAATTTAACAGCACTTTGTTGAACGTAACACTTACTGTCAACACACAATATGTAGTTAATAACAAAATATCTACGTAATATCATCAAATTGTTATACCAGTCAGGTATCAGTTCTCAAATATTAACGAAAATAATTGAAAAATAAGCCAAATCCTCGAAACAGAACATAAGAAATCTATATACAAAGTTGAAAAATAAAGTCTGGTATAGCTGATCATATGTAAACATCGAAAACCTCACACCCTCGTCCTTACGATGAAGAGCAAATTATATATAGGTAACATCGTCAGAGAACGAGAAAACTGGAAAAAAACGGCAAATATGGTCAAGTAGGATAGATATGTAAGTCGATGAAGTTTGATTTTGAACAGTGTGATCTTCTTTTTTCAGTATTGAGAAAAGCATCCAGCAGACAAAATGTAAATTGCTGAAGAATCTGCATTGCATAGGTGATAGGAGTGGTGTCAACTGGTGGGATTGTATTGCAGAAAATGAACTGAACCAGTCAGCGTATCGACCATGTTTGCACTCTATTCCTCTGGAGAATAGACCGGGAATCGATTGACTGAAACGTTTGCTTACATCGAAACCCAGACATCAAATTCAATATTCTAAAGAACTCATGAAATACATACATTATATCTAAAAGTGTAGCATTGTATTTCTTATTTATAATAGTGAATTTCATTTAGACAACCGAAACTTATTAAACTTTGGATTTCAATTGGCCACCTTTCTGAAAATTCGTCGAAGATATAGCTTATAGAATCCTTTGTGCATAATTTGTCGTTTAAGGAATTATATCAATAATAGAGGTTCCACCCATAAAACAAGTATAGTTGACTAATTCATCTTTGCAGCTGCATTAGTCTATTGCACCAAATGGGGAAAAAGTTTGTTGCTGAAGCAAGACTATACAATTTTTCTAATGCAATTTATAACTCTTAACAGCCGTCATCTGCTACAATATCATTTTTGAAATGAAACTATTTGTCATTCATTCTTCAAATTTGTCATTCAGTATTTTATTACCTTTTTCGTGATTGTCATTTATATGTTAGACACATCGATGTGTTTGTTTCAGTGATTTATTACAGGTATTGTTCATTCAAAAAAGGCACATGTAAAATATAACGTTCCTTTGGAAAAGGGGAAAAAAACAACAGAGTTGCCAGGGGAAGTGAACGATAAGTGAATAAATGTATCAAAATCGTAGACTCATTCTGCTCACTTTGAAAAAGCACTTGTTAAAGTCGAGGAAAGGGAGACAACTTTTGAGCGAAAAGTAAGTAGGAGTTGATAACCACTGTGATCACGTGTTTTATTTATTTATTTTTCTATTTATTTCTCTGATAAACAAAAGCTGAGTTCCAGACAACCAAAATGTTTTCGAGTTTGTTTTTTTGTTTTTTTGTCCCACTTCCAGGAAAGAATTTCAAATGTATGTGACGGTAGGGGTGAGGGTAAGGAAGAGGCAATGTCTACACCGGAAACTGAATATAAAACATACACACACACACACACACACACACACACACACACACACATACATATATGTATATATATATATATATAAAGAGAGAGAGAGAAGATAAAGAGAGGGAAATGGGGACTGATATATAAGTATAACAGATTAGGAGAAAATTTTCATTGTAAGTGATTTTTCTTACAATGAATGTTTTCTCAGAATGTTATCTGAAGAATATGCATAGGCGTACAAACCAGGGAGTAGGGGGAATACTAATAATCCCCCCCCCTTGGAAAAATTAGTGTATTAGGGCAAAACACTATCCCTTTGCCCCAAAGCCATACGCCATATGAGTATATATACCATGAATTCTGCAGAGATATGTTACGTATCAGTTTGTAGGAACTTACGACCGATAGGGGAACCGTATCAGTGTAGCATTGAAGCGGCTGTTCTATCGGTCATAGATTCGATTCCTACAGCAGCCCTTTTTGCTTCAATTGTTTATTCTATTTACGTTGCTTAAGCCAAATGATACATTCACCGTGTGATAATGAGAGTTTCAATACATATATAACGCGGTTCAAAATCATTCCGTCGGTTAATCTATCCTTTTCCTCATTATATATATATCTATATATATACATATATTTATATATATATATATATATATATATATATATATATATATGTATATATATACATGAGCCTCCCTCCTTTTATATATATATATATATATATATATATATATATATACACATAAACACCCCTCTCCATTTATATATATATATATGTGTGTGTGTGTGTGTGCATGTGTGTGTTGGTGTATATATATATATATATATATATATATATATATATATATATATATATATATATATATATACATATATGTGTGAAGCAGGGATAGATATTGAGAGGAAAATAACTACATACACCTACTTATATTTACAACATAAGTGTGTGTGTGTGTGTGTGTGTGTGTATATATATATATATATATATATATATATCTTATGACACTAAATAAAATCAAATAGCTTATTTTGTCTGACAATCTTCAGAGGATGAAACGTCAGAGAGAATCCGAATTTCAAAAAAAGTCTCGTTGAAAGGATGTGAAATCTCGTCACGACATCGTCTCAAAGCATGGTGCGTTTGATTGTTGTTCTTAAATGCGCTCAAAAGTCAATTAGATAGTTTTAGATCACGAATTTTTCCGTGTGATAAAAATTTTGGTCAACAAAAGTACCCTGACTTTATAAAAAATACTTTGGATAAGCAACGTTTCCCTGCAATTCGTTAGTTAAGTAACAAACACTGTCAATAGATGTTTCCTATCCATGAACCGACGTTTAAGTCCAGAAAAATACCTCCATCCAATCAAAAGAAGTGAAGACTACACTATAATTTTTTTTTGTTTGTTTGTTTATATTCCAGGGAGTGTTTTGATTCCAGGGAGTGGACAACAGGATGGAACAGCATGTACCATCCAGCATTCAGCGAATATCAAACGTAAAAAGAGAACAGCCGCCTCACGCCTATTAAACCAAAGCTTATTTACAGCACGATTCTGTTGGAGGCCAACACCTTCTGGACGAACCAAACTGTGCAAGATTTTACTATGACCATTGCTTTTGAATTGTTACTTTTCAAAGATTGGCCTTTCACCTAGGTGTTTTGGAATCCATACACATGAAAACTCAAGAGCCAGTGTTGTGCAGATAGAAAAAAAAATTGTTATTTCGCCCAAATTACTTAAGTCCCAGGCACGTTTTAGAACACGCTTTAAGATGTTGCTGTGACGTAATTTCAGATCATTTAAGCGATATTTCTCCTTAAATTTGGATAACACTCTGACATTTCATCCTCTGGGGAGTGTCAGACGGAAAATGCCTCTAGGGAACAATGTTAATTATCTATAAGATATATACCTATTTTATATGCATCGGCTGATCACAGGAATTTTAGAATTATGTAGCATCATATATATATATATATATATATATATATATATATATATATATATATATATATATATATATATATATATGTGAGTATGTGTGTGTGTGTATGTGTGTGTGTGTGCATAATTCTCAAACTCTGACCTCCGAGAAAGAACTCCTGCAAACTAATATTGTATATAGATTTAAATTCTCCTTTGAAGAATGTACCTCATATCTGGCACTAGTTTTATTTGCAATCATTATAAGGGAAAAAACAATATATATATATATATATATATATATATATATATATATATATATATATATATATATATATATATTATGAGAGCTTTCAAGGATTAGTTGTGTTTTCTGTGATGAGTGGCAATTTTTTCTGTTTATAAAGATATATATATATATATAATTAAATAATTGAGTCATCCACAGACAGCTGTTTCGTTGTATTACTACACTACAATGTGGCTATAGACTATCCATTATCTCATTCAGTACCACAAGGTAGGATTGCAACCTTTGTTTCAGACCCAGATACTGACATTTTACTCCTGCTCAACGCAGAACTGGACGGTCAGTAAGGCTGAATATAAGCGATATATTTACTTGTGCTCAATTCCCTATCCACCAGAGTGCTCCATTCCAAAGTTGGAAGAGCATCGCCATACAGCTTATAATGAACGAGTTACCTTACTTAAAGAGTGCTCAAGCCTGAATAAGGGAGTGTTGATTGTGATAATAATTAAATGAATATTATTAGATGGATAGATAGATATATAGATATAGATACGTGTTGATATATCTGCATGTAAAATGTTATACGTGCGTGAGTCTCTGTGCACTGTCTGAACTTTTGGTGATCATTTTATCACTTTCTGACTGATAAACGATAAAGGAAATCAAGTGCGGATGGTAAGAGTATATATCTAAGTAAAAAAAAAATGTACAATCGGTTGCTTGTATCCAACTTGTTAGCAATAAGTCTTTAGCGGTTTTTTTTCCTGCCAAGACTTTGAAGTATCCATGAAATTCTCCACAAGCTCTCGTCTCTATGTGAATGGCCGATTAGGAAATCACATTTTCAAGAGATGAGTGGCGATATCTTGCGGATTCTTTCCTTCTGTTGTTCATCACATCTGTATATCTCTTTCTTAATTTCTTTTACCTTATTTACTTGAGAAAATATGGTTTCCCCTTCCTAATTCATTTTCATTCTTCATTCTTTTTTCTTTCCTTTTCTACCTTCTTCTTCTATTTTTTCTTCTTCTTCTCCTTTTCTTCTTCTGCTGCTGCTGTTGCTGCAGCTGATATTCTTCAACTGCTTCTCCTTCCTCTTCTAACTTTCCCCAATCTTCTTTCTTTTCTTTACATTTCATAATTTTTTTCTTTTTTTACTTTTTTCATATTTTTCTCAATTTTCTAAAACCCTCTTTCTTATTGCCCCCCTCTCATTGGCATTATATATTTAATTTGATCTTCATCTATGTCAGTCACATTTTCATCTTCTGTTCATTAGAAACCGTCAACAAAAATAGTCACCAAAGCTGTAGATATATCTTTGTCACGTGGATCTGGCTCTCTATCTATCTATCTATTTATCTATCTATCTATTTATCTATCCATCTATCTATCTATCTATCTATATATATATATATATATATATATATATATATATATATATATATATATATATATCTGTTTATCTATCAATCTATCCATCTATTTATCTATCTATCTATTTATTTATCTAACTATCTATCTATCGATCGATCTAACTATCTATCAATATATATCTATATATATATATATATATATATATATATATATATATATATATATATATATACGTGTGTGTGTGTGTGTGTATGTGT
Organism: Thysanoteuthis rhombus; assembly: GCA_963457665.1. Classification (NCBI taxonomy): domain Eukaryota; kingdom Metazoa; phylum Mollusca; class Cephalopoda; order Oegopsida; family Thysanoteuthidae; genus Thysanoteuthis; species Thysanoteuthis major. The sequence goes on along the minus strand of OY735211.1, from coordinate 27,460,379 downwards.
TTGTGTTTGTGTGCAGTGCGTACAGGCGGCATCTACGAAACATGACAATTGAAATCTTAAACATTCACCTCTCATTATTTGTAGGAAGAGATGTTTCATGTGGGGGTGCTTTGGGGGTGCTTGTTTTGGGAGGAGGGCGTTTTTTCCTTCGAACCCTCTACCCTAAAATAGTTCCTTTAATGAAAAGTTCAATCTACGACGCATACTAAATAGGTCCATCAGTTTGTGGCTTTGCCATTTTTTTTTTATTTTTTTTATTTTCGTTTTTCGAAAATACAGACTCTTTTTATTGATTAGCTCCCAGCAATGCAGAGATTTTTGGCAACCCATCATACCAGCAAGACCCATCAGCATTGTCAATCAGGGCTTGAACCCTAGGACTGACCCAAATAGTCTAGCAAAGAGACTGGAAATCTTAGAAATATTGGAATCAAAGGGAGGGCACCATCAAAGGGTCAGCTGAAATACTGAGTAGAACACTGGTGTATTAGAGGAACTGGCTGCTTCAGGTCTTAACTGTACTTGGAGCGGAACTTTTTCAGTCACGAAGACGAATTTTCAAAAAACAAAAAAAAAATGTTTGCCAAACTCATATAGGGGAGTGTGTGCGCGCAAAATTACAAGTTTCCACTTAATAGTTAAAGGACTGAAAGAGTAGAGAAGAAAAAAAATCATAGAGAAAATAAAACAAGAAAGAAATGATAAATTCTAATTAAAAGGATCTGATCCGAGAAACTATATAATTCAATTTAGTCGATAGCTTTCCATCCTGTTTCTCTGTCTCTGTGTGTCTGTCGCTCTCTCTGTCTCTCTCTCTCTCTCTCTGTCTCTCTCTGTCTCTGTCTCTCTCTCTTTCTCTCTCTGTCTCTCTCTCTTTCTGTCTCTCTCCAACGCACACACACACACATACACACGCACACACACTCCTCCTATTTATTTTTTTTTTCTATTTATCTCTCTATATTTTCCTTTTCTCCTTTTGATGATTTGGGGATGAAATTTCTCATCCTTTTTTTTTTTTCTCTCGTTAAATCCATCAATTAAATTTCATATCTTTTCCATTTTTTTAGAATTTGCTAGAAGTCAGAACTTGTCATTATCGTTAGGTCTGAAGAATAAAGTCAATTCCAACAATATATCAGAAATATGACAATAATAGAGTCGAGTACAAAATCAATCGTTGCTACTAGATTTGGATCATTCTCACGTTGAGTGCCTATGCATGTTTTGCAACTAATTTTCATTCTGCTTCTATATCAACCAATTCCTTAAAGTCTTTCCAAACATTTTTCTTTGCGTTTCCCATCAGATTTTTTCTCTGTGAATAGTTTCCCACCACAACCAAGTACAACAACAGGCAAAGTTTTGTCATGTGATAAGGAAAACTGACGCAATGCAACCTTTTAGGAGGATCATTGCTCTATCCATCAATTTGTTTATTCGTCAGTCCGTCTGTCTGTCTGTCCGTCTCTCTCTCTCTCTCTCTCTCTCTCTCTCTCTCTCTCTCTCTCTCTCTCTCTCTCTCTACTATAAAACATTTTTCTTTTTCTTTTTCAACTTTAGATGCTGTTTCTTTTTCCGAGCAGATAACGGCTTGGATAATGGTCTCGGCGAGCTGGGTTCAAACTCCGGCTAGGACAGTTTGCAGCTGGGAAAGACATGGATCTATCAAACTATGAGTGAAATAGCACCGCAGAAAACGAGTGACACCATATTGGACGCTTGTCATATCTAAGCGTATTTCACATATCGAAGAGGCCGTGTGAGTAGTAATTTTATATATATATATATGGAGCTGGTTGAAGATGTAGCCAGCGTGAGAGAATAACTTCCTCTTTCGTCCCAATCTACCCGTCGATTTTCTATTATTCTCTCCCGTCTACATCGATTTATAATCCGTATCGATATATCCAACATATATTGCAATTTTTCTTGATTTAAAAAAAAAATAGATGGATGAAAGAAAAAAGTAATCGAAAGGCTGTTAGGAGAAAACAGATCGTATATTAAACACGTCTTCGTCAGTCCAAAAAAAAGAAGGGAAAAAAAAACAAATATCGTAATACAAAGAGCGAATAAACTTTCTCGAATGATAGACTCGC